>CM041542.1:9676342-10231342 GCA_023238725.1 Scortum barcoo
GTGGATGTCAGAGGGAGCTGCTGCATGTTGTCTCGTGTGATCAGCACTTAAGTTGTCATGCGTATGTGAAATCAAAGGGGATTTAATGTAAAAAAGTAGTCGTTGAACCATTTGTTTACATATGGTGATCGGAAAATTGGATCATGATGTTGCTCGTCATATGGGTGTTTCTTGCTCAGTTGTTTCATTATTTGCCATTTTAAAAATTGCAGAATCTCAGTCTGAGGAATACGCAGGTGGCTCAGGTTACGTCTCTGTTTTTTTTTAATTGGTGCCAAATGCAGGCTCACTGTTTCAAGCGTGCGTCTGAACTGTCTTGGCAGGCTCTTCTTTGGTTGAATGATACCCTAAAGTGCCTTTTGTATCTCTGTACCTCTTAAATTCTGTTTGCCAGCTATTGAATACAGGTTTTACTGCACCAAATGTCACTGTTATCTCCATCTTTTTTTTTAATGGGAAAGGTTAGGTTAGGTTTACTGTTGCTATGCTTACTGGCAAATAAGCACAGACCTCCACAGAAAGTGACTCAGGATTTTTAAGTGAGATTCTAGCATGTTCTAGTAGTTTATTTCATTTTTTGGTTTCCTTTGTATTTTGCTTTCTAAATTGCAAGATTTTTTTCATTTGCGACTTCAGAAGGCATTTCCCACCAACTCGCTGCAATTTCCTGTAATTAGTATTGACTACAGGGAGCAACAACATGGCAATTCAGTTTTTTTGTTAGTTTTTTTTTTTCATTTTATCTAAATATGTGATAGATGCTTGGTTTAGATTGGTTTGAGAAATGCGCTGTGCCCCCCTCATACGTGAAACCAGACTGAATGATGTGAGGGTCTTTGGGCAACCTCACTTTGAATTGAACCCAAGAATGAACGTCCTACACAGCTATGGATACGTTTAGACTCTGAAGATGCAGTAAAACGCCTTATGGTCAGCAACAAAAACCGCCAAAATTACCCAGGTGCTCCATCCGATTTCTATCAAGTCACTGTGAAGTTACGCAGAGACGCCGACCTCATTTGGTGAAGGTCCAGGTTACTTCTCTGCAGATTGAACGGGCCTCATTCACGGTATAGTTTGGCTCGATACCTCTTGCATGAAAAGAATATCTGAGTTGACTTCTGTTTGATTCACTTGTGTGATGTGTTTGATGCTGCCGTGGTGTCGTAACAAGGAGCCTTCTGCTCAACCAGCCCGGACTTCTCACCTTTGCCCCGGTTTTGCCAAAGTCCTCCCCGCTAATGAAGAAAGGTCGGAAGAACCTAAACGTTGTACTTCTGTCTGCACGTGGCGGTGCGCATGTGTGATCCATGAGGGAAACTCCCCTGTGATAAGTCAGCGTTGTCAGCAGGCAGACAGATCGATGTTTATTGCCTCTGCTGCTGCCGTACGTCTGCGCATTTGGCTGCGTCCATGCATCACGAGGCCTTACACTATTTATTTATGTGCATGTGTCGGTTTGTTTACCGCTGCTACTTGTGGATTTTTTTATTTGAACAAGTGCGTATATGACCTGGCTGGTATGTACTTTCGTTTGCACATGTGCGCGTGCCAGTAAGGACTAGGTAGCACCAGATGTTGTTCTGTTATTTACTGCACACTATTTGTGCTACGGAATCAAAGAGAGGAGCTGTTTTATTTTTTTGCTGCTAAAATGAAACTGTCTGATGCTGCAGTTTGTGCTGCAGATTTGAATTATAGTGCCGGGAAAATGGCAGCTTTTAAAGAGGCTAGATGTTCTGTGTGTATTTCCTAAATAATTCTTTTTCTTCCAGATTTACACGATGCTTTCATTCAGCACTCCAGTGGATTAAAGTTCAGGTGTTAATATTCTTATACAGGAGGGTTTTGTGGACATGGGTGACTCTTTACGCCCAAAACCAGAAAGCAAAATAAGATTGTCGATGTTTTGAAGGAGAAATGGTTTTACACGTAGGATAATATTTATAGGTTCAAAAGGGCTGGTTTGCTAACAGTCCTTCGACTCAGGCTGTTTGTGCTGCACCTGTTTGAGTGCCCTACATACTCCAGCGGGGAAGTTGTCATCAGCTCTCAACGTGCTTTTGAGAGTGGTGTACATGTATGCGTGTGCTCGGCTGGCAGAGAAAGATCAGGCAGGGTCTGTGTTCAAGGTTTTTTCTCCTTTGGTTGGCATACATCACTTGAATAAGAAAAACAAGCTTCAAAGCGGCACTGAAATATTTTGCCTTTTTCCTTTCATATAGATTTTTCCAGTCACGTGTCCCCATAAAGTGTTGGCCACAAGTCAGTTACTGGTTGACTTGAAGCGATTTAAAAACTAAACGACTCATTTTAAAGAATGTGGTGCTTGAAATACTCCTTAAAGCATTGCCTTTGTTATACATGCTGCAATATATGTATGTTATACTGTATGACCTAGAGCTGCAAGGATGACTCTGTTAATGGTCAGCTATTTAATCGCCAAATGTGAACATTTTCTGGTTTCTTTGGTCCTCTGTGACAGCAAAAAGCAAATCTTTGGATGGTGGATAAAACAAGACATTTGAGCTGTGGTTTTGGGAAGCATTATTTCACAATTTTCTGGCATTTTACAGACCAAACAACTTATCGATTCATCAAGAAAATGATCAACACCTTGATAATTAAATAAGCGTTCTTTGTATGATGATGGCTATAGGGGTGACTATACTTAGAGGTGTAGAAAAAATCATCACAAAGTATCTGATCATGACAGTGAGTGGTTTTTCATTCTGAGACAAAGACTTTGTATAATTAAACAGCACACATGGAGTTGATATTTGCTTTAATCCTATTCATAAAATCACACTGAAGCTGAGAAATTGCATTGAAATTGCAGCTCAAAAGTACACAAGCAGCACACTAAACATCGGCCGTAGTTGAGACAGAAAATTAAAAACAACATACTTCAAGAGTTCAATTTTGATCAGGCTCCACACATGAAATATTAAAAGGTCGATATATACCACACACACAAACACAGAAATACATACACACTTATCTATTTCCTGGCTCTTTTAATGGCATCAGAAATGTCAAGAAAAATGGTTAAAAAGGATGTTCGGCCAATCTACTCCATCCACCACCGCGTTTTCCAAAAAGGATCCATTACATGTGCACATACACCCAAACAGGCACAGAGACACATGCATACACACTATATGGATCAGGGGCCTTTATCTCAGGGGTCCACAACAGATTTTATTACATACATTTATCACTGTCACTGAAATCCAAGATCTTGTTCCATCCAGTCTGTAGTCCCAGTGTTTATTCATCCCAGTTTTCTCTTGTCATGACTCATCTTGTACAGTTTGTGTGAAGCTTCACAGGCAGAAGTGGAGGATGTCATAAATAACACGTGATAAAGCGCATTGAGTTGTTGATAACATTTGTTTCCAATGCGCTTTTTACTGTTGATTGTAATTTAGGACCCGTTGCTTTGACACAAAACAGTGGTTTACAAGAATGTAGGGCTTGATAAATTGTGTATTTTGTACTTTTTTAAGAATATTCATTCATATAACTGAGTGTGTGCCGCGGTTAAAATGCTCAGGCTGGGGTGTTTCTGTTTTCTGCATCCATTCTCATTTGCTTTTAATTAGTTCTTTAGAATCTCTTAAGACCTTTTTTGTCACCATCTTGTCTGACAGCTCAGTGTGTCTCCCAGTTTAAAGGATGAATAAATGAATGATTTAGGCCTCTGCGTGGTCATGAAATTCATATTGCTCATCTGAGGCCGTCTTCATTTCCACTTCAGAAGGTTAGGACGTGTAAACAGCTCTGGGTTAGAGATGAGGAGATATTTCTCATATGCTTGGGAGTTTTGAACTATACTAAAATATTTTTTTTGCTGTATTTTTTGCAAGAAGATAGAAACATGTAACATTGTATTCTCTTACTGTTTTTTTAATACATTCCTTAAATTGAATCCAGTATGCAGCTTCACTTGCATGCTACATACAAGTATTCTGTGTAGACTCAGGTCATCTCTGCAACACATTTCCTGTCTTTTGAGTTGTTTTTATTCTGATTTAATGCAAACATTTCGATGAAAAATGTGTGTTCCAGGTCTGGACTGCACAGTGAACCATCATTCATAACCTTAGTCCGTCTCTGTGTGGGACATTTAAAGGATTTAATGGGTTATGGTGTGTCTCTCTAACTGTGATAGATGGCTCACACCTGTTGCATAGTGTAAACTACAGAATTTCCACTTATTATCCCTTCCTTCCTCTTTATCTTATCTCTATCCTCTCCTCTCTCTCTTCATCTCCCTTACACTCTCTCTCACTGTTTTTGTCTCCCCCCTGCCCCTTTCTTTCTTGGTTCTCTTATACTTAGTCTATGTTCTATGTTTACCACACACACACACACACACACACACACACACACACACACAGTGAAGTGACCTGTTCATTACAGACGCTGCAAGGCCAGATCCACAAATCAAACTGTGTAAATAAGGGTTTTTTTTTTCCTGCAGAGCAGTCACAGCTGTTGCCATGGCTACCTGTTGGACATCTCAAGGGTTACCAGGGACAACCTCAAAGTGTGTCTCTGTGTATGTGTATGCATAAAATATTTTGTGTGTGTGCATTTGAGGCAGGGGGATAAGTGGATGGGTGGAGGCGTCTATGACAGTTCACAGTGAGATTTGGAGTACATCACCTTGCCTCTGTGGTATTGTACTATAAACACTGTTACAGACTTATGTGCCATATAGTGCAAGTAAAATGGGTCCAAACCACTTTATTCACATCCATATAACTTTAAGCAGATGACAAAAACACGCTACTATTGATACTAGCAGATTCTTCTTCTTGAATAAATACTGTGCAGAGTCGTGGCTCAGGTTCGACCAGTCAGCAGCGTTCAGTGGTGGAAACCTCACACTGACAGTCCCTGCATCGGGAGAAGTTCCTTTATTGGGGGAAAGAAAATGTACCATTGAATGAAGTAGGTTCTGTACATTTCTGCAATCAAAGCGGTGGGCAAATTCCTCAAAAGTCCCCTCAGATGATTCCTGGAAAATCTCCCGCAGTGGAAAAAAGGCCTGTTAGTTTATGTGGCATCCATCCCGACAATGTACAGTATGTCTACCTGGCAGCTCCGGCAGCAGCGTAGAAACTGTCCATTAGTCCTTTGTTAGCAGAGATGAGGATGGGTTTGCGGGTGTGTGTGTGTGTAAACAGACAGACTAATGGACCTGACTGAAATCCAAACACAGGAACTGGCAGGTGATCAATGCTGTTTACTTATAGAGGATGAAGTGTGCCGGCTTCTCTTGGCTGGCGCAGGGGTAGAGAGCGTATGGTATGCAGGGATTGATGGTTCAGGGGACTCGAGACATTCAGGTTAATCCCGAAAAAAGACGCGCATTTCATTGAGGCTTAAAACTTTTATGGTGAAAGGGAAGCATCAGAGCAGATAACGTCTCGCTCCTCTCTCCGATTTCTTTCCATTTTACTTATACAAGCCACAGTGATCTCCGCCATTCTCCGTACTTGTGAAAACAAACAGCAACAAAAAAGCAGGATCCGTAATGAAAAAATCATGACCCCTCTCTTCTTCTGTCTCCCTCTCTCCTCTTTAATTGTCAATCCAGAGCGTCAGCTGGCCAACAGCATGACCAGCAGCAGCTCTCTTCCCCCCAGTGTCAGCGGGATCAGTAAGGAGCTGGCAGAGGTGCGCCACCTTATTCAGTTCCCAGAGGAGATCGCCTGCATCCTCACCGAACAAGAGCAGCAGCTCTACCAACGGGTGGGGGGAACTTATACACACACAAACGCACATCTGGTTAAAAAGAAATATGAAAAATACTAGTAATATCTAATAATTCACCTATCTGTTCCTTCGGCACTGCGTCTCTCTGCAGGTCTTTCCCCTGGACTACCTCTGTTTCCTCACTCGAGACGTGGGCAGTCCCGAGTGTCAAGCCAAACGCCACCCAAACCTCAAGGCCTCGCTGTCGGTGCCCGCCATGCCTACCCAGAGTGCTCAGCGAAGCAACGCTGTGGAGGACCTGGTGGCACGCTTCAATGAGGTGAGCAGTCTGTTTATATAAGATGTGAGCGCATTTTGGATCAGCATGTGTTTTTTTTCCACTTTATTTCTTTTTCTCTCGTACATATAAATATGTGTTAAATTAAAAATAGAGAGAATACAGAAATCTCTTTATTGTGCTTAAGCTGTTATTCTTCAAGCTAGAGCTGTACGTAAAAATTATTTTGGTTTTCGATTCAACCTCAAAATTTTGGGGGGATTTATCAATTAATCTATCTAAATTATTTTTATTATTTATTATTTATTATTTATTTCTTATTTTATTTTTTTTATTTGTGTGCATGAGTAGTCCAAAAAAACAGTTGAGATTGCAAAAATGTTGCAATTTAACGTCACAAAATAAAAGAAAAACTGCAAATCCTCACAGATGGAACATTCTAATTTTAGTTTATCAAAATAGTTGTTGGTGAATTTTCTAATTGAAATTAGAGTGCTTCAGACGTAACATTTACATGTTTAACCCTTCTTTATGGTGTGAGCTTTTGAAGTGGGTAGGCCTATTTCAGCTTTTAACAGCTGCGATTTATCATGGTAACCTTGCGCAGTCAGTCTTTTATCTCACAAGCTCAGTTTTTACTACGAAGATTTCAGTCTGGACGAGATCACTTGAGAATCTGTGATACCGATCAGCAATAATATGGAATAGTTTAATGGTGTTACTCCTCACTGCCCTGAACAGCTTTTTAAACAGCACCATATAGAGATGTTGTTCACATTGAGAGAGAGCTATCGGCGAGATATTGATAAAAAACAGCGCTCTCCCCTGATTTGGTTGAATGCCCTTCAGTTGCCTCCATGTAATGACATCATCAGAGAAGAAAAAAAAATGCTTGCATTGCGACTTGACATGAATGTGAAAGGTTGAGAAGCATAGCAGACCAGTAATTGTGTTTTCCTTCTGCTGGGTTTGCCTTGTTGTATTTGCCGTGCGAGTCATACCAACTTATCAGCTCCTGATTGAAGCGCACACTGTATGCGTGCACTCACAGCGGTGTGAGTTGGCCAAAGCTGCCCTCCCCGCGTTTCCTTTCTGGTGAGTTACTTCAAGAATAATAAACAATCATAACGCCGCGCTGCTGAGAAAGAGAAAGTGAGATAGGGTGAGATTGATTGGAAATGATGATGTCATCTTTAAGTTGCATGCCTCTCGCATCAGATGGTTTTCATTTAAGTCAGCGAGAGGAGACACACACACAAAAATAGTTTCCCAAAAGTGCGTTGTAGCCATATATGGGCACAGTGGAACAAGAGTCAAATGACAACAGTGATCATCGCTGTGGAGACACCGATGAAGCGCCGCAGTGGCTTCAGATCACGGCGGATGCTGTTTGAATATTCTGTCTTAGCTTTGACTTCATACCATCGTTTGGATCAGTTTTCTTGTTATTTCCCTCACTGATTGTGGACAGTGTTATGTCAAATATTAACATTAGGAATGTGTTAAAGGATCTTTCAATAATTTAATGGATTTTATTTTGAAACTTTACTTCTTCCTCACATTACAAGGAGTTTGTTTCTCCTTTTATTCCTTAACAATTCCGGAAAACCATAATTGGCAAATCAAGTTGAAACAAGTAGTCGAGTCAGAAGTTAGTTGATTAAGTTAGGATCGACTTATTTGATAATCAATTAATTCAAGCAATTTTTATGCATTCCCTATTCTAAAATGGGAATCATTTATATTTTTTGAATCTCTTAAATTTGTAAACTGAAAATCATCGGGTCTATGATTGTTGATTGAACAAAACATTTAAGACACCACCATGGGCTCTAGAACTTCTGATTCGTTGATACATTTCTTTTTCTGTTACCTGAAACAGCAATCGATTAATTGATAAAATAATGTGTGGCGTCATAATAATTTATTATTCATTGGGTTTTGGTCTCATATAGAAAATGTTTGTGTGGACATATATTTCCAAGTATGGATTCTTTTTTTTTTCTTTTTTTTTAAAGCTCCATAAGGAGATTATGAGGGAACAATGTGACATTATGTAAGTCACATATGGTTGAAGTCGCTGTGGTTAATAACTGAGGACACTGCCTTGGACTGGATCCACAGTTTTGAGATGTTTTATGATTCGCTTTAGCGCCTGATTCCCGTCACACGTGACAGACAACATTCTGTAAATTCAAATCAAATCTTCCTGAAAGTGCCTAATGTGTTCGACCCTGTTCGTTTTCGAGCCATGTATGGGAGAGAACGATTGTGCCGTAAGGAAGGATAGCACGGCAAGAGAAACATTTTGGACGCAGGGAAGGCCGAGCTGTTTTGGGCCCCCTTTTGTGTCTGTCCGGAGTGTTTAGCTTTGACAGGGCGAGGTACAGTGTGTGCTCATGTGCTGAGCGTGTAATAGTTCCCTGTCAACCTCGGTTATGTAATTCATGTATCAAGGAGAAACTGACCCTCATAGTTCAACTAATAACACGCGCACAGATGGAGACAGACAGACGGACCGACAGATGGGCACATCCACAAACATCAAAGGGGGGGGATCAGCTTGTACCTAGCTCCGGTTCTGTGTGTGTGCGTGTGTGTGTGTTGGAAATTTGTCAAGCTGCCATTGATAACACCTATGCTATGTATTCAAAGGAGGCTGCTGTTTGAGGAAACTTTTATGCACAACTCCTGCCTGTCCTCGTCCCTCGTTTGCCGTGCCATCACACACTCCCCCTCCACATAGTGACTCTTCATATCCTGCCCATTATCTCTCATGCGCGACACCAAGCGCGCACTCTCGCTATCTGAAATATCACAGGAGGTGCGCCAACACCACACGGTGCCTTGATCTGTGGCGACTCAAAAAGCCACTCCGCAGAGCATTTCAGATGGTGACTGTAACACAACACAGCGGCTGAAGAGAAGCGGCTGATAGCAGGTTTTCACCTAAGGTGTGCACATCCTGGCATGCACAGAGCAGGGGAGGAACAGATAAGAGACAGCAGGGTTGCTTGTACAGTAGATTTTAGCTTCTGCCAACTGAAGCAGCGCAGAGGAAGACGCTGCAGCCTCGCCAGCTCCAGGGTGGATTCTTTTTGTATCTCTTCTGTACGACACAAGCAACAAAGCGAAAAAAGTAAAATCAGTGATCAGTAAAATCAGCTCATTAAAAAGTTATCTACTTTACGGTTTGAAGAATGATTGACTGTGTATTTAACTGAGATGCTATTCATACTATTGGGAGATTTTGATGAGGTGATCAGTGACTAATAAGTTCACCTGGAGAGATGATCACCTTATAAGTCAGCTGGATACCAACAGCAGTAAGGCGTGATGATGTAACCCAGGATGCTTTATTTGCTGTAGTTCAAAGGCAAAAAGTTAAAAGATTATAGCTTTAAACATGAGTGCTGCAATGTTGTAATGTTAACTTTTTGATATACTAGTGCACCACAGTTTTAAGGAGTTCTCATCCAAGTTGACGAGGTTCAAAGTTAATCCTCCAGCGTAGAAACAGTTGAGAAAACAGTCCCACCATAAGGTTCTTGTTGTGGCACGTGATCACGTCATCAGCAGACGGGGCTGAAATTTTCAATCCTCAGGAAAAATGGAAACTTCAAATCATCATTGGCAAATTGGCAAACAGGCGGTGTGATATGTTAGAAAGCTCCAGAACAACTACTAATTGCTGTTTTCATGCAACATCTTAGTTCCTCTCATCTGCATACGCTGGATGACCAGGAAAAGCGGTGCTACCTTAACTTAAGTTTTATGTCTTTAATGTGTTTCTCAGTAATTAAAGACATTAACATTAGCGAGAACAGTTTCGAGGAGACACTTAACTGTCTGAGATGGATTACATTTTCGCAGTAACCCTCCCGGCCCCCAGCCCCTCCTCCCGCTAATGCCCATGCCTCTATCACACAGGAATGCATGAGCTGGTGTGTTTTCACTCATTTTGGATAGGGAGAAAATGTGAGACTCAACAAACCATAACACTATTAACATAAGTGAGTCTAAAATTATGACAGGCGGCTTTTTAGAGTCCCGCAAAGAGAGTTCAGCATTTTATCAAAGACTGTAATTGAACTGTTTATGAAGCAAGTTTGTGTACGTACAGGCTCATTTCTCAAATGTCTGTATATACTGTGTGTTAAATTGTATACACAGTGCATGTGTCTCAGGTCATACCTGCTGTGTGTTGGTGGGTCTGTTTCCTGTAAATGGGCAGGAGATTTGGTTGCGTGCATGATATGTGTGATTTCCGCACGTCCTCATGATTTAGTCCCCTGAAAGGTCAGTGGTTCACTGGGAAGAAAAATCTTATTTAACCGGTGTTTCGTCAGGCCTCAACAACCTCAAACACAACCTCCACTTGTGAAACTGAGCGCTTTGTGTGTGTGTGTGGTGTGTGTTTGTGCCTTTTTTTAGTACCTGTGAAGTCAAACTGTGGTGGGCTTTGCAGATCCTTACATAACCCAGTAATAGATCTCTGGGCCAGGGGGGATGTTTTTGCCGCCAGCAAGGGGGTTAGGGAGTTTCACTGTGTGTGTGTGCGTGCTTCTTTCGTGTGTGTGTGAATACATCCATGAGGCCCTAATGCATAGAGACACAGACACTAGAGAGCAAGAAGCAGCCAGTTTGAAATCTGATCTTTTCCTGTATTATGAAAAAGTGTGTGTGTGTGTGTGTACGTGTGTGTCAGTCACAGAGAATGTGAAAGGAAGTTGACCCCGATACATATCTGGCTCTTCATTGGGTCTTTTGCGCGTGCTTGAGGGCAGTCAGTGCAGAGACAGAGTGCAGCTGATTGATATCTGATATTCTTCCTCAGTGTGTGTATACGTGTGTGCGTGTCAGTGTGTGTCCAGCTGGAACGGCGCTCTGCATACATCGCCGCTTCAGACAGCTTGCCATGTTTGAATTTTAAAAAAAGGTGACATGATACGCAATAAAGAGTGTCAGCCGACGGTCTTTTGGCTCAGGACCTCGTCTCCCGTCGTTCACTGGGTTTTAACACACCTAGTAACAGCTCTGCTGTAACACACTAACACACATGAAAGTCATCCTGTGGTTTGGTACTTGAAGCCGACCTTCGTGTAGGTTATCAACTCAGAAATCATTTTCATTTTGCTACCTGTACATGCAGCATATCACTCACTCACACAAGTACAAAGGCTTATGGGATATTTTATCACAACATAGGGTCCATCTTTTCATTTCTATTGAAAAAAAAAATGAATACTCAAAATAGGTATAAAACGAGTTTTAATAAACCTGATAATCCAGAGAAGCAACAGTTTCTTAAAAACAAAATACACCTTCCTACTAGGTACAACTTGTTTGTGTTTTGTCTCTTAATTCCTCTGAGTTGTTGGGTGATAAAACCATCAGAGACGTATCATCTTTAATGTGATGGTTACTGTTGGTGATATTTTGTGCAAAACTCCGTGCATCAACAGGTGAGTTCGTGGGTGACGTGGTTGATCCTGACAGCAGGGTCCATGGAGGAGAAGAGGGAAGTTTTCTCCTACCTGGTCCATGTGGCTAAATGCTGTTGGAACATGGGAAACTACAACGGCGTCATGGAGTTCCTGGCTGGACTCAGGTATTAAGAAACACGGACACTAACTCAAATATGCTCAAATACTGTACAAAGAAATGTACATGAAGTAAATACGTTTTTCTTTTTTTGTTAAAAAAAATACTACATGCACAGAAATTTCATGTTTACCAACTGAATTTCGGGATTTTATTTGTCCTCCAGGTCCCGAAAAGTGCTGAAGATGTGGCAGTTTATGGATCAGTCGGACATCGAGACCATGAGGAGCCTGAAGGACGCCATGGCTCAGCACGAGTCTTCTTCTGAGTACAAGAAGGTTGTGACCAGAGCCCTCAATATCCCAGGATGCAAGGTACGTTGTTGTTTATTCACATGATGTTTGGTTAATTTGTCATTAATGACCTCTTAAAGTCTCTTAAAGACCTCTTAAATTTTTCTCTCTCGTCCCTTTACCATAGGTGGTGCCGTTCTGTGGGGTTTTTCTGAAGGAGCTGAGCGACGCACTGGACGGGACAGCGAGCATCATCAGCCTCAAGCCGCCCACAGATAATCCAGAGGACTCGATAGAGGTGCAGCAAACGCGCCCAAACATACACAAACGTCTCATAGAACTGACCCCAGCAGAAGGTACCAGACATCATGTTACTATTATTCATCCTGCTTTGTCCTGCTTTCTCTCCAGTTTGTGTCCGACTACAGCGGTCAGCACAACTTCATATCGCGCTGTGGTCCGGATGGTCTGCACGTCCCGGAGAAAGAAGCTACTGTCAGCAACATCCTCCAGATTATCAGGTACACATGTAGTAAAGACTGTGGAGGGGCAATCTTGGACACACGACAGTCTTATTTACATTTTCTGTCTACCTTCTTCATCTCCCAGCACTTAGACCTACTCAGCATTTTGCATCAAACTAAACTTTTCTTGCATTTGACTCTCCTCTTTGCCCTCCCCAGATCTTGTAATCGTAGTTTGGAGGCAGAGGATCCCGATGAGGCGTCCACCAGTCCCTCTTCCACTGGCCTATCCCCTACGTCCAGAAACAACTCCTTCAGGGACCGCTGCCGCAATCAGTCAGTAACCCCCCCCCCGTCTTGTTTATGGTTACCTCAGGAGGGAGAATGTTTTCTGTCTCAGGGTCTTGAACCCGTCCATCTGAAGGATGACCTCCGAGTGTGGGGGAGGTTTTTATGAGATATAGAGAACAGTATCAAATGGCACCAGGAGGTTATGTATCATTAATATGCATTCTTCAGTTGTTTTCACTTTTTGCTTCTGGTTTAATTTTTTCTGTGATCTTGTCACTTTACATCTCAGAACATTTCACCTAAATGTTTTTATTTTAGTCACTGTATACCCAGTTTCAGTGTGTACAGCAATATAATAGAAACCTTATTACTTTACCAGCCACTTATGTGGGTTGGTTGTTGAGGCGCCCTGAGTCTGTTTCACTTTTTTTTTTTTTTTGGTGAACTACTTTTTTGCGGCTGGAAAGTTTCTATTGTTGAGCACTGTGACCTTTCCCATCAGAGGTCTGTTTCCAAAATTGAGTTCTTTACTTTCGCTTTTGTTCACAGACAATGACTCAAAGTGAAGGAAAATGTTCTGTTATGTCCAGATTTAAATGAGAACTATGAATACTGCCACGCTCTGAATGATTGGCATGGCGGGTTAAAATTTCTCGGCTTCATCGGTAGTTTGCAGACAGAGTTATGGAAAAAAGTTATGGACACACTACCACAGCAGCCTGTGACAAAAAGATTAAAAGGCACTCATTTTTCAGCAGCTGTTGTCGTTTAATGCCAAAATTTTCCCACGGAAGAAAATGCCATGGGATTCATTTAACTATTATTATTATTATATATTTATTTCTTTATATATTTTATATTATATTATTATTATTAACTATTCAGTATGATACAGATGCAGTGGTTTCCTTAGATAGGAATATGTAGTCTGTACAGTACGTTAAAGAACGTACATGATGTTTAGCATTCACAGCACAATTTCAAGATTTCAAGAATTTATTGTCATTGCACAACAAGTTTACATCAGCAATCATTGGTAAGTGAAATTTTTTTAATCTCAGGCTCCCTAAACAATGCTAAAAAAATATTAACAAGAATAGAAACACAAAAAAAAATAGATTAGGAATAAAAACATAAAATAAAAAAATAATAAATAATAGTACTAGAGCAATAAAATAAATAAAGAAATATAAATTATACAATTAGAATATAAACTAAGTAATATACATCTAAACAGAGATATACAACGATGACATTTTAAAAAGTAAATAATAAAAATTGGGGGGCCAGATGAACTCTGGATGGCACTGGCTCATTCCAAATTTCTTTCACAGTACAGTCGTCTTTCATAGCTAATGGTACATCATACTGGGTTTGTGAAGGAACGCGTTTACAGATTGTTACTGAGATG
Source organism: Scortum barcoo (assembly GCA_023238725.1). Classification (NCBI taxonomy): domain Eukaryota; kingdom Metazoa; phylum Chordata; class Actinopteri; order Centrarchiformes; family Terapontidae; genus Scortum; species Scortum barcoo. The sequence goes on from CM041542.1 coordinate 9,690,350, forward strand.
AGGTGACGTTCACGTAAACCCCTGTGTCACACAGAAAACAGATAAGAGGTGAGTTTCCTGTCGGGACAGGAAGAAGCCGAGCTCTGGTACTTTTCAGCGCGGTGGCGGCAGGTAGCCACAGGCACACGCTGGGATTTGGACGCCAGCGCACGATGCTGTTAGAAAACTCATCAATTTCAGGAGCGGCTCGTGGTGTTTGTATTAAGGAAACCTGGATTATCTTCCCTGTGTTTGTCGACAGTTTTCTCTGACTCTGAGTTATCATTTCATGTTTGAGCTCAGGATAACAACTCTGTTTCATCTTGGCAAGGGATACGGTGTTCATTTGTCCGTGCTGGGATGCAGATAAATATTATCTTTTTTACTCCAAGAGGTTTAGGGATTCCTTTCCTGTGTTCCTGATCTTTCCCACTGACATCCCCTCATTACTATTTCTCCTTTCCCCCTCTCTCCGATTCTTATTCCTCTCACACTTTCTCTCTTCCTTCTTTGTCCCCTTCTAGTTCCCATTCATTCAGGACACAGCCAGAATTAAACCGTGTCTTGTAAGTGGTTATAGTACTGTCAGGAGTGTGAACATTAACATCAACGTGGTTTAAGTCTGGCAGTTTGAGTAGAAGCTTGTTTAGTAGTCAAGGAATGTGCAATGACAAATCAAATGCATGATGCCTTTGCGCTTATTCACTTATGCACTACAGTATGGAGTGTATTTTAGTGATGTATAATTAACTGCTTTTGTTAAATGTAGAGACTGATGCATTTGCAGATTTCTAACTAAAACTAAAACTAAAATACTAAATTTTATTTTTTATTTTTGCATTTTCCCCAATCCCACACTGCACCTCTGCTCCTGGAACACAACTTCTAACTTCTGTCCATCTTCAGATTCACGGTTGGGGACTTGTCTGATTCGGAGAGCGACTTGTCGTCGGAGCCGGCGGTGAAAGAGGTGGAGTTTCAGGGGACGGAGGAGACGCACAGAGCCTTCAGCCATGGCACTGAGCTCATTCCCTGGTAAGAAACACACACAAACACACGCACACACAGATATATATAAAGTAATGAGGTTTATATAGCTCAACAGACATTGCACACCTTTTGTATTTTATTTTTCCAGGTACGTGTTGTCGCTACAGCCGGACGTTCACCAGTTCCTGCTGCAGGGGGCTACAGTCATCCACTACGACCAGGACAGCCACCTCACAGCTCGCTGTCTGCTGCGACTACAGCCCGACAACACAACACTCACCTGGGGTAAATTATAATTTAAAAGACATGAGTATCTCCTCATTAAAATATGTGAACATGTCTGTTTATAAAATGATCAGTTTCACTTACAGTCTTGTTGTCTGAGGTTTGTAGTATTCAGACTGTTGTCGCATATTCATAATATATATTCAGATTATTTATAAAAAATTTGGGATTTTGTTCAAGTGAATGAGTTCAGATGAACCTTGCTGGAATTGTATTTTGTCATCTGTACATTTTAAGTTGTGTATGTTTATATCTCAGGGAGACAAGCCCCATGTCCTCTCTCATTATTTCTCTTTAAACAAATGAAAAAGAGACATCCATGATGTAAAAAAGTTTTATTTCCTGTGTCATCATTATGTTTTAAACACACAGTAAGTATGTTTATCCACGCTATGTCTTTTGCAACACACACAATTTAAACTGGTTGTAAATGTGTGCAATTGTGCAGAAGTCGCTCAATTTCCCATGTCTTTCATATTTCAAACATATTGTAAAATGTGTTGATTTATGGCAGGTAAGCCTCAGAGCGGAGGGGCTTCCCCCACAGAGCAGCCACTGGGATTAGGACAGACTGTAGTGGCGGGACTAGCAGAGGGCCTTTTGGACCTGGGAGTGGTGAAGGTTTGTTGGAAAAAAAGCACTGTTGATCTACATCTTACTCTCTTTTAATCCATTTTAGACATTTTTATTTATGTTTTCTTAAAGCATTTAAAATATATATATTTATCTTTGATGCCAGAGCTGCATTATTTCAAGTGTTTTTATTTACTCAAAATTCTCAAACCTGCAGTGGAATAATGTTTAATATATCTAATATATCTTGTGGTGATTAATGATTACAGCTTCTTAGATTACAGCTCCTGACAGTCGCGAGTTAATCTGCACTCATACTATTCCTAACATTGTTTATATGAATGCGTAGGCAGTGTTCCTGGGCCATCAGGGAGTGGACGTTCATGCTGTGTGTTTGCAAAACAAGCTGAGCCAGATGACTGTGGAGGAGAACGCTCTCAGCCTCCTCTACGGTCTCAGCACCACCGACAACAGGTTAGTGCCCGATTACCGCCAGCGCCTTGCTTTGAAATCCACAGCCGTGCATTGTTACACCAGTACATCCCTAAAACCTCTTGATGTTTGTAATCTCTTAACTTTCTGCCGTCAGACTCCTGCACTTCGTGGCCCCCAACCACACGGCCCAAATGCTCCACAAGGGCCTGTCAGAGTTGGTGAATGCAACCAGAAAGCTGAAGAAGTTTCCTGACCAAAGGTTGCAGTGGCTGAGGAGGCAGTACGTCAGTTTGTATCAGGTAAACTCTGAAATGGCTGAGGTTCACATCAGTGTCTAAATGAAAAATTTATGGATTTAAAGTGGCCATTAACGGTGGTGCAGGATGAAATGAAAGCAAAGCATAATGTGTGTATTGTCAGCATTATAAATTATAGATCTCAGAACTTGCATTGGCCACAAAAGTAAAAGGTTCTCAGCTGACATATTATTCATATTATTTTCTCTTGATCTTGATTGCTTCTCTGAAATCTGAAATTCCAACTTTTACACTTGCCAAACAAATTTAACACAAGGCTGTGTTCCTCTTCTTGGCCAATTGTTGCAAGTTCATTTAGTTTGGGAATGGGGATCAAAGCTCCAAAGAGCCTGAGGAACATGTGATTTGAAAGAATGCCATTAATACCATTAGTTTGTTATTTGAAACCACTTTCAAAACTCATAAAAATGTGCACGAAGGATGATATGCAAACACTCATTCTTTTTCTATGTCTGCCTTAAATCGAACAACGAGTAGCTAAACCCTGCTCATCTTAGCCTGTGCTTTCACTGCCTTCCTGTCCATCTAATCTTCTGTGTCTGCACGTTCGTCTTCGTCAGGAGGACTGCAGGTACGAAGGCCCCACACTAGCCCATGCCATCGAGTTGTTCGGCGGGCGGAGGTGGAACATGGGCACGGGTGGTGTGGAAAAATCTGCCGCCCAGAAAAACAGCCCTCTGAGCATCAACGATAAGACCAAGAAGAAGAAGAAGGTCCTTGTCAGGGTCAGTACGTTAAAAAAAAAAAAGACAAACATTTCCACCATTAATCCACTGGTTTGACTCGTTGAGAGCCCTTACAGGACTCCCTGTTCTCATTGCTGTTTTCTCTAATAATACAACTGCTATAACAGCTCACACAGAGGTGGTTTCTAGCGCTGAATATTTACTCGTTTTTAACGTGTGTTTACATACCCAACACAGGGAGACAGCGGGGATGCCACCGACGACGAGATGGTTTCCAGGAAAACAAAGAGCTGCAAGGAGGGCCTCTATCGGAACGGACCGGAGTCTGACAGCATCGACCAAGAAGATCCAGGTGACATTTTGCAATCTTAATAGATTGTTTCCTATTGTATTTTTTTTCGCTATATGATTCTTATTTACCCTCAGTCTTTGCCTCCACAGAGGACAGCTTCCCTGGACCGTTCTCCCTCTCATCCGGTAAAACCCCCGGACTGCTCGCCTCTTCTTCCTCCTCCTCCTCTTCCTCCAGCATGGCAGGGTCCAACCAGTCGCGTCCGCAATCTTCTCCGATCCTCTCGGGAACCACCAAGTCGCAAGCGGGGTATGAATGTAACCGTGCTGTGCGTCGGAGGTGTGAAAGTCTTCCTCTTCTTTTTTTCCCGCTCGGGTTAAGGTACCTTGCTTCTCCTCTGTGGCTTGCAGGGCGTGGAGCAGCAGGTCATGGCACGGCCGAGGCAAAGGATGCTTCAGAGGCTTCCAGAACCTGATGATTTCCGACAGCACGATGAGCTTCATTGAGTTCGTTGAGCTCTTCAAGTCTTTCAGGTAGTTACGAAAAACAGGAGTAAGATAGGAAAGAAAGACTTGCATACCCTCTTGACAGGCGTAATTCAAAGTTTTACCTGTTTGATAAATATGTTTCGGCTTTATCTCGCCCGAACTAAACGACACATTTTTCCAGTTATACATCATCTGACATTCAGTAGCGGCCTGAAGCATTGATATATGTATATTGTATATGTTCTCCTCAGCCTTTTAGCCATCTCACTCCCTCTTGCCTTATAACTTATCAACAGCAGCTGAAGGCACTGTGATAAAGCAAATTCAACAAATGCTTCTCGAGGTTATCGTGCCTTTCCAAGCATTCTTGTCTGTATAATATTTAGCTTCTGTAATATTTTTTTCCCCGTCAAATGAAAGGAAACAATTTTTTTGCTTTGATAAGAAATGGATTATTCTCATACCAGTCCTCCTACATTTCTTAGATTGTAACGCGTCCTCTCATCTGCTGCCCAGAGGTTTCCTTTGAAATTCAACTCTTGCTCGGCTAAAGATTTGAACTACAGCACTTCAGCCGATCAGCCCCTCAAGTCAAATATCCAGCTTATTTTCCAAAGATGGTGTCTGAGGTGTATTGTGTTTAGCCATTTGTCCATTGTCTGTCTAAAGGTGGCTAAAATGGCATTAAATTTTCTTATGTGTTGTTTCCTCCGCAGTATCCGGAGCAGGAAGGACCTGAAGGAGCTGTTTGACACCTTTGCTGTCCCCTGCAGTCGTTCAAGTCCTGAGTCGGCTCCGCTCTACACCAACCTCAGGATAGACGACAAGGACACGGGGCTACAGCCAGACCTCGGTAAAATGACGGTTACCGTTCATCTGTTGTCAGCTTTCAAAAACATTTGCACAGTCACCTCATTATACAACTGTCTATCTCCCTCCCACTCGCCTGACCTCCTCTCCTCTCCAGACCTGCTAACCCGCAACGGCTCTGATCTTGGCCTGTTCATCCGGACGAGGCAGCAGATGTCCGACAACCAGAAGCAGATCTCGGACGCCATCGCAGCAGCCAGCATCGTGACAAACGGGACAGGGGTGGAAAACGCCTCGCTGGGCGTCTTGGGACTGGCTATCCCTCAGCTCAACGACTTCCTGGTCAACTGTCAGAGGGAGTACCTGAGCTACGACGAGATTCTCAGCATCATACAGGTAGAGGATGAGAAAACACTGATTATAGATTGTGAATTGACTAGATATTTTGTTAAAGCGAGACACAATGAAGGAAAAAGGAGCTGATGATCGATTAAAGTAATTAACAGTTTTTATGCTTTTCCCTTGCAGAAATTTGAGCCCTCATCAAGCATGAGACAAATGGGTTGGATGTCATTTGAAGGCTTTGCAAGGTATAGTAAAAATATGAATATTTCAAAATAAACTGCATATTGTCATGGGCACTGAAACACTATTAAGCATACTGAATTAATAGCCATATACAAAATAGCTTTACATATAGTATCATAAAACAGCAGTAGTTGAAGTTTATGTTTTAAATAAAAAAATAAATCATTTCCCTTTGTAATGAGCTCTGTGAGGCATGTTTCTGTTGTACAACACAGTGGTTGCTAATTGTAATCAGTGCAATAACGATCCCTCTCTCCACACCAGGTTCCTGATGGATAAAGACAACTTCGCTTCTCGCATTGAGGAGTCCCAGATGAACCCGGAGGAGCTGCAGTACCCTCTCTCCTACTACTACATCGAGTCGTCTCATAACACCTATCTGACAGGACACCAGCTCAAAGGAGAGTCCTCCGTCGAGCTTTACAGTCACGTGAGCGAGCCCCATTCGAGCCCCACTTCAGGACCCATGACTTCAGTCGTGTATGCTTGTGTCTGATCATAGGATGAAAATTCTTCCCCAGGTGCTGCTGCAAGGCTGTCGGAGTGTCGAGTTGGACTGCTGGGATGGAGATGACGGCATGCCGGTTATTTATCACGGGCACACGCTCACCACCAAGATACCCTTTAAGGTTATAAATGCATATGTATAATCTAATTTTGAAAAGAGATGACATTGACGTTAGTGAAAAGAAAATCTATAATTCACTTGCTCTACTTGCTCTCCGCTCCCATGTCTCATAGCATGAACTTGGCAGAAGTTCCCACAACAGAGCCATATCAACAAACACTGTTGTACTGTTGTATGATGTATTTATTTTGACAAACGCAGTCCAGGCATAAATTCTGTCGGTTCAGTAAACCAAACAAATGTGGATTTTCACAACTGACCCTTGCGGGCCATATCTGCACTATTTATTTTATGTAATCGGAGTTGGACCAAACAGAGCCCTCAGACACCTGCATTTTATTTGATGTTGTATTTAGGGGCTGTTTCAGTAAATCTCATTAGTATTGGTGTCCATAGAGCTGTATTGACTTCTATTTGACTTGGAGCGCTGTTTCTAAGAGTTTCACCTCTCCCATGATCCTCCAGGATGTGGTGGAAGCAATTAACCGGTCAGCATTTGTCAATTCCGACATGCCCGTCATCCTGTCCATAGAGAACCACTGCTCCCTCCCGCAGCAACGCAAGATGGCTGAAATCTTCAAGGTATGACGGCGGCTTTATTTGCCTGTAGACATAAATTTAGATATGGTCAGATATGACTTTCCAATTGGTATCTATAGTCACCTATGTCTTCAATGTGTGATCTATTTGTGTCTGATATTATTGGTATTTAACTCTCTTAGTATTGTTTAGTAACAGAGACATAGAGTATTTTATCATCTGTGTATGAAGAATGTCATTGATGAGAACATTTTAAATTCCATTTCTATCAAATTAGACATTAAGCATTTTAAGGTGGCCTCTAAAAAGAGAGTCATTGGAGGACTCAACACCAAAACTTTATATATGTGGTTCATATAAGGACAGGCTTTATATCCGAGGATTTATATGCACCTACACCTCCAACCAGTCTAATCGCTCGTACAGCTACACGTTTTCTCTTGTAACAGAAGCGATGGTAAAACTCCTCTCAATTGTTTTCTTTGCCCAAATTTTCTCAGCTGCCGTGGGCATTCAGACTGGCAGGCTTCCAGCCAGAGGTTTACTTTTCTAATCTTCAGGCTACAACTGTCCTTTTCTTCTTCGTTTTTTTCGTAATAGACCCAAGGCCGCAGATATCTGGGCATGACGGATACATCATAGAATATCATCTTGCTTTGATCTTAAAAACTTCCCAGCATCCTTTCCTCCCCAGAGACCGACTTCTGAATGGCTTGATAAAGAAAAGTCTTTCATGTTCAGACAGCTCTGTGCCTCCGGCCAGCTTATGTCACCATGGGCTTGTTTATTTGTTTTGTGTTGATAAAAAAAGCGCTTTGATTTTCCTCTGCTCCTTCTCACTTGACATTACAGTCTGGTCAGATGATTGGATGCGGTTTACTGATGTCCGTCTATCATGTCTGAATATTTATTCACCAGACCGTGTTTGGGGAACGTCTCGTGACGCGCTTCCTCTTCGAGAGCGACTTCAGCGACGACCCTCACCTGCCGTCGCCGCTGCAGCTGCGGGGGAGGATCCTCCTCAAGAACAAGAAGCTCAAAGCGCACCAGGCGCCGGTGGACATCCTCAAACAGAAGGTGGAGAAGAAAGAAAAAACATGCTGTCAACACATATATAAATATGTAGACTTCCAGGTAGCATTAGTACATTCAATATTTAACACCATTCATCGGAGTGCTGTCACACATAAATGATAGATGCGAATGTGCCCATCACACCTTTTTCACTCAGTTTACCTATCACACATAATCTTCTGGAGTGTACACACACTATAGATGTTCTACAGATAAGAGCATGTATGTTGGCAGGTAATGGGTAGATTGGGTAGATCAAAGTAAAATGCAGCAGATGTAAATATTTGTTCTTGTCACGCACAGTGTTTTACATGCATTTAATCTCATCTCACTTTTGAACAATATTTTAACCCTTTCACAGGCTCACCAGCTGGCCCACATGCAGGCCCAGGCTAGCAATGGGTCTCCTGGTGTCCCCTCACCTGGCAACCACACCAACGAGGAAGAGGAGGAGGAAGAAGACGAGTACGACTATGACTACTACGAGTCTCTGTCGGATGGTAAGGAGAACGGCAGTGGGGTCGGTTGGCCCTGGAAACACCCTGGACTAACACAAAAACTCAACTGTACTTGAAAACATACACAATTTCTGTAAATTCTGTAAAATCCTTGAATCAGTTTCTGTCCACACCTTTATTCTTTAGTCTTTTTTTTAACACTTCAGTCTCTCTTTACATTTGTTTTTCTCACTCCCTTCCTTTTCCTATTTCATTTTGCCTGTTTTCCACTCAGCTGATGTCCTCACAGCCTCTACTGCCTCATATGGCCTGGAAGGTAAATGCACGGCTCTGATGCGCCTCTCCCTATGTCCCAGTGTTTTCCTCTAATTTTATTTTGCGGTGGTGGCTGGTGGTCTTTCGCTGATGCATTTTGTTCTTGAGAAAGGTATAAGAAGATGTATAATCATTATTAGTGTCTTAAAATGGCTTTTTTTAAATACTACATTCAGATAGTGACCCTGAAATTGAGCTTTAAGGTGACATGATGGTTGTCCACCACTGCAGAAAAATCACAGAGGGAACACTTGTGTGCACTGGTGATCTGCGTTGTTGCTGCAGACTGATTCCTGTTCGTGCCTGCATACTGTAAAATCTGCAAGCTTTCTGCTGTTTGTGTACATCGGGTTGTGCTCTGCTGTGCCGTAGCTACATATTGTGCATGGTGAGCAGCGCTTTTCCATTCATTTGAGATATAATGAATGCTCTGACACTGAGGGCTCGACCTGTCGACCTGCGTTTACAAGACCTCGTCACCTCCCTCGCCGCTGTAGCTAATAAAATAAGGTCAACCATGTGTATTCTTGAGCACAAAAGTTAAGACTCCACCACTTTTGTATTCACTTTGATTCGTAATGGTTTCGAAATCTCGATAGGGTGCCATCAGAGCGTATTCATCACTACTGGACTGCTAACAATGGGCGGTTTGCCACTTTGGGGGGTGTTTGTTATGATGTACGCTTGTTTTATCACCATTAAGTCATGGTAATAATACAACAAGCGCTCTTAACTCTCAGCTTGCTACAGCTATTGTGCCATGTGCTAATGAAAGTGAATTAGTTAATATTAAATTCGCACCCTGGATATTGTTTTTTTTTTTTAATATATCTATCAATTGTGACATGAGCTTGTGTTGTGTTTGACCTGCTTGTTTGGTAGAGTATGTCCTGCCTTAGGATGCAAGCTATGGTATATCTAAAACAACCTTCCAGAGGAACTTTTTAGGACACCATGAATGACATTAAACTTAAATATGTGTGTGTGTGTAGGAAAAAAAACAAAAAAAAACAAAAACATTTTATTGATTTAAGTCAGCGTTTTAACAGTTCACCATCTACATGATTTCTCTTTCTCCCAGAGGCGCATCACCTCCCTTCCTCCTCCCCTGCGTACAGTATTTGTCTGTGACCTCGCCAGTGGCTGGGCAGGCTCATCAGGGAAACAAAACAAAGCCATCTGGTTTCTCAGGCCCTGCGCTGCCCCCGCACTAAACAACAGACCAGGGGGAAACTACCCTCACCCCGGTCCCAGTCCCAGTCCCAGCACTGCTCTCTCCTAATCCCTGCCCTCTCCTCATCCCCCCTGTCAGAAGAACTTACCGGTCATAGACCTTTCAAAATCCGTTCCTCTACTGTAAGAGTGGTTCCGTTTTGATAGTTACCCCCCTTTCTTCAGTAAAACATTAACCTATGAGACAGCTATCCAGACATCCTGACTAAATAAACCACACTTCACCCCTTCGTACTCGACATCAACACTAAATCCAACCACTTGAGCGCTGAACCGCCAACTTGCCACCGTCTCTTGATTGAACAGTAGCTCGCCTCCAAGTCTGGCCACTTCTCTGGCTTCTGTCTACAGGATGCCACTCGGGGTCAACTCTGTTTTCCCGACCCTTTTCAAAACGAAGAGGTTCTGACTGTCAGGAATTAAACTAGTTTTCCGTGATGAAAAGCTTCTGCCTTTCCGAGCTGGTGTGTTTCTCTGTGTGTTTTTTTTCGGCCGCGGTGAACGTGTAGGAGGAATGGGAGCGAAGGGAGGAACTCCCTGCCGTTGCCTCTGTTTACAGTTGATAGACGTTCCTCGGACTATCAATGAGGAGGGGCTCAACTTGGGAATACGCTCGTGGAATCTGCAAGTAGTCAGGGATATAGATAAATGCGTTTTCTCTTTAATATATAATAATTACTCCATAATTGTCCCATCTGCAGCCTTCTGAAAGGCATAACTGATGTCTGAGAGAAATGCAGAACCGCTGTAGAGTATTGTAATTCGCTGTGTGTGGATCTTATACACCAACGAACATACTAAACACATTTGAGATCTCATTCGTCACGACGCTATCCTGATCATTAGGCTATGAAAGTCACCAGAAGCATCCTACAGAGTCTTTAATAATATAAAATAAGGCAAACAGTACCTGACGTACCTTTAAGCTGCAGTTAATCCCAATGGCCTCTCAGCGCTCTGACCTTATTGGAGTAACAAGTAAAAAACCCAGTTAGCATTTGTTTTTACAAGAAGTAAGATTCCCAGAAGCTAAATTTACTTCTTCAGATATATATCCTGCTGGTGATTTAACATACCGTATATCAAGACTAACTGTCACACCTGCTCCTACGCATTTCAGATCTTGGCTGGACCTATGTCAGGTCAATTTTAGCCTCAACTGTCCTGGATCAAATGTTATGTTACTATACATACACAGACTTTAGCCTGGGGATAGTGTGCAGGAAATATATTTATTAGGAATAAGTCTTTAAAGAGAAATGAATCATGTTTGGGGGCGTGCTTGCTTGAATGGCGGGTGTCCGAACTTGCCACATAATATGCCCAGCTGTGGCTTTTCTGAGCACCGTGACGCTACATCAGTGTTTGTCGCAGTTTGTATGTGGTTGGAAATCATTGTTTTTGACACTTGATTCACCCGTGCTCCATCAGACACCATTCTGCCTCCCATTAACGCCACCTGCGAGCTGCTGTAACACTCCGCGTTGTCTTAACAGATAACATCCTGGACGACAAGCCAGAGGGGAAGAGCCCGGCGGACAAAGAGGAGCAACCTGTCGACGAAATCCCGAAGCGGATGAAGAAGTCCGACAGCACCACGCAGAGCAAAGGAAAGGTAGACACTGAATCACTTAACTACTTCATAGCTACGAGGTGTCAGTTTGGCCTCAAGTCAATGCTAATAAGTCCTCTTTTTTTTGTTTTATTTACTTTACTGGCTATTTTTCTGGCAGATTACATCAAAGATAAATGTGCCAAAGTCAACAGAAGCAGGTTAAACAAAGGAAATGACCGTTTAAAGTCCGCACCCCTGCTACTTCTGCCTGTGTGTCTCTGAAGTTCAGCCCCTGCTTCAGCAGTACATCACTGTCTCTTCCATTAAAACCATGTTTTCCCCTCTCATATGTCTGCCTTCACATGTAGGTGTTCGACATGGAGCTGGGCGAGGAGTTTTACCTTCCTCAGAACAAGAAGGAGAGCCGACAGATCGCCCAGGAGCTGTCTGACCTCGTCATCTACTGCCAGGCTGTGAAGTTCCCCGGTAAGGGAATATTTTATCTCTCAGTCTCTTTGTCACACGCGGTTCTCTCTCTCTCTCTTTCTCTGCCACATTCATGTGAACTTTCACTTTTGAGCCTATTACTGTGTCTTCTCCCTCTCGCCTACACAGATACTTGCGCAGTGATTTAAACTCCGCCAAGGCTCCTCTATCCTCTCCTCCGTTTACTTCTGACACGCCATCATTTTCACTGCGCTTCTCTTCATCTGTCTCGTCCCGCTCTGATTCACTCCCGAGTGGTATTTAAGAGGTCAAACCTTTCCCCCGTGTTTTCTGAATTTTTTTTTTTTTTCATCGCAGGACATTTAATATCCCAGTGTTAGACTCCGTTCCTCTCCCACACAGGACACCCACTAAGATGATGAATCCTTGTCTCCCCATGGGATAGATATGGTTACTGTTGTCAGTCCCAGAGCAGCACAACAACAGCAGAGTTGTTACATACTGTACATAAAGGGAATGTTTTTTGGGATGTCCTAGTATAGTTAATGCCACAAGGCCCCCCCTCACCCCTTTTCTTCCAGTCTTGCTATAAACTGATGTACCGAAATGATTAAAATGAGAATAAGGGTTTGATTTTAAATACTTAACAATGCCCTCAACAGTTCAGGATGTTTGACTTTGCTCTCAGCGCCCTCATAAAAGTTTCCCTTTCTCCTCTTTATTGGGATCTGTCTTCATTCCTCGCCACATTTTATCTCAGTTATTTCTTTTTGTCCCTTAAATATCAGACCTCTTATCTGCGCTTTCCTCCCTCCAAGCATCCTCTTCTCTGCTCGTGTCCTCTTTTCTTTGCATGACATTTGCCCTTACAAACCTGACTGTGTTTCCACTGGTATTTTATTTGTGTACTGTTTCCAGGGACCCAAAGATCTGAGAAAGGGAAGACGGGGCAAGTTGCCCAACTCAGATAGATAGCAGACTGGTTACTGTTGTCCGCTATCTGATGTGGTGGCAGACGGGCATGCTACTTCGGAAAAGTTGTCTATTTGAATCACAATTGAATCGCCTTAAGAAACTCACCATTCAGGAAATTTATTTTTTGGAGAGTACATTTGATAATAAATAAGAAATAAGAAATATAAAAAATAGCTCAAGATTAACAGTATTTAAATGCATTAATAAATCATTCTTTTTAAGGATGTTAGTTTCATTATGATGAAAAATTTTTCATGAAAAATTCAGTGCTGTTAGTTTGAATTGTCCACACTCATTAAAACAAATGCGCTTGGAGTGTTGCCCTGAAGGGAGAGGACCGACTTCCTCATTATGCCAGAAAGTGACGACATTTAGAGAAAATTAATTTCTTGGTTTTCCAGAAACCAATTGAGAGGAGGTGGTGACATCATGAGTGTGGCGTCTCCAGTCTGTCTGTTCTGCATTATTGACCACTTTCCTCTGTCTGCGTCTTTCGTGTGGGAACACACAGGCTTGTCCACGCTGTCTCCGGTTGGCTCCAGCAGAGGGAAGGACCGCGGGAAGAGCAGGAAGTCCATATTTGGCACAGCTCCGGCTCGCGGCAGCGCTACGGGGGAGGTCGCGACCCAGAGCCGCACCCCTGGGAAAGGTACGCAGGGTCTCTGTCAGTGTGAGGGTGTACGTGGAAAAGAAAGTCGTATTAATATATGTTACTTATATGATATATATTTTTGTTCAATTTCTATGTGTGTTTTAGAGATATTAAAAAGTTAGTGAGGAAGAAGAGTAGGTGGATGCGTGTTTGAATGTGCAAAAACAGCAAAAAAAAGCCACACAGGACTCCCACTTAAACATTGTACTCCACCTAAGTAGATTCGAATATGTAGATTAAAATGGCGCAACTAAATGTGTGGAATTTGATTAGACAAGCAGCTAAACACTCACTATAGTGTAAACATAATGAAGCATGCTGAATCCCAAGTGGTGCTCAGAGCTGTTCTAACTCACAAAATATAATCTTCAGAAAAAACTGGAGAGAAAGAAAACAGGCCTTTCGGTGCCTTCAAATGTCTCTCTCCTCCCTCTAGGCGGCGCTGAGCGGCTGAGCTGGGAGGAGCAGCAGACGTCTCCCGTCCTCAACCCCCCCACCTCCCTCAGCGCCATCATCCGCACGCCCAAGTGCTACCACATCTCCTCCGTCAACGAGAACGCCGCCAAGCGCCTGTGCCGGCGGTACTCCCAGAAGCTGATCCAGCACACGGCGTGCCAACTGCTCCGGACGTACCCGGCGGCCACCAGGATCGACTCCACCAACCCCAACCCCCTCCTGTTCTGGCTGCACGGCATTCAGCTGGTGGCGCTCAACTATCAGACTGACGGTGAGGACGGCGTGGAGGGACGCTGATTTCGCTTACACTACCATGTTTTTTATTTGAATGAAATATCACTTACATCAGTCACAAACAGTCATTTCACAACTTTGCAAAGCCCTGAAATTGGCTGAAAGGCTCCAACGCTGCCCATTTTCCACATACAAAAAAAAAAAAAACAAGGAATATCAGGTTAGGTTTGGTGAGACTCTCTTTTTAAGGGATTGTTGATCCCAAGGCGCTACACTACTTGTTTGTCTCTCCCTTTCTGTTTTCCATAAATTTCTTCTTAATCCTCTCTCTCTCTTTTCTTATTCCTATTCTTATTTTTTCTCTCTTCCTCTTTCTTGCTCTCTTACTGTTCTTTCATTGTTTTTTTCATTTCTCATCTGTCTCTATCTCTCCGTTTCCAGAAGTTCTCTTTTGTCTGAACTGATTAAGTGTTTTTTTCTTCAGTTATATTTCTATATGTTTTAAAGAAACAAATCCTTTCCTCCTCTCTCTTTCTTTTCGTTTGATCCTTATCTCGCTCCCTTCCTTTTCTTCTCTTCTTTTCTTTACCTAATGTTTCTATCTCTGCTTCTCAAAGACCTTCACTTTTTTCCTTTTTTATTTGGGATCAAAGTTTACAAAGCAGGATCACCCAGTTACACTTCAGTTTACACATACATGCACTCAGACGGGCAAGTTTTGTTTATAGGACTCTCTCGCAGTCTGGTTGACCTAATCCAGAAAGAACAACCGCATGAAAATAAAAAAAAAAAATCAGCACAGTTTTGTCTTTAATGTCTCCTCTTTCGTGCATACCCTCAAGGTGTAGATGAGACTTTTTTGTCAAAGTGATGTTTGTGCTCAAAAAAATAGATTCTTGTTAATATTGTATTTCCTCCCGCAGACCTTCCCATGCAGTTGAACGCAGCGCTGTTTGAGGCCAATGGCGGCTGCGGCTACGTCCTGAAGCCGGCCGTGCTGTGGGACCGCGGCTGTCCGCTCTATCAGCAGTTCTGTCCGATGGAGAGGGATGTGGAGAAGATGAGCCCCGCCGTCTACTCCCTCACTGTGAGTTACGATGACACGCGGAGCGGGAGGGAAGATCAGTCAGGGAGACTACTTGATCCTTATTAGTTTGCTCTCCACACTTTTCATCCTCACGCCTTTAGCTTTCTGCCCGTTTGCATGTTTTCCTACTTACTTGCTTTCACACTGTCAATTTCGATTTCAACAGCACATTCATTTTCGCGGGTAAAATAATATTGATTTGGACTTTTATAAGGTTAGATGCCCTATAGAAATGTCTCATTTTTGATGAATTGTAGATGAAGAATTTATATCCTGACTTTCATGATGCAGTTTCTGGAGAGTCAAGGCGCTGAAATCTTTCCTTGCCCTGTTTTCTATCCTGTATTAGCCTACCTAAAATGACTGCACAGACATTATGACTGCACACCCAAACACACACTCCCAAGCACTCATATTAGGTCCATTAAGGTGTGTTTGGACAGTTTTATAGGGACGTGATCAGTGTGCGCTTTCATTATTTGACAGCCATGAAGACCACCCAGTTGATTCCCTATAACAGCAAATGAGTGAATGAGAATAGGACCTCATAATGCATCCTCACTGAAAAGAAAAATAAGTCTCAGGAGATTTTATTGTACGTTTTACTGTATTAGAGGTGAAGCGGGGAGAACATACTTAAACTTTATGTCATGGTATCATGGAAAAATTATTCTCTGCATATTATGAGCATGATTTGTAATAACCAGACTAAATATTAGCTTGAATTACTGTTAGGAAGGGGAGCAACAAACTCTTGTTAATAACGTTGAAATGTAGATAAAGTTGCTGTATTTCATCGTGATTTCACTGATTTGAACTGAACACCGACATTTATGACAACATGTTGAAAGTTGCTTTATCATCATCATTTCTGTTTCTAAAGACTAAATGCATTGTTGTTTTTTTAGCTGGCAGGGGATGAAATGCACTACACTGTTCATAGTCTGCCTGAAAGTAGTAGTAGAAGAAGAAGAAGGATGCACTTCCCCTGCGTAGTGTGCTTGAACTTTAGAGATGTAGAAGGAATCAAAACAGTACAGACACAGTCTATTTCTTGACGTGCTCCAGGCAAAGTAAATCGCCCAGAATGTTTGACACCCTCTTGATAGATCTCTGCTGGCTTTTTGGATGCGTTCAAATCTGGACTTAGAGCTGTCCACTTATGATCAGATCACCCAGGCCTGAACAGAGCCCCTTAGACGAAAAGGACACAGATCTAACCAGCAGTGTAAACAGAGGGATGATCTCACACTCATAAAAGAGGACAGAGTCTGTGTTGGCAGGTCAGAGGGACCACACTGACTGTTGTTTGGCTCCACCGACCTTCTTCGTGTAAACTCATATGTCTTCTTGTATTTTTTTTTCCTCTCAGATCGTCTCCGGTCAGAATGTGTGCCCCGGTAACAGCGCCGGCAGCCCCTGCCTGGAGGTGGACGTCCTGGGCATGCCCATCGACAGCTGCCACTTCCGCACCAAACCCATCCACCGCAACACCCTCAACCCCATGTGGAGCGAGCACTTCCAGTTCACCGTGCACTTTGAGGAGATGTGCTTCCTGCGCTTCGCTGTGGTGGAGAACAACAGCTCCCAGACCACCGCTCAGAGGACTCTGCCTCTGAAGGCCCTCAAGCCAGGTAGGCGTCAGCTCAGCCACGACGGATCTAATCAAAGCAGAAGATGGGTCTGAAAAAGTGTGTGTAAATATGCAAAAAAAAAAAAAAAAAAAACCATGTATAAATTAATTATGAGTGTGTGCTGTGAATATAAGATTCACATTCTCCAGAGTAAGTTTTTGTGGTCAATTCAGAAAAACAGCAACAGCAAACATTCAAAACGTTCAAAATTTCCATAAGGCTTTAATAGATGATAGAAAATGGACATTGAGGTTTGTCTTTATTAATGCTCTAAACACTACCTGTGTCCTGTAACATCTGTTTATGTGCAGTGGAAATATCTTCTCTTGTTGTGTGTGTTTCAGGTTACAGACACGTCCAGTTGAGGACACAACACAACGAAGCTCTGGAAGTTTCCAGCCTGTTTATCTACAGCCGCAGAACAGAGGAAGGTCCCACAGGGGGCGCCACTCCCTCAGCCCTGGTAAGACATGTCATGCCAACAAGTTCTGGGATTGAGGTCACGTTTGATACTGTACTTCTACTGTAGTTAAAAAAACATTAAACCTGCTTAAAGGCACCAGCTTTTGTAAAACTTTAAATACGGTCGATGGTAATGCAAAAAATGCTTGCAGTGGAGTATACTTAAGTAAAGGATCTGAATACTTCTTCCACCACTGAAGTATGATGTCTAAGGTGAAAGCAAGAGAGGCTGCATAATAAAGCAGGAATATCATGACGGTCTGTTTTATAGTAACCCCCTGCTGTCCACACAGCTGTTCAATTCAGAGGAGAAATGTGCGTCTCAGCAGCACAGGGTGACGGTCTACGGAGCTCCCGGTCCCGAGCCCTTCACCGTATTCTGCGTCACGGAGCAGACGACCGCCAAACAGCTGCTGGACATGGTCAGTACTTTATGATTTTTTTTCCCCCTCTATATCTTGGAAATTCTTTTAACTTATCATGTAAAGTGTCACCTCCCACTCTCTACTCCGCAGGTTGTCGCGTCTGCGGGTAACCCATCGGAGTACTTCCTGTGCGAGGAGAAGGTCCCTCTGCTGAAGGAGCGCAGCGAGGTGAAGCGCTGCGCTCAGCATCGGCCACTTGCGCCCGAGGAGGAGGTGGTCCGGCTGGTGTCCAGCTGGAACACCGACGATGGTTACGTGGGGAGGATCTGCCTCAAAACCAGAGAAGAGGTACGCACAGAAACACAAACACCTACAAGTAAATGGCAAATAAAAAACGAAAATGATTATTTGGGTTTATTCATTATTACATTATATAGTATTTACTAATTTTTCAATTTACCTAGCTGTCATCACATAGAGCACCTAATACACCTGTGGCCTATCATGTAGACTGTGTCTCCCCCTTGTGGTTGCCTTGTATAACTCACTTAAACCTTGCAAAGACACTGCTATACGAACACACACACACACACACACACACACACACACACACACATATATATATATATATATATATATATATATATATATGTTATATTTGACTCTTTCTTTGTGGTTTTGTTATATCAGAACTTAAATGAGAAGAACGCGGTGCTGGAGGGAGAGGAAGAGGTGACCGTGGGAGGTAGAGACGGAGCGGGAGGAGGAGGAGGAGCGGCAGAGGACGACATGTTCTTTGTCCAGGTCCATGAAGTTTCACCAGAACAGCCGCACACTGTGATCAAGGCCCCGCGCTACAGCACTTCTCAGGACATCATACAGCAGGTGAGGAGAGCGGAGGAAAATCCTTCGGACGCGTGCACTTCCCCCCGAAAGAGGCTTAATGCGTTTCTCACACACTCTCTCTGTCCCGGCCAGACTTTGTCAAAGGCCAAGTATTCCTACAGCATCCTATGTAATCCCAATCCATGTGACTACGTCCTGATGGAGGAAGTGACCAAGGACGCCGGCTCGAAGAAGTCATCCGCCGCCAAGCCCCTGCAGCGGGTGCTGCTGGATCACGAGTGTGTCTATCAGGCTCAGAGCCGCTGGAAGGGCGCGGGAAAGTTTATTCTTAAACTCAAAGAGCAGGTAGCTGTAAATGCAGTAACTGCTTTGCAAACTTAAAGACTTTTTTTGTTTTATTTTTGATGTTTTAATTTATATTTATGTGCGTTATGCTGCTCCTTTGAGCATGTTTCTGTACTTTCTTTTTTACTCGTGTCACTGTAACACCTCAACAATTTTAACTTTGTACATGCTTGCAAGAACTCTGATTGCCTGTCTATCTAACATGCTGTTCATTCACATTTCAATTAATCCATTATGTTGTGTGCTCGCTAATGTATGTTAACACCTGCATGATGCGCTTTTTAACCTGCCGCTGCTTCCCTTGTGTGTAGCTTTTGTTGTGTGCTTTGGGGCTTGGTGCGATTTACTGTGCAGTGTTAATGTTTTTGTCTGCCCGTTTTGTTCTAAAGTTTCTACATGTTGTGCATCTGTCAGTATTTATTTTATTTATGGGTCATCCTTTTACACTCGAGGCCTTTTGTGCTGACACGTTTGTAAAAAGAATGTGTACAAATGAGCTGCCTCGCTGAATAAAGATTATGATTGATTTTTTCTGTTCTGTTTTTTTTTTTTTTTTTTCTTTTTAAATAATCAAGACAGGACAAGGTAGTTAAAGAATATGACAGACACGGTGGAAGAACTGGGAAAAAAAAATTTTAATTTAAATTTAAAATTTAATTTAATTCTCGAGTACAAAAAAAATGAAGCAAAAGAGTAAAAATTTCCACACATTACTGTCTTTTAGCATTTCAGTAACACAGATCTCTTTCTGCTTCCAGGTGGTTAGGGAAGACAAAAAGAAAGTCATTTCTTTCGCCAGCGAGCTGAAGAAGCTTACCAGCCGCAGCCGCAGCATGACAACCGGTGGAGGTGGAGTGGACGGTCCCGCCCAGAGTAAGGATGATAGAGCTGCATGCTGTGTGGCTCTGACAGAGCTCCAGGAGTGAGGCTCACACTCTGCCTGCTGTCTGTGCATGGAAAGGCAACAGAGGTACCGTATGTTGTGTCTAACTTCTAACATTACAAAAGGAGCAGGAACATTTAAGGTGCCAGCAGCCCAACAGACACACTGTGTGTTACATATCTCAGTACTAATTGTGTGAGAGTTGCTATAGAATTTATGTGGATTGTGGTGCGTTTGAGGTGTAATGTAAATACAATACACCTGGAATTGAGTAGGAGTGGGGTTCAATTTAAAGCATGAAACACTTTTCTTCTCACACCTTTAATAAAAAAAAAATAAATAAAAAAAAAAGGGGGGGCTTTTTTTTTCTTTTCTTGTCCATAATGTAGTATCATATATAGTGTTAAATTTTAGTTTGGACCTCTTGATCAGAATGAGTTCCTTTAACATTACACGTTTTTTCTCAAACCACTAATCTTTACTTTTCAAATTACTTTGTGTTTTTGTCAGTGACGCTAAATCTCTGTTGGATCTGAAATAGATAGACAATTCAGGGGATGATATGCTAAAGATAAAGACATAAAATAAACACAGTGTGTGTTGGAAGCTGACAAATAACTCCTTATTAGCCAGTAACCCAGTGTGTCTTGTTGTGTTTGCGCAGTTTTATACCCACCTCATTTATCCGTCACTTTACCTCCAGCAACATTTCCATTACAGTTCATTATAATGTTAATAAACGCTGTGTTTTTACGTCTCAGTTTGGTGCCGTCTTTCAAAGTTTAAAGCCGCAATCTGCAATCCTTTACAGGGTATCTGTCTGCAGCTGCGGGTCTGAAGGCGTGGGTGGCAGAGGGCAGGGTGGGGGCAGGAAGGTTCCTACTGACCTCCTCCTCCTCTTCCTCCTCTTCCTTTAGGGGACAACTCCAACCTGTCAACCTGCCCACCTACTCTCTGATCCCCCAAGCCTGGAAGCTTCACCTCCTCAGGAACTGGAAGATCCACAAATGATCCAGAGAGAGAGAGAAAGAGCGTGCAAGAGCGAAAAAGACTTAGGTCCACTACTTCGAAACTTGGAGGATTCTCCTTTCCGAGAGAGGCGAGGCGTTTGAGGATTTGCTCCCCTCTTGAGCGCTTGAAGGGAGCCAGATCCTGCCTTGCGTTAATTGGGCAAGCGAAGGACGCGATTCAATCCGGTCCCCCCGTTGATTGGTCAGGAGAGAAATGTTCAGCCCCTTTTGCTCGGTTTGAGTGACGGACAGGAGTTTCAGCCAGTCATATAGTTTTGATTGGAAACCCCACCCAGCGTCACTTTAGAGCAGTGATGGTCATTTTGGGCGAGCGGCTCCGGCTTGGTTCTCGGTTTTATTGGTTGTGGCATGGCTCCACAGAGAGCCTAGGGGACCAGGAGCAGCTGCTGTCATTGAAGTCATCAGGTGTGCGTTCAGGACACAAAAAAAAAAATCAGAAATGTATTGCTTTTCTTACCAATAAATGGGAAGAATTTGTCAAAGGAACATTCCCCTGAGTCACATTCAAACGATTAAGACGTTTGATTTTAGATCACCCATACCTAAAGACAGATAGGAAAATGGCCTCCGCACTGAATGAGTCGAGTCAAATATGGCTCTGCATGTCGTAGCACAGGCTACACAATGACTATATCATGTATTTCTTTGAAAATAAGTTTATAATCTGCTCCCCTTTTCACACACAGAAAGCGCACAGCAGATGGAGGGAGGTCTGCTCGGAGGAAAAAAAATACAAATAATAAAAAGGAAGGAGAGATGTAGGAGAGTAGCTGAAGCGGTACTCTCCTCTCTTTCTCAGGTAGGGGCTCTTTTGGCTGAGGGCATTGTGAAGGAGGCTGACAAGCTGGCTTGTTTGGTTCTTTTCTTACTGTTCCACTTTCACAGTACTGTAAGGGCACATTTTTTGGGCGTCGCTCACAGAAAGAGGCAACAAAGCCAGATCCAGATGTTGTGTAATGGAAGCAGCAGAGCTTTAAGCCATTTCTCGGACACTACTGTCGCTGCCCTAAAGGTGACAATCCACGGACAGCGTTTTAAGGCAGCGCAGGCGGCAGCTTCTCATTGCAGTGTTGGTAAAGTCGCCCGTCTACGTTGCCTTAAAATGTTGCAACGCTGCCTTTAACTAATTCATTTTGTAAGCTGTATCTCTGAGGATGATCTGTGACGGTTTTCACAAGGTGGTTTTAGTTCTGTCATCTTTAAATATCTCATTTTTCCAACCAAACAAATCAATTGTTGAGGGAAAAAAGACCTGTGAATTTAAAATTTTATGCATTTAAGTTAAATGTCATCTAAACGCAAATGGCAGTACATGACATTTTACCAAAATAAAATCCATCTGTAAAATTAGCTAAATTATTGTTTTAATTCAAAATGACTGGTTCAGAGTTAAGATGACAAATCTGGCTCTGGTCCTTGAGAGTTTTTGGGAAACTGAGGTCAGCTCTTAGCCACAATCTAATAGGGCTAACAAGCTATTTTGGCTGCATTTAAACCACTTTGTGACTTAATGCGGACAAAAAACGCTAAAACTAAAGATATTTCCTTTATTTAATTACACAGTGATGATTTCAGCACTAAGATCCTTTGGGGGAAAAAAAACAGCCAAGTCTTCTTCGAACAGCATTTTGCACATTTTTTTTTTTTTCTTTTTGCTGTCATCTTCAGTGTTTTTGTGTTACTGTCCGATAAACGACAGAGAGACTTGATTGTCACGAGATGATGAAAAAAAATTTTTTTTTTTTTTTAAATTACTATTATGATTGTCATATTTATTACTTTTAACTTCAGCCCAGTTGCGAATTGAGTTTTTAGGACATTTGGATTGTTTTTGTGACTCTTTGTCATGCGGAAATGGGAACGTAGTCCGAGCCCAAACTTGACAATTCCCCACAAAGAAATATTCTAAATAGCATTTCCCTTAGCATATTGGCCCTCAGTTACGCAGCATCTTTAAAGATTTCTTGTATTGATTGTAGACTTAAGGCTTTTCTTTATTTCTATCTACTACTCTGTTCAATTTTCTTTCATAATTGACTAAAACTTGATTTATTTGGGGCCACTTTTCCCCCTTTTTTCTGTTTTAATGTGTAACATTTCCAGTTTTTTTAAACTTGATATAGTTTAGACTCTTTTCTCTCTTTAGAGCGTAGTTTAGTTTTATTTGGCATTTCGGTTACTAATACGGCTGATCCACGAAGAGCCCGCTGAGATTTTTAAATCTACAGCAAAATGTTTGTCAGTTGGTCTCAATTGGTGAAATGAGGACGAAGTGAAACCCTGACAACACAAAATCAAGACTGCACCATGTATTTACTGAACATTTTAGAGACAACTTTATTTCCTATATCAAATCTAAAGAAAGTCGGTTTTGTGAGTTGTTTAGCGAAAAGTGTTCTGTAACCAATGTGGGATTACGAATGAATTACAGTTACAAAGACGTAAATTTTCCCATTTTTGAGCCACGGTCTAACATAAAACTTGTTGAAAAGCTTTCTAAGATGTGCAAACTGTGAACACTTCCTGTTGAGACACAAGCATAGACCCCAAGTATAATGTTAATTAAAACAATGAGTTTTATTATTATGTGGCAGGTGAAGCCACACTCCAAAAAGAAAAATTGACTGTTTTATCCTCTTTACTCTCATTTTTCTTTAAGTAAAACTTTGCTCAGTGCCAAGTAATGACTTTTTAATTTTAGTGCAATAATGAAGTTCTGTCGCTTCAACCCTCGAAATGTTTAAATCTGTCAAAACTGACATTATTCACACTTAAAGATGATTTTTTTTTTTTTTGTTTGTTTGTTTTTGCAATAGGACAACCTCTAGCGGTGATGAGGATGGATTAGATTGTGATTCAAGAATCCACAACTCCATGTCAGTGATATTTACGCTGATAGGTTCGGTAGTCGCTGAAAATCCTTTATTCCATTCCGGCTTTTGTTGCTGTAATTAAAACGCATCGTAAGCTATTGGCAACTTACGAACGCCGCGTCGGACGAAAGTGATATCGGCTGATGTTACGTGACGCCCCACACTGACTTCACACAGAAAGGGACGTTTTCTCTTCGGTTGCAAATCAGCGAGAGCTTCATCACCTCTCATCAGGCAGAGCTGTGTTCCTTGTTTTCCTTCTTTCTAACCTGTAGACCTCATTTCTGAATGTAACATTTCCTTAACGTGTTGAATCTGAGACAAATGTGTGTTCTGATGTTATTTATTTTAATGTGAAGCCCTGGTTGGCAAATTATCTGTTGTTGTTGTTTATGTATCATTTCCTGTAAGTAGTTTTACGTGTTGTTTTTTTTTTTTTTTTTATTTATTTCAGTATGTGAGAGGATAAGCTCTCTACTGCCTGAATTTTACTCTAACCTATTTAGATACGTAAAGAGATATTTTACTTTATGTGTAAAATATAGTATTCATATTTCTGGCATGTTATACAGCAGCATCTTTCTAATTCCTTTTTCATTTGTGAGTCTCCAGAAATGAGGACAAAAGCTGACAATTTGAGACTTTGTGGAATCATGTTTTGGTTGTATCTATTGTATCCACTGAATATGACGTTACGCGTTTGCTGACCATGGGCTACGTTTCATCTGCAGCACGCCGTTGTTTCCGTAAGATGTGCAGTGTACCCTTTAACATCCACTGTCCGCGCTACGATGTGGCTGTCAAGTGAGCATTTGTCTATTTACTTGAATTATTTTTAAGTGGATGAGCGTCGGTGGACTTTTTCATATACCAGGATCACAATAAAAATATAAAATCCATAACAGTGTTGAGTTTGAAGTTTGTGTCTGAGCTCAACTCAAGCAGCATTGGCTCCCTTTTCTTATTTTCTCTTGCTTCGTTCTTCCTTCTTTTTGTCTAATTGAGCTTTATTTAAATGTGGGGTGAAGGTCAGTTATAATTCCATTAACTTTTTTTTTTTTAAACAGGTACAATAAATTTATACAAATACTGAACGTTTAAGATTTTTATGTATTACTTTCAAATAGGTTCTACACCTGTAGTCATTAAAATTGTTTATTTGTTTGTTCCCTTTTTTTATCTCAAGTAATTATAAGTAAAAAGGTTCAAGTCCAACTGAAGTCACAAATCACCAGTGTAATAGTCAAAGTCAACTTTCAGTTTTTGTGTTTTTTGGTGTTAAGATGAGTCCACATGTAATTTTTTCATAGAGGACATTTTGACGTGTGGGAAAAGAACAGGTGAAAATAATAAAATTCATAACAGTTGAGTTCCTCTCAACATAATCCCAGCCATTTATTAAATCATTTGCGCCTGTGTCATAGATTAATGAGCTGAGTTCAGTCTAGCGTCTTCCCCCAATAAAGCACAGTGGACTCAGGAATCAGTGACATAATCAGCTCATTTAGTTGAATCAATAACAGCGGCTCAGATGTACCCTTCCTTCCAGAACCTGTTTAAAATATTACTCCCCGGTACAGTCCGCTAATTCCGGGTAATAAGGAGCGCGCCATTTCAAATATCACCCTTGGTGTGGCACCCTCTGTTGAGTTCCTTAATGCTAAATTATGCAGTCATCAAATTAAATGTGAGAGTTTTAAAACCTGGTAATTCTGCAGCTTAATGGTCCGGCTTCTTTCAGACTTCAAATAAAACAATTCACTGTAATGTGGCTCACAATTAAAAAGTTTCTCCCACCTCCATCGCGATGAACCCTGACAAGGGAGAAGGATCCATGCACTCTGTTAATTGGATCTCTCGGGGATCCTGGCGGGGTGAGGGGGATTTAAAGCAACTTCTTCAGTCTGAGCAGTAGCTTCTTAGCAGCTGCTCTTTTTTAAAGCCAAAGAGGAAAATATGTGGAAAACTTCAGAATATCACAGCCTGCAATCGAGTCAAAGCTTTCATGTCTCTTCCACGACTAAAGTGTATTTAATGTCTCTTACTTATCTAACAGGAATTGGTAGTTTCAAGCACATATATTTGGTCTTATCCTAAAAATACCTTTTTAGACTGACGTTAGAGCGTCAAGATTTTCTAAAATTCAGACTTGCTGCACTTTTCATAAATGTAAAATTTTCAAAGTTTCAAATAAAGCTAAGGCTTCTTTATTGTGTGATGCACCAATACTATATATGCTTTGTGCAAGAGAGGAAACAATGTGATGATAGATTTGATGTTGCTTGATAAATAAATACTTAAAACCTTTTGGAAATTACTCTTACTCACTTTCTTGCCAGGAGTTAAATGGGAAGATAGACACCACTCTCTTGTATGTACAGTAAATGTGTGGCTGAAGCTAGCAGCGTGTTTAGCTTAGCTTAGCATGAAGTTGTAGCAATTTAAAAACACCTATTGCAAATGTAACACTTGTTCCTTTTTTGCTGATTAAACAAGATACCGTGTCAGTCAGTTAGTTTTAGAGGTTGTTACAATTGGACCTATGTGCAACAGGGCCTTTGGAGAATAAGATCTATATCGCCATATCTTGTTAGTTCTAAAAAGAAGAGACATGAACACAGCACCAAGTTAGCCAAATTCCACGTTTCAATGGATGAAATAGTCTTTTTATTTGGATAAAGTTTGCCAAGCGACTTGACAAGGGTAAAAAGGCAAGTTTGAACAATACAAGACTTCATGAGTCAATGCAAAGTGTCAGGCAAATTCAAGATGAGTCGCGCCGGTGAGCCATAATACTGAATGAAACGACTGCGGTTCCAGACAGAGGCGCCGGTCGCTTAAAGGGCCATAAAAAGTTCAATGACTTTTTCCTCAAGTTTCCCTCATCATCTCTTAGCAAAGTAGAAATATAACAAGTCCTCTCTTTCTAGGTCCAATTTTCCAAAAGCTGTTGCAGCTCTGAGATCAGTTGGGCTTCAGGGATGCTCTGATTGGAAAACTGGGTCGTTACAAATCAAACTTTTGAATGAATTAAGTGACAAATAATCAATTGGGCGCCATGTTACTTGTTCTTTTTAAAGCATTTCTATCATCTGCCTCTGGATTTAAATAATTGATTAATTTATTCCATCAACGAGGAATCTTAACAAAATTCAGTTTGAATATGCTAATTCACCATTTAGCTGAGTGCCAATCTGTTAATTAGATTTCTCTTAATTGGATTGGAGCATCCCCATTAGTTCCACAACTAATGAACAGAAATGATGTCTGAACGCTTTAATGATCTTGGCAATAAGGAGCGAGCACAGTGGGGTCACAATCAGTCAGAGTTTGGTCATGGGTATGTGAAGGCTGTTCCACGGGCCCATCCATAGTTCCTCCTCGTCCGACTGCGTTCGGTCACTCGGGCACTCCAGCGGCTCCCTCATGACCAGTCCGTAGTCGTCGTCCTCGTTACTGCCGTCCACCTTCGACTCTCTCTCGCCCTCTTTCAACTCGTCACTCTCCGCTGTACTCTGGGGCTGCCCTGAGCCGCTCTGTGCTGCTTTGAGCAGGTTCGATTTAGACGCCGCGCTGTCAGTGCCCGTGTTGCTGGTGCTGGTCGACCCCAAAGAAATGTTGGACTGCTGAGTGTTGAACACATTCAGCGTTTTATTGTTGTCAGTGTTAGAGAAAGAGGAAGTGGCCGTTGCCGAGGTGGCCAATCCCGAACTTTGGAAGGTGCGCAGCGTGTTGCACCCAACGTCTGTTCTGGGGCTGTTCAGGGGCACTCTTTCCTCCAGCGTGGCGGCCATTTTGTCCAGTTTTTTAAAGTGCTTGGCCAGCCGTGAGCTGAAGACGGGGGAGGTGAGGTGTTTGAGGTTGTTGTTCGTGTTGGTGTGCATTTGTGTGGGGCCCGTGGTGTTCACTGAACGGCGGGTGCGGATGATGGAGCCGTTCTGGGCCACGTAGATGCTGCCGTTAACATTAGCATGGCTGTTGTGGGTGGAGGACAAGCGGTTGCGTTGGGTCTCCGGCATGCTGTCCTCACCGGTAGAGCTGGTCTCATATTCCCGGTCCACCACCAACTTAATCCGATGTTTTCTACTGCCATGCTGGAAAAACACACAAATAATATTTAATTAAACTTACTGCACTGGGAGAATTAATTTAAGTTTTCAGTATGTAGGACCTGTAACCACACTGAACCACAGCCTCTGCACATTTCTGCAGCAGCGAGGTGAGAACTTTGAACACTAGAAGTCAGGATTTTCATTGACTCCTTTACCTTTTAAGATGTAAAGATTAAGAAATGTTTTAAATAAAAGCAGCACTTTCACACACACTGCAAACACGCAGCACAGCAAAGACAGATCAGTGTGTAGCAGTGTTTACTCTTTTAACTCTATAGAACATAAAACACCAAATAAGAAATGTTAGGTCAGAGCAAACACTGCTATGCACACACACACACTCTAGAAGAAGGGGAAAAAGCCTGAAAATAACTGACCTGCTATGACACAATCTAATCAAAATATTCCTCCTTAATATGACTTTTTCCTTTTTAATCTTAATAGTATCGAAGAAAGAATACAATCACCTGCACTACAAAAAACATATTTCCCCCTCTAGATAACAGGTACTGGGAGAGCTGACTGATTCAGGGAAAATGATAGACAAGAAATGACTACTAAAAAAAGAGCTTGAGTGAACTTTTAGTGCAACAAAGAGAGGTGAGTGAATAACAACCGCTGAGCTGAGAAATAAGCAGCTGCAAGAGGAACTTTCACAAAAGGAAAATGAGACGAGTTAGCTCGGGAGAAAAACTACACAGGCAAACCAGTCAACCACTTAAAAGTATCAGTGCTGTTATGAAGGAAGGCGGGAAAGAAGGAGAAGAGGAGGGGATGGGCTGATTGGAAAAAGGGCATTCAAGATACAAGCAAAGTGACAAAAAGGCATAGAGAGATTCTGCGGGAGGGGGGGGCAGCAGAGGACACGCAGGCGATTTAAATTCCTGTGAATGTGAATCACGCCAAACAAGGAAAAAAAGAGATTAAAGCAATAAATTCCACCCAGGTAATGACTGCACACGCAATCCAGGCATTTTCACCTAGATCTTACTTAGTAGCAAAGAATTTAATCTTTGGGGGGGGCGCTCAGGCCTCATCTGCATTTCAGTCGACCGACTTGTTCTCCAAATCCCCCTCTTCTTCTTTTTCTTCCCCGCTGCTTCTCTCCTCTTCCTCCTCCTCCATGTCCTCAGTGATGGGCGACACAAGTCGTCCGAGGTGTCCATCGCGCCTGAGTCTGTGTCTGCAGACCGCCCGGTCGATGTAGACTTCCGGGATCGAACACTTCTCGTCTCCCCCTCCTCCCCTCCTGATTCCTCCTCGCTCTCTTCCTCGCTCTCTTCCTCTATTGTTTTGCGCAAAAAACGGGAGTGTCTGTGTCTGGAAGTTCGGGGCCTAGAACTCAAACTTCTAGTCTCTTCGGTACTTTCTTTTTTTGAGTTGGCACTACCTCTTCTACCTTTACGACTCATACTTGCAGAACTGTTGACACTTCCTTTTGAGCGTTTTCTGCTCGGCTCCTTGCCCTCATCCCCGCTCTCTAACCCCGACTCCCTCCCGGACTCCGACCCCTCTCCATCCTCATCTCGGCTCTCCGCTAGCCGGTCTGTGTCGGGAGGTCCCTCTTCCTTCTCTGTCCCAGAGTCAGACTCACTTCTTTTCGTCTCTGCATCGGATTCAATCTTGACGTTTTCGCCCGTGACAGATGAGGTGGGGCTACTCGCGTCGGAGCGACTTAATTCCGTCAGAGACTCTGTGCTGCCACTTCCCGTTTCTGAATCACTGTCACGAAACCTTTTCTCCCTCTCCCACCACACCTCAGAAAAGCCGTTTCCCTCTCCTAACTCCCTCTCCCACCCCCTAATCTTCTCTCTCTCCGCCACTGATGCAGAAACACTCAGATCTCCTACGGTGAAGCCATATGTCTTCCCAGTGTTCTCCTCTCCTCGGTCCCAGCTTTTTCCGTTGCTCCACTGTTCGTCCCCCACCCTGGCGGGTCCCTGGAGCCTTCTGGTGAGGGAGATAAGGCTGAGGGCCTCGCTTAGCTTTTGTTTCATCGGCGGTGGTTTGCTGGCTTCAACGGACGTCTGGAAATAAGTCCCGTTGATGACCATGCCGCCGTCCACGCTGGCAAAGTGACCAGAAGACATCAAGCCAGGGAGCTGTCCCCTGTGCTCTGGCCTGACGCCTTCCCCTCCTTCGGCAGCATTTCTCATCCCATTGTTTGTCACGCCACCTCTGCTGCCTCTTCCCCATGTTTCCATTTCGCCTCTGCCTCCTCTTTCCCCCTTCCCCCTTTCTGTTGTTTCCTCTCTTCCCCCTGTTTTGTTCTCTCCTTTCCCCACTTTCCCTTTCTCTAATCCCCTTCGCACTCCTTCCCCTTTTCTTTCCTCCGGTCTCCCTCCACCTCCTTCTGCCTCCTCCGCCGGCCTGACTCTGGCTTTGTTCCAGGGTGGGTGGATGGCAGGAGGTTGTCCAGATGTTTTACTCGCAGAAGACAGCAGTGCGGTCACCTTCATTGCGGCCTTCAACTTGGTGGCCACACTTGAGCTCTTAGGCTTTGCGGTTGCGCTGCCCTCTGACGGCTGTTTTTTGTCACCCTCAGTTCTTGGGGCTCCTTGGGCACTTCTTGAGGGCCCTTGAGAGGGTGGAGGACGGGGCTGGAGGTAAGGAGGGCGTGGGCCTAATCTGCCTCCATGAAACTGTCTCCTCACCTGTTGTCATGATGATATTAGCCCAAAACCAAAGAAGAACAATTTAGAAAAGGAACAAATGAGACAAAAAAAGCATAATTTGTAGTATTAGCAGTAATTACACTTATAAAGAGCAGGCTTTAACCTTGTAACCCACAGGGGAATTTCTAGCACAATAAAGAACCTTTACACTGATGGTACTACTATTTCATAAATATTAATATGTCAATGATATCTTTTCTGTTATTGTATAAAAATAATCCAGGAAGAAAGCACAGAAGAGTCTACAATTAGATTTAAAGGGATTGTTCCAACAGCTGCGGAAGTACGTTCAGACCACCACCGTAGAAAAAACAATAAATGTCACTGTGATCAGTTTCTTCTCTCTACACATCATGGATGTTGGAACTAGCCCGTGTTAGTGAGGACTGAAAGGTTTTCTGTGTTTTACCTCTCCGTCAGACTCCTGTGGGCTGTAGTAGTAGCTGCCGTCATCATCGACAACAACCTCTCCATATTCATCGTAGAGGCCGGAGGGTGAGATCAGCTTCCTGCGACTGCCGTACTGAGGAAGGTCATACCTGGATACAGAGCGGGAGGGAGAGAAGATACAGATAAGCAATAACCAATAAGAAATGGCAAAATCGCAATTTTACGCTTCAGTTTTAAGGGTTATTTTTCCTCAGAAGCAATGCAGTAGTCAACTTTTGGTATGTGCAGTAATGAATGAATAAATAAAGTGAAGTTTCACCCGATCGGTGGTGAGAACTGGGTAAAAACCTGCTTTTACAAACAAAACTGTTGCAATTGGCCAATGCTTATCCGCAGCCACTTAGAGCAATAACACACAGGGCAACACTGCGGTTTGCTGCAATGATAAGCAGTGTCTAATGACTTGACTAAGCGAAGCTGCCTTAATCACAAAAGGAGCATTTTGTTGCCGGGAGACGTTTTGTTAGCAGGAAAACACAGGAATCGATTTCCCTCCCTTTTGTCTCTCTTTGTTGCCTGTTGCCGGGAGCGGTGCCTGGCTCCACCGGCCAAAAAAAACAAAAAACACTGTTGTGTATCACCGCTTGGGCTCTGTGCCCTGCAGCAAGCAACTTGGAGAGCCAGTGGGTCAAAAAACACATCTTTTCAAACGCTATCCTGGAAACAATATGTCCCAGCATGATTAAAGTAACAAATCTGCTGGAAGTCCTTTGGCTTCGTTCCTTTAACAGAGTTGTACAGAAAAGTTGCCTCGTGTAATCACTCTGCTTACAGTCAACTGGTGGGAGAAGTTGCCCCCCCCATTACGTTAAGTAGCCAAGTAATAAACAAATGGAAGGGGCAGGCGGGTGACTGATGCGCTTTGGGTGAGAAAAAGGGGTATGTGTGAGCGGGGAACGAGGCATAGGAAAGACAGGATGAGTGAACAATGTGAGTGGGTGGGAGGGTCAGAACAGAAAGACTAAGTCAGTTGTAAATGTTACAGTTATAATCCTTACAGTATGGCCCATGCAAGCTAATGTAATGAGTCTTAACCTTCCACTAAAACCTGCTTATGAGATTTCACAGTCATTAACCCGCAGTCTCAAACTGAAGTGCACACATAATCAAATTAGTTAAAGGCTACAGTAACTCTTTCTCTTCTCTTCCCTTTCCCTCCGTTCTTCCCTTCGCTCTCTCTCGTCCCCACTTCTTCCTCACTCCTTCCCCCCTCTCTGTGTCTCCACCAGGGGGCAGTAATAAACTGAGCATCAGTTCATGCGGTTCAAAGTTGCCAGAATCACTGGGACTACATCCAAGACTTGTAGCCCTGTGGGAGCAAAATTGGACCAAACTGGATCACTGGCCTGTTAAGACAATAATTACAAATGGGAAAAATACTAAAGGAACAGTTTGACATGTTGAAATGTTGAAATGACATGTTGGAATTACACTTATCACACTAGCAGTTTTTGTATGGATTATAACGAGATATAATTTATATTTTAATTTCTCAGCCATTGTTTTCACCATTTCCAGTCTCATGCTAAGCTAAGCTAACTGGGACTTCTGCTCTCTCTCTTTGTGTTCTCACCTTTGTCCTGCTTCTGTTTACAACATCTTCATTGTGGAGATAATGCCAGATTTCATCCCCCTTCAACCTATATTTTTTTCATGTGGGTGCCCTAACTTAGCACCTATCAGCTTCATGACTGTCACACTTCTCATCACCCACGCCAATAACGATTTTGGAAAAACAAGATTTAATCCCTTACTGCTCCGTGGCATGTACGGGTTTGAGTGTTTTACTCTTGACTAGAGGGCAACATGAATTTGGCTTGTTTTGTTGTTGTTGTTGTTATTTTTTTGCAGACATACATCAAAAACATCAGACCTATGCAACAAATGGTTCAAGTTATTTTCAGCCTCTGTACAAATCAGATCAGAATCATGCCAATGGCGGATGGCTACATTCCCACATGCAGAGAAAATCCCATTTTGATTTCATCTTTAAAGACAGATGAAAGGAAAGGTCAAAAGGTTATGCTACAACCTTCCAAATGGTCTCCAAATGGATAAATATGGCTGTGGAAGCAAATACAAGAACAGCTGTTATGTGTTTTGTACAACTCGCTGAAGTCTGAAAACTTTGCCTGTGCCCTGAGAGGCGGTTTAGCATTTGTTAGTGTCGTCTTTGAAAGGATCCTGCACCTTTCATTTACAACTGCGACAAATAAAGTGATTACATCTGAGTCCCACCGGGTCACAAAGTCTGATTTCCTGCTCCTGTGTACGTTCGGAGTCAGACATGAGTTTGTGGATGTTGCTCTAAGCCAACAGCATCTGGCCCATTGTCTGCCTCCACGGCTGGCTGCCTGATTAGCTGCTACAGTATTGCAATGCTAGGCAAGGAGAATTAGCTGTGTGTGTGTGTGTGTATGAGACAGAAAAAACGAGTGAGAGAACATTTCTGAGCGAGTGAGTGAGTGAAATAATGTGTTTGCAGTGAGAGAATTTATGTGTGTGTGTCTGCTACTGTGTATTTATGTGTGTGTGTGGGTGGGCGTATAAAATCAAGTTCCCGGGAGTCTGCAGCTAAAATTATAAAAATTACACAATGCATCACAGATGGCAGACTGGGTACAGAATAACACACACACACATATGTATATATATATATATATATGTATATATATATATATATATATATATATATATATATATATATATATATATATATATATATATATATATATATATATATATAACACACACACACACACACACACTTGGATGGGACACAATAAGTCCTCAGAGATCTTGTTCATAAACGCTTTGATCTAATGTGTGTGTATGTGTGTGTGTGTGTTTAAGATATTGCCATTCCTATACAGTATTACTTGTGTTTTCCACATCAGTTATCCAAGGCATGACACACACACACACACAGGTACAGTACATGCACACACACGCACACAAGTACCTCCTACAAAATCACTGCAAGATCTTCCTCAATCTCTTTTTACCCCCTGTGGCTAAAAACACACACGCCTTACACGAGCGCAGACAGGTCACTGGTGTCAACAGTTCACAGTGGGCGACGTGCTGCGTGAGTGACATGTTCAGACTGATATCAAAGCATCTGCCAGGATAAAGCGAATATCTCCAGACTTGCGTGGGAGGAAATGTGTTTCATTGGTGTTGAGCTGAGCCCCATCAGTCACCGTTAGAGGTCAAAGGTCAGGGATGAAACACATTGGGGATGGCCTGTATTCGCTGCCCTCGCTGTCTGGGGGGGGGGCACCATTTTTCTTCCACCATTACAGTGCTGGTTATGTACACTTACTGAACTTTTTGAAAAAAATGATACAAAATGATAACTGTACTGATTTTGGAGAAGATATCAAAGTAATATGAATAAGTAATATGGATGAGTACTATGGATTAAATCGTTACCATGATATTATTGGATTTATTCATTTTACAACACAAAAATTGTATAATAATATTATATAATTACATCAACACAATGCGATTCTGTATAAATGTATAAGTGTATAAATTTAATTAGAGCCCAGCTGTGCTGATTGCAGCTCACGGTCTTTCTGAAAGTAAATAAAGATCAGATGTCCTTTAAGTGTGCCAAAAAAATGGACCTTGTGGTGAGGCCGCTATTGTCAACTACAATACAATTGTTTTTTCTCAGATTGACTTAATTTTAAGAGTAAGTATATAACAAGGTTTGTGCGTATTTACATGTCTGTATTGTTAACAAACACCTTGTGTGATACGTGCAAACAGGGAGGCATACACACCCGTGGTCATAGTTGTAATAATCCTGTGTGTAGTATTCCTGGCCGGGGTCAATGCCAGATTCCATTGATAACTCCTGTTAGATCGACAGAGCATTATTAGCAGCTTTTTCACACAGACAGAGATACATACAGCTAGTATGAGCACACCCACATGCCCCTATATGCATACTTATTAACACATCCCTCATGAGAAATTACACTTTTTCATCCCTGGTTACACTGACCCACGCAGCAAAGCAGAAACACACGTGAGGGAATAAAGAAGTATTCAGAAAAGAGAGATAGAATACCTCCGGTCTGAGCAGAGAAGGTCGGAGGAGTTGTTGCGTCTGCCAGAAGGAAAAGAAAAGCAAGCGAAAGACAAGACAAATGGAAGAAGTTAGGGAACTCCTCTCCCAATTTATTTTTAAAAGTCGATACCTGATGTTTCTCATTCAGTATCGCTGGAATGCAAACAATCCTGTCTGTGTATTTGTCCTCACTTGGTGTTGTCAATCAGTTTTGTAGGAGCAAGTTATACTTTGAATACTGAATGTTGTTGTGAACAATGAACGTCTACTAAAATTTGTTTTCAGGTATGCTTATGCTGTTTTGGACTATAGTTTATTGACAAACAGTATTCTGCATCTCCTCTTTTTTTAATTTTAAAAACACTGGGTGACTGCAGCAACCTGGATGTCATAAAATGTTTTTTTTTAGAAATGGAAGCCAGTCAATTATGAAGATACAATAGATTGGAAATACAAGGCACTGATTACACGCCGCTCCATCCTGATTACATCAAACAGAGAAGAAAACAAAAAGAGCAGGAAACAATGACACGGACCCACTAGACATCAGAGGAAAAAAGTGAACAACACACATGCAACCGCATGCAAACAGGGCGAGACACCTACCTCGTGTTGTCCATATCCGCGCCTGGAAGATCAAAGAGAGACAGACACAAAGACCGCTAACCAACATTACCAAGAAAACCACACATAAAACATCATTTTCCTGATGTACATGCGGCCCGAAGCATTTCGGCACTTTTGCTGTGTGTTCTCCTCGCTGCAGAGGAAATGGGAAGTTTAAATCAAGACCACAAAGGGAGTGCCTGCTGAAAACTGATCATTTATCTCAAATATATACATTTTGCAGAATTTACCCCAGTTTCCAAGAAAAAAGGCAAGAAAATGAGATGTGCATGAGAGGAAGTAGGAGAGAGAGTGTATTCTGAGATAAATGGAGAGACTGGCAGAGCTTTATGAGAGAGAAAGAGACTAAAGGGCAAAGAAAAAACTGTTATTTACTTTCATTGTGTTGCCTTATAAATATTCTGATTATAGCTTCATAAATACATAACACTCACATTTACAACCCAAATCAGCTCATCTTATTGTTGAGAAAATTGAAGATGGGGTGCGTCCATATCAGTCGCAATAATAATAAAGCCATATTTCAATTACTGTGTAATAATTCAATAGGTGGGATGTTTTGGTCAGGGCAATTTTAACAGGATCAGGAAAGATACACACACACATTTAACACACAGTTTAGTGTCAGTCTGGCAGCATGTCGGTACACAGTCTCAACAAATATGTAAGTTCAAGTCTCAAAGTGTCTGGTCTCCTGGTTAAGGTTAAGATAAACTTGAAATGGTTCAAACGGTGGTTTTCAGATGAGAGTTTTAGTGTTGCTAAGAGTTTAAGCAGTGAGATAATCAAATGTCACAGCGGCTCTGAGCAAACCCTTTTCTAAACATTTGACCGTGTCTTATGAGACGGGGCGGTTAACCTGGTTCGGCTGATTTTTCATAACCTTGAAGGCGCCAGAGAACCTTTTGCTCATGTTCAGTTCAGCACGTAATTACTCTTGGCTTAGTTTGACATGAAGCGGTGACAGAAAATCAAACAAGTCTGAAGAAGATGCTCTCTCGTACTTATCAGAGGGGCATAATCATGTCAGCGAAAGTTGTCTGCCAGAGGCTGTAACCTATAGATGTGAACTTCTGGCCACATATGGCCTGTTATTACCTTTACTGTGACATTTTAATTACTGTGTTTACATGTTACATGAAGTGTTGAAATGTTTGGGTCTAACAACAAGGTGTGAAATCACTATTATTTCTATTTCTATCGTC
The DNA here is from genome assembly GCA_023238725.1 of Scortum barcoo. Lineage (NCBI taxonomy): Eukaryota > Metazoa > Chordata > Actinopteri > Centrarchiformes > Terapontidae > Scortum > Scortum barcoo. The sequence goes on from CM041542.1 coordinate 9,727,039, forward strand.
TATTTCTTTCACCACATATCTGACTGGGCCCATCCAGAGCAGCAAACACTAGCCGAGAGAGACGGCGAGACGGACAAAAACTTAAATAAAACAATGCTGGGATTTAAAAAGAAAAAAAAACAAAACAGATGTGGTGGAAAAATGCCAATAGAGAAAAACACAAAGAAATAAATAGCAAAGTGAGAAAAACAGCCAAAACCCCTCTCTGTCCATGCGTCTTAACTATGTTCCCGGCAGGATGTATTGTCATGTGAAACCAAGGTAATGAGCTGGCCAAATGAAGATGTATCACAGAACAACAAATGGTGACTTTTAGAGGACACATCAGATTCTCCCCTCTGTTACTAGAGCGCAAACACATGCGGGTTTTTATTTATTTATTTTTAAAACCACTTGAGCATTTCATTAAATCAGCTCAAATGAGAATGTAACTGTGCCCCTCGAACGCACACAGACAAACGGCAAAAAAAAATGGTAGAGAAAGTGGCCTTTTCATTTCATATCAAATCAGCACCGTTTTTGAAGGCATGAGCCGTGCTTCAAAAAGGGCGAGATTATCTGGTTAAAAGAAGGCATAGAGGGGCAGATGTGTCGATGGACACATCAGCGGATGAACGGAAAAAGCTGAATGGGAGAATGGATGGAGGGATGGATGTATGAATGATGATCTACGGGTTGAAAAGAAGCAGCACCTTTTCACCGTCACTGTGCGTGTCAATGTGTGTACGCTCTGTAGGTGATGCGCCAGCCGTTGCATATTGTGTGTGTGTCAACAGCGTGTGAAGATAAGTCTATCTCTATGTCTATCTCAATTCACAAAACAAAACAAAAAAAAAAAAACACACACACACACACACACAGCTATCTGATCTCTGTCTCACACACACACAAACATGCACACATCTGACATGATTGACTCTCGCTCTTTGTGTCCTCTCCACCTTGTCTCATAGTGTCTGTGAAAGACAGGAGAGACATATTATTAGCTCTTAAAGAACAGACTCAGACTGTAACACCTAATAACACTCTTCCCCTCTCGTCTCTGCTTCCTTCCTGCATTTTCTCTCTTGCTTCTCTCGCTCTTGTCGAGCTCCCTCGCACTCCCCTCCATCCCTTACTTCCTTTTTCTCCCACCTGTTTCACTCCCTCTGCCTGTTCCAGCCTCTCCACAACCATTTTCTCTCTTTTTTTGGTTCATTCTCTCATTGTGGAAAACAACCACGTCTCTTCACATTTCTGGGATAAACTCCTGTAAAACCACGAGTGAGTCAAGAAGATGAGGTCATGATCAAGCTTTAAACGGCTTCATATCTCGAACATGTTGTATCATATCAGAACTTTTGATATAGAATAAACTGAATTTACAAATGTACAGCAAGTCTCATCAAAACTCCCACAATCTTTTTTAAAAAAATTTTATAGATATTTAGTCACCCAGAGGTTTTGGCCACTATTTCTATTGGTGAGTGAGATCTGGGAAAAAACGGCAACTTTGCTAAAAGAAAAAGTCTAATGGGGACATGAGATGATGAGTTAGGGGGTCAAAATTATTCTTGTGGGGAACATGAATGTGTGTCCCTGATTTCATGACAGACATGTCAACATCACAACTGTCAGCAGCGGCATGGTGGCTCTGGAAGGAAGTCATTAACATAACTCATGATGAATGGGAGCCAAAATTTACTGTCAATTCAACCAAGCAGATGTTGAATTATTTCACTGGATAAATGAAAACGTTGACCTAATGGTGGTGCCACAGGAAAAGTTAAGGGATCGCCAAAGTCATTAGGACTGAATACTGTGAATATCTGTTCCAAATTTCACAGGAGAAGTGAAGGTAAACTGGGAATTTCATTAAAACTTATATAACCACCTGACAGACCTTGTTCCTTTCCACCATCTGACCTCTTTATCGGCTGTGTCATCATCTCCAGATCTCAGCAATTGACTTATATATAACGTTCGTACAGATAAAAAACTGCGTCCAAATCATGAAAATGAGTTGTAACAAACCTGAATTTCAGATGTTGGTAGATACAGGCGAGTGATTCACTACAGCACATCATCATAATTATCTTTGCTACATGTCATGGCTGCATGTGGCTTCGAGTGACCAAACTTCCCATGCTAATTTTTGCCGCGCCGAGGATCAAACCTACGGCTTCGCCGCATTACTTGACAGCCTCTTCTCTCGCCGCGGCCTGCGTCGGTGTTGCCCGGCTCAGTTTCAATTAAACGCAGTCTGCTTTGCTGAGCGCTGTAAACAGTACATATTCCCAAAGATGTCAAAAGATGTCTGTTCTCTAGCAAAAGCACACAATGAGAACTGAAGGAGCGAGAGCAGAGAACCGCCTGCGAAACAATGAAGTTGTGCATGAGTGAGTGTGCGTGGTGTGCGATGACATGCAGCACATATCGCGGTTGAAAGCTAATCTTAACATAAAACACCTCCAACCCAGTCAGCTGAAACAGTAGCACCGCCTGCAACCTGTTTAATGCAGCTGTGTGTCTGTTCGGAAGTGCTCATGTTTCTGTTTATGCCCATGCTCTCGTGTATATGTGCGACTGTCTGTGTTAATGCTTTAAGTATAAGGATTAAGCCTTTTATGAATTCACTACTTAACAACACAGGGTTTTATATCTTTATCATGATTTTGTGTGCATAACAAGAGAACACGCTGAACAATTGCAATGGCTATGTGTGTGTGTCTAACCCAACCCTCATATAACAGCTCTATAGATTCCAGTGGAGAAAATATCCATCAAGATACTGTGTGTGTGTGTGTGTGTGTGTGTGTGTGTGTGTGTGTCTGACAGTATAAATCCTCTCATAATGTCATCACTTGATAACCACAGATGTGACCATCAGGGTTTGTTTTATTTGGCCATGCCTCATGATTTGATCCAATTGCCCGGATATGATCATTAGTGACATGCAGGTCTTGTGGGACCGGCGTGATTCTGTCACTTCATGATGACAATATGCGTCTGGAGACCATTCCGTTGAGGCCATGTTAGTGGATGGTGGTGAAATCTGCTGCCGCCGAAAGCTGTTATGCTTTGCCTCTGCATCACAAGCATAACAGCTTGACATTTTAAAGGTAATGTGAACGCTTCACGGGACCCGGCCGGGCTCAGCCCGAAATGGCGACGTGGGCCCGCCTTCCAGTAGGCTCACCACCCGCAGGAAGGTCCATGAGGGGCCGGTGCAATGTGGTTTGGGTGGGTAGCAGTCGTGGCGGGGGGCCTCGACGACCCAATCCCTGGAACAAAACTCTGGCAATAGGGACATGGAATGTCACCTCGCTGGGGGGGAAGGAGCCTGAGCTCTGTGCAAGTGGGAGGTTGAGAGGTACCGGCTAGAGATAGTCGGGCTCACCTCCACGCATAGCAACTTGGGCTCTGGAACCCAGCTCCTTGAGAGGGGCTGGACCCTCCACTACTCTGGAGTTGCCCAGGGTGAGCGGCGGCGAGCTGGTGTGGGCTTGCTTATAGCTCCCCAGCTCAGCTGCCACGCACGTGTTGGAGTTCACCCCGGTGAACGAGAGGGTCGCTTCCCTGCGCCTTCGGGTTGGGGATAGGTCTCTTGCTGTTGTTTGTGCCTACGGGCCGGTTGGTCAACAGCAGTACAGAGTACCTCGGCCTTCTTGGAGTCCCTGGGAGGGGTACTTGATAGTGCTCCGACTGGGGACTCCATTGTTCTACTGGGGACTTCAACGCTCACGTGGGTAACGACAGTGATACCTGGAGGGGCGTGATCGGGAGGAACGGCCTCCCGATCTGAACCCGAGCGGTGTTCTGTTATTGGACTTCTGTGCTAGCCACGGTTTGTCCATAACGAACACCATTACATGTTCGAGCATAAGGGTGTCCATCAGTGCATGCGCGTGGCACCAGGACACCCTAGGCCGGAGGTCGATGATCGACTTTGTTGTCGTTTCATCTGATCTCCGGCCGTATGTCTTGGACACTCGGGTAAAGAGAGGGGCTGAGCTGTCAACCGATCACCACCTGGTGGTGAGTTGGCTCCGCTGGCAGAGGAGGAAGTTGGACAGACCTGGCAGACCCAAACGTATTGTGAGGGTCTGTTGGGAACGCATCTGGCCGAGCCCTCTGTCAGGGAGGTCTTCAACTCCCACCTCCGGAAGAGCTTCTCACAGATTCCGAGGGAGGCTGGGGACATTGAGTCCGAGTGGACCTATGTTCTCTGCCTCCATTGTCGACGCTGGCGGTTCGAAGTTGTGGACGCAAGGTCTCTGGTGCCTGTCGTGGTGGTGGCAATCCCCGAACCCGGTGGTGGACACCGGAAGTAAGGGATGCCGTCAGGCTGAAGAAGGAGTCCTATCGGACCATGTTGGCCTGTGGGACTCCTGGACGCAGTTGACAGGTACCGGCAGGCCAAGCAAGCCACAGCCGCAGCCCGGACGGTCCTGGAGGCAAAAACTCGGGTCTGGGAGGAGTTCGGTGAGGCCATGGAGGAGGACTATCGGTCGGCCTCGAAGAGAAATTCTGGCAAACCGTCCGGCGCCTCAGAAGGGGGAAGCAGTACTCTGCCAACACTGTTTACAGTGCGGGTGGGGAGCTGTTGACCTCAACTGGAGGACATTGTCAGGACGGTGGAAGAAATACTTCGAGGATCTCCTCAATCCCACCGACCTGCCTTCCAGTGAGGAAGCAGAGGCTGGGGACTCTGAGGTGGACCTCGTCCATCACCCAAGCCGAAGTCACTGAGGTAGTTCGCAAGCTCCTCGGTGGCAAGGCGCCTGGGGGTGGATGAGATCCGCCCTGAGTACCTCAAGTCTCTGGATGTTGTGGGGCTGTCTTGGCTGACACGCCTCTGCAACATTGCATGGAGGTTGGGGACAGTGCCTCTGGAGTGGCAAACTGGGGTGGTGGTCCCTCTTTTTAAAAAGGGGGACCGGAGAGTGTGTTCCAACTACAGGGGGATCACACTTCTCAGCCTCCCCAGGAAGGTCTACACGCCAGGGTACTGGAGAGGAGAATTCGGCCGATAGTCGACCCTCGGATTCAGGAGGAACAATGCGTTTTCAGTTTTCGTCCGGTCGTGGAACACTGGACCAGCTCTATACCCTCCATGCAGGGTGCTTGAGGGTTTATGGGAGTTTGCCCAACCAGTCCACATGTGCTTTGTGGATCTGGAGAAGGCATTCGACCGTGTCCCTCGTGGTATTCTGTGGGGAGTGCTCCATGCAGTATGGGGTCCGGGGGCCTTTGCTAAGGGCTGTTCGGTCTCTGTACGACCGGAGCAGGAGCTTGGTTCGGTGCATTGCCGGCAGTAAGTCAGACCTGTTCCCAGTGCACATGTTGGACTCCGGCAGGGCTGCCCTTTGTCACCGGTCCTGTTCATAATCTTTATGGACAGGATTTCTAGGCGTAGCCAGGGGCCGGAGGGAGTCCGGTTTGGGAACCACAGGATTTCATCTCTGCTTTTTGCAGATGATGTTGTCCTGTTGGCTTCATCAAGCCAGGACCTTCAGCATGTGCTGGAGCGGTTTGCAGCCGAGTGTGAAGCGGCTGGGATGGAGAATCAGCACCTCCAAATCCGAGGCCATGGTTCTCGACCGGAAAAGGGTGGCGTGCCCTCTCCGGGTGGAAGTGGAGAGGTCCTGCCTCAAGTGGAGGAGTTCAAGTATCTCGGGGTCTTGTTCACGAGTGAGGGAAAGATGGAGCGTGAGATTGACAGGCGGATTGGTGCAGCGTCCGCAGTTATGCGGTCAGTGTACCGGACCGTCGTGTGGTGAAGAAGGAGCTGAGTCGAAAGGCAAAGCTCTCGATTTACCGGTCAATCTAAGTTCCCACCCTCACCTATGGTCATGAACTTTGGGTAATGACCGAAAGGACAAGATCAATCGCGGATACAAGATCAAGCAAGTGGCCGGAAATGAGTGTTTCCTCCGCAGGGTGGCTGGGCGCTCCCTTCAGAGATAGGGTGAGAAGCTCGGTCACTCGGGAGGAGCTCGGAGTAGAGCCGCTGCTCCTTCGCATCGAGAGGAGTCAGCTGAGTGTGGCTTGGGCATGGTCTATTTCGGATGCCCCCTGGACGCCTCCCTAGGGAGGTGTTCCAGGCGTGTCCCACCGGGAGGAGGCCGGTCCCACCGGAAGGAGGCCCCGGGGAAGACCCAGGACACGCTGGAGAGACTATGTCTCTCGGCTGGCCTGGGAACGCCTCGGGGATCCCCCCGGAAGAGCTGGAGGAAGTGTCTGTCTGGGTGAGGGAGGGAAGTCTGGGCATCTCTGCTCAGACTGCTGCCTCCGCGACCCGGTCCCGGACCAAGCGGATGAAGATGGATGGATGGATGGATGGATGGTGAACGCTTCAAAGGCTGCCACCTCTTCCTGTATCTAGTTAACTGTATGGACATGTCATTCCTTTCTGCTGTGTAACACCTACAGGTATTTTATCAAAGGCAAAGGGAAACACCTGACATGTCTGACAAGCACTTAAAGATGACATTCCTGCTAAGAGTCACCTGTTAATCTCACCCAGTCTGACTTTATCATGTCATTTAACCGTGTACAAAGTGGAAAAATAAACATACATCAAGGAGTGGGGCAAATCTCAGCATGCATGAAAGTGTCTTGTGTATGCTTTGCAGAGGTCTATGTGTGTTTTTCTGATATGATTTGGCCTGAGAAGGCAGAATTTTACATCATAACTTGCAGCAAACTTCTGTGCTCCCATCTGATCTGCAATATTATTATTTTCATAAGCAATTTATGACTTTTAAATGATGCTGACTGTTTTTGCAAAGACCTCTGACGCATGAGGCTTAAAGCAACCGTCATGGGGATTCTTTGTTTGTTTTTCTTGTTATATGATTTTAAAAGTAGACAAGCATTTCTTCTAAAGTGAGACCCCAAATATGACTGGAGACATCTTCAAATTTATAAAACCTGTGAGTATTCTCTATTTTGACCTGATGTGGCTGTGTGACCTTCATAAAAACACAGATTGTCATATCCGAGGCGACTGAAACAATGCATTTCCTCATTAATATGTGAGAAATGTAGGAGGCTCTGTACATGACTCCCTTTGCATACTATCCCGGCACGGTTCCATCAAGAAGAAACAACCGCACAGATGCCGTCGTTGTCGCTCAGTAGACGCTGCACGATGCACATGCCCATAGCACTGCTGCTTCGCTTCTGCTCTTCCCTGAGGCATTTATTAGGGAAAAAATGTTGTGAAGATGTAGGACAAACGTACATGATTGGGATTTCTATCAAGGCTACTGTACCATTACTAAGGTGACAGATGCAGGGTGGAGAACTTCATTTACGTCTGACACTGAATGTCTAAAGTCTTACATTTGAGTGAACTTTTAGTCAAACAAAAATGGTCTTGAATGCTGTTAGTTAGCACCACGTTTTATTGAGAAAAATGTCTCATGTTCATGGCCTTTTTGTATTTTCCATATTAATTATTCCCCAGTGTTCCCGTTCAATGACTTAAATAAAGGAAACGAAAAAAAACTGATCATAAATATTTAGCACATATTGTGAATAAAAATATTGCCTGACATATTTCTACCGTAGCCATGCATCTATCTACTTAACATTTGTCTCCTTGGAAAAAAAAAAAAGACAAACAAAAAAATTTCACATGACTTTGAGGAACATTAGGAGATAGGTCCAGATGTAAAAAAATAAAATGCTACAACTAAAATGAATATTACAGAAATGAAAATGAGTTAATAGATGACAGACTGACGACCTTTAAAGCAAAGAATCAACATGGGGAACTAAAGACAAATGAGCGTTTATATGAATATCTACCAACTAAATGAGTATGTGACAGAAAAAGACAAAAGATAACAGCCCCTTAAAGTATGTTTCACTTTGTGTTTGCAATTGAATCAACACGCTGATGTCCTTACGTACTTATACAAAAAGATCAACCCTGTCTCTGAGAAATTATGTTTATATTAACTAATTTGCAACAGTAAATATGTTTTGAAGGAAACCTAATGCTGGCAGGACGACTTTTTCTCATGACATAATGAGAAGTGTTCATTTACATAACTGGTGTACACGTCATAAAAATGTTGATGCTGTACTGACTCAGTACAGTTCTTACTGACATTTTTAATTTGTATTTGCTAAACTATCTGAACTTTCAACACAATATCCACTCATAGTGACTGAGGTAAAGACCATGGTGTTGGTTTAAAAAAGCCTGTAGTGATCAACATTTAACCGCAACCAAGATTTTTTTCTAACCATAAACAAAGTGCCTTTGTTGCCTAATATCCTGTGTTTTGTACACCTCTGTCCACCTGTCTACCTGTGACTTCAGTGCAGTTGATGAATTAAGTGTTTGAACCACTCAAAAAAAAAAAAAAAAGTAATCAAGGCAGTGATTACTTTTGGTAGCACAATGTAACTTGGAAAAAAGAATTTAGTTTGTAGTCATTTCTAGGAGACATAGTTGTGCATTGAATCAAATGACTGACAGATGAAAAGATGGAAAGATGTTTTCAGACAGCAACCCACTGATAGGAACAGATTATGTCATCAAAGAGAAAATAATCTGTGATCTTACAAGAAATGTTACAGCACTAGATAACCACGTGACAGTCATTATTGGTGAAACGGAGAATAAAAACTACATGTGACAGTGATCATGTCACGTGTAGCACTGTAACAGCAAAATACCGTGGTACAACTATATCCATGCCAAGAAAATACAGAGAATACACGTCCAGCAAAGTTCAATCCAAGTTGGCAGGTTTAACATTGTTCTCTCCTCTGTTTGATTTTCCTTTTCACACCCAGTACATCTACAATCAACTAGTATAGACATCCAGTGGCTGTGTCAAAGCCACCCCAAGAGTTTAATTAGCCTCTCACAAGAGCAAATGGCTCCATCAACAACCATGTGTCTTTTATTGATTATAATTTGTTCTTGACAAAAATGTCAATTACTTGGCGTGGATGTAAAACGTTAATGACAGCAGTCAAACCCAAAGTTAACCGGGAGACATTTTCGCTACTTCTAATCATTTGATTTCACTGCTCCCATCTGCGGCTATTAAAGCCAATTTTCCTGAGTGTTAATTAAAAAAACAAATCCTAGAAATGTTGTTTGTGGGGAAGCTAAAATAATGGCAGAGGCAGATAACGAGTTAGCCCCTCCAAGCGACTGCCTTGGCGGTGGATTGGGAAGCAGGCTTTCGAATTCCTTCTCGGTTCACTAAAATGGGGACACAAATTAAAAAATGGACTTAACCTCCTAACCTGTTTTACATTTCTTCCTCGTCCTTCAGCACTCCTTTGATAATTGTTTCGTTTTGTGATAGTCAAAAATGAAATAAAGAAAATAGTGTAGAATACAGTAACTGAAAGAGGGAGCCCTTTCCAGCGATGACACCACTGAATTATTAGGGTTGTGCTCGATGTGAACCTCTCCCCTTCTCATTTTCTGTTTTTGAGGAGAAACACTTATTCTCCTACTCAAATTGTGTATATGAGTTATTTTTCACTCTTTTCTTGTGTAGAAAACAGGAATTTGTGTTGGGAGAGTGCAGCCGTGGCGCGGTAAAAATCACCAAATCATCATAGCATCTCACTGAGCTATTTTGAGCATCAGTCCCTTCGACAACTCCACGGCAACGACGCAACAACGTTAAGAAACCCCTCTCTGCGCGCTCCCTGTATTATAAAAGGCAAAGGCTAGAGCATTGTGGACTGAGAGGGGAATCGTTTCTCGAGCTCCTCCACGATGGAGTTCATGTTTGGGTTGGGCTGAATCTGCGGAAGTGGAGGATCCTCCTTCCTTCCCCGCCGCTCTCCCCGCCGCCTCTCCGCCTCCCTCTCTTCCCTCCTCGCTGCCTCCTCCTCCTCCTTCTGCTGTCGCTGTTAATGCATCCAAGGAGTCGAGGGAATCGAGAGAGTCCACGGAGGCTCGGCTCTTCATGACTTTTTTGAGCGGAATCTGTTTCTGGTCTATCTGGCTGAACATGTTGGCCACTGACTTTTCGATGTCCGCGATGTTGTGGATGTTCTTTAAGATGCCTTTTAGCTCTTTTCGGGGAGGCTCCGGCTCCGTGGGGAGGGGCGGCGGCGGCGGCCGGAGGGACACGGGCCGCAGGGCTGGTGCCTCCGACAGCGACGGGAGGACAAAGGTGGATGGATGCAGGATGGAGGGCGACAGAGGGGGAGGGAGAGGGGGAGGCGGTAGAGGAGGTGGGGGAGGAGGAGCAGGAGGAGTTCCCTTTTCTGTAAGGTTGGAGTGAGGTGAAGCGGGAGGGAGAGGAGGGGAGGAGGGAGGGCGGGGTGGAGGAGGAGATGAAGGAGGGAGAGGGGCTGATGTGGTAGGTGGAGGTGGTGGGGATGTGGGAGGTGGAGGTGGCAGGGCTGCAGGCGGTGGTGGCGGTGGAGGAGTTGATGGAGGGTCGGGGATGACCTCTAAGTGGACCTGAAGTCTCTCCTCCCCACCCTGATTTCCTGTTAAATTTGCCCCAAAGCGCCGCAGCACAGGAGGGGTCGGCTTGTGACTCGGTGGAGGGGTTCCTCCATCACTGTGGGTGACGATGATACTAGGGGGACCCTCTTTGATGTGAGCAATTGAGACAGTGTGGGTGGGGGTTTGCGACTCTGGGAAAACAGAAAGCAGCATATCAGGCGACAGGGATCCCCGCGAATCTCTGCTTTGCCTTTGTCTCATTTCCTGGAGCGCCTGTTGCTCAAACTGTCTGGCTTGCTCTTTGACTGACAGCTTGGGCTCTAGACTCTGGCTTCCCATTAAGTCTGAATCCAAGCCACGGTCAAATCCGGAATCCAGACCGGCGTCTTTGCTCTCCTTGAATTCGGCCTTTAGGAGCTCCAGCTCCCACTGCACGGGATCCATGACCACTTGGCGTCTCAAAGCGTCGTACATCTGTCTTCTATGTAATCTCGATGGGAGAGTCCAGCTGTGCCCGCCGCCGGATCCCCATCCGCTGTCGCTGCCACTGTACCCACCGAACCCCACATCTCCTCCGGGGGAGCTCAGCCTCAACCAAGCCTCTCGAAGACCTTTCCTGGAGGGGGAGAAATTCCCCAAAAGGTCTTTTCTCCTCTGACTTCTTCCAAGAGTCTCTGGGCTACTCAAAGTCCCGTCCTCGTGGTAGATGGGATTTTTGGTGGTCAGGGGGTTTTCATCAGACAGAAATGTGATGTTGGACTCAGATTTGGGTAGGTTGTTGAGCACCCCTCCGTTAGCGACGCACTGACGATGGGCAGCGATCGCTCTTGTGGCAAAATCGGAAATCAGACGTTGGCGGTCACTTTCATCCAAGCTGCCGCCGCTCCCACCACTGCCACCATGGTTTGACCGGCTGGTACATGGATGGAAGAAAAAAATGAGAGAAAAAAAAGATGGAATGAAGGAAGAAATAATAAAAGACTCAAAGATAAAATATGAGGGAGAGGACGGTACGGTGAAGTGAAAAGACATAATTATAAAAATCAAAGTTAAATGAAGTGGAGGAGGGAGATGGGGATGAATGAAATATAAATCAAAGAGCAGCAATGCACAGAATGGTTAAATGAAATGTTTTATACAGCAGAGGGATACACAAGGAATGGTTGAAAGGCAGATAAAACAACAGAACATCTGCTAGGGATGTTCGATGAATGAAAAGAGACTTCACGTCAAGAGATGAATGGGGAAAGGAATGAGTAGAAATGGAGGAGGGATCTTACAAGAGGTAACACCATTTTTTTTCTGGTGCTGTTTTTTACCAGAGGGGCAAGAGGAGGAGCACTAAAAAATAGTGTAGTGTAGGGAAAGAATGCAAATAGATTTTATGTGCACTAAAAGTGGTGGACTACAAAGACGCTACTGCATCACAACTATAAACAGCGCTAGATCTGTTGGGGCTGGGACAGACAACTGTGTGTCGTAGAGTATGCAGATTTCCTTCCAACAAAAGACCTGATGATTGCACCATCCTCTCTGGCCGAAGGTGCACTAATCTGTGAAATCTCCGGTGCATTTTGAGATGTTGAAATTCTGCAGACTCTTGGTATTCCAAGGCACATGCCTGCTTCTACGCTGAGGCAACTGATGCAACTTAACCATAGTTTTAATTCATCATTGATCACCCGGAGGCAGAGCCAACCTTCTGCAACACGGCTTTGCTCTCTCATCTAACCAAAGCACGACACACCCTGCTTGTAAAACAAGAGCAACCACGAAGAAGCACAAACACAAACACAAACACAAAACTAAGACTGTCACAGCACAGTATCAAACATGTCCCAGACGAGAGGCGATTTTCAGCGTCCTACTCACTTTTGTCTGCCAGTCATGGATAAAGGTGGATGGATGAGAAGGAGAGAATGTGGGCAGAGGAGTGCGCCGTTCGACATGTGAACAGGAAAAGCAAAGTGATGAAATGATAACAAAGAAAAGATGTTAAAATGTTCGTAGTTGTGACAGAAAAGAGCCAGTAGACAAAAAAAAAGTTATACAATAAACGCTGATAGTAACAACTCATAGCACATATAGGTAGGGGAACTCTGAGATTAACGAATATACTCTGAGATTAACTATATATATATATATATATATATATATATATATATATATATATATATATATATATATATATATATATATATATATATATATATATATATGAAAACATGCTTCATTTAATGTGCTGCTACTAATAAGTTATAGAACAATTAATTTCTCAAAGGTAATTGAAAACAGACATTGAAAACCAAAACTGTCAAGAAAACAGCCAAAGGTAATTAAAAGGGGGAAAAAATGTCTCGAAAATCAGTCTACTGAGCAGTTTGATAATGGACCTTAATTATGAATGTGCAAACTTTTGCACTTTGCCAGGTTTTATTCTCCTCAGGGATTATTTAGTCCCCACAAGATTGCAGTAATACAGAACACACACATACACCCACACAAGTGTTGCACAAGAAATACCAAACTGCATACTTAGCAAATACATGCACATACATGCACACATACACACACACACACACACACAAAAGACCTTCCCCACCACAATTAAACATGCTCTGCAGCTTATCAATAGAATTAATTATCGCCCAGGGTGGTCTTTATAAATTATGGGCTGCATTTATTTAAATTATCTCATATCCAAGTTCATTTCCGCACACATTTTTCAGAGTATCATTTGGACTGGTTAGTCTCACTCACACGCACACACACGCTCTCACACAGGAACACACACATCTTTGGAAATCCCTTGTTGTCATTTGGAGATAGTTTCCACCATCCTGCATATGAATTGCTCTCATGTTAATAGGAGTGTGGAGGCATATCAAGGACAGACAGGGAACCGGTGATGCATGTAATGCTGATAAGAGTTCCCCGCAACTTCCTCTTAACGCTCTGGTAAGGAATTATAAATGAACTATCGGCGCATTGACAAGCCGCAAGTGAGCATGTGTGTGCGACGTTATTGTTAAAACTTTTAGATAAAAGTTAAACACGGCGGTTCTATGCACAGTCGCTATTAGACTCTTGTTTAACCGAACCAATAAGTGTCAGACCTGTCGAAATTGGCAAGAGGATAAATTAAACAAAAACTGCAACAGGAGTGCGGAAACGGGGGAGCTACATGAAGCAATGAAGAGAATGGGAGTAAATTGCATAATAATGAGGCACCTTTTTCAGGCGGTGCAGAGTGGATGGGCAATGATGCCCTATAGCACTGACGGAAGCTGAGAGGTAGGACAGAATGAATGAAAAAGTAAAAGTACTTTCACAATTATCATCATCAAAAAGCTTATTCATGTCATCGTGGACCGTGGCGAGTCAAATGTGTGATTAGCAACAGTGGAAATTCAAAAACAAGAGCAAAGCAAATATCCAATAAACCCACACAGCAAGTGATCAAGCAAAAGATTATTCTTAGAGGAAAATTTTGGAGGATTTTTTTTTTTTTTACGATGTTATTGAAAGCAACCGATCGATGAAAGTCTTGAAGAGAAGCTGAGAGGCTGCACTCAAAGTGAATATTGTTCTGCGGGCGGATTGTTGACCTTCATTTTATCTTCAGAAACAGTGAGGACATTGGTATGCATTACAACAGGGAAACTGACAAGGAACGAGCTGAATGTCGCTGAACTCTGTAAAGATAAAACTGCAGGGTTTATCCGTGACTGTTAATGTATTCAAAAATCAGAGCTTTGTTTGGCGTTGCTCGGATGCGGGGGAATGGGGCCCCGCTCGATTAATCCCAGATTGTGTCGTCTCTTTGTGATGTCAGTTTCTTTGGCGGCTGCAAAATGTGAAGAAAATGTCTCCAGACTGCAAAAAACTGCTTCAGAGGCCACTTTCATAACAGTCTGAGGCCACTTTAAGAGACATTTCAACTCAGCCGATAAATCCTTGCAAGGGCTCGCAGCTTAGGAGTGATTTGGGAAAGTTTCAACAAAGCAACTCAAGTGTGATCAATCAACATGGGTTTGTGTGTGCGTGTGTGTGTACGTGTGTATGTGGGTTGGGGGGGTAAGCTGTCACTGGTCAGTCAAGAAATATTTCAGCATGCTCCAATCAACACTTCAAAGACACCTACTGATGTGCAGCTTACTTCAAAGTTTCCATAAATAGAGCAACATAAAGCAATAACCTTTACGAAATGTTTGAGGACCATCTTTGGTGTGCTGCCATTTTTTTGCGCGAACACAGCCGTCTTCATCATTCATCAGTCTGACATGAAACTGGCTCGAGACTTTGAGCAATTAGTTTAATTGCCAGCCCATGTTGACAGGCCTTTAAATATGGTTGTTGAACAAGACTGCTGATGATGTGGGCGGGTGTCAATCAGTGACCCGAAGAACACCAACAGAATCTGCTTTCCCCATCCAAGAGCTATTGTTTGCGTGATCAGGCTGCGTCAATTTACGATCATTGCTTTTGCACTGTTGCATTTTCCACTACAAATGGCTTCATGTTATTATCCCTTTCTTTCAGCATTTCTGTCCTCCAGAGATGGGACTTTAATATGACTGTGATTTTATAGATTGAGTTTATTGCTGTATTATTTAGTTATTTTGTGTCAGTTCCTCTGATGGTACTACTATTACTTCCTTTCCTTGATCTACATCAGTGATGTGGATGTTGTATCTGTACGAATTACCACTGTTTGAATTTGGATGTTTAGAACTACAAATCCTTTGAACTGTATTTCCCACAAGTGCTGCATGACATAGCATAGGTGTTTTCTTGTGTTCAGCATTTGCCTAGATAAAGGTCTTGATATCAAAAGCTTGCCTTTATTATCAAGTAAATTGCATTCAGACTACTTTAGCTTACTATCCACGTTGTGAAACTGAAACACAACTAAGATTTATTCTTAGTTAATGGTATCCAGATTATTTTTTTGCTTTTTTTTCCATCATTTTATGTTATTTTATGTTATTTTTTATGATTGCCTTCTTGTTTTTAATGCATGAAAGATGTGAAATTGAAAAAAAAAATACAGCACTTGTGCTTAACACCTTAGCTTATGAATAATAGCTTTGGTCTGCAGGGAATCATAGATACAAGTGTATTTGCAGAGGTATTTTCTGTTGTGGTAGGGATGTGTCAGGGTGGGAGATGAAATGTTATGGCACCGACTGCATGTGTGGATAACATAAAGCTCTTAAAGTGGGGAAAAAAGGCACTCTGCCAAAGGCTGAAGTTTAACAGCCATAGAAATGTGAGCTAATACCTCCGCTTTGGCTCATCAATGCAAATGCCACTTTCACACTTCACTTACATGGCGTTGTCACCCAGCTCCTCGTACAGGTTGTTGGCAGTGCCTCCCCCTGGTTTGCCCGTTGGCAGGGCCATCTGGATACGGGCTGTTTTGGCACACTCGGCCTGGCGTCTGGACACAGCAGAGAGGAAACACAGTTAGTCACCTAAAGTTAGATTAAAAGCCCAACCTTAGAAACTTATAACTTTTTTTTTTTTTCAATTTTCAGGAATTCAACTAACCGTACATCTCTATCTGTGTCTTTAAGCCTTTAAATCCAAATTTCAACCACTCCAACCACTGTTCTTTGTGTATATTCTAACAACATGAAATATTCTCACTGTGTAAAGTTTCACATTGTACAATGTATGAACGTGTGCCTGTGTGTGTGAAGTTTTTACCCTATGTTTGTGTGTCTGTTGGTCCACTATACCAGACAGAAATATCTTAAGCTATTGGATGAATTACAATGAAATTTTGTACAGACGTTCATGCTTCACAGAGGATGGAGCCTACTGACTTTAGTGATCCTCCTCCATTCATTATAAAAGGACCTGACACAACTCTGACAGAATGGGACCACAAGCTGGACACATAAAAAAAAGCTATTATTTAACTCCATGTTTTTACTTGTGTATGTCCCAAACCACTGACATGTACAAAGTGCTAAAACATGCTACACATGCATGTAAAACAGCAAAATGTGGCATATATTTGCAAGCATTAGCCACTGTAAGCTGTTGGTCATAACAAAGCAAATAAATAGCTGTAGCATCAAAACCCCTGAGTTCACTGAATTGAGTAAAGGGGAATTTTATTATTTATGAATTTCACTTTCGTTTGTAAAAAGAATTTTAAAAAATAATGTTATTTCTTTTCCCCAAAGTTACGTAGTTTTTAAATACCCAGCTGGCAGTGGTTTTCTTGTTCAGTCGACAAAATCGTGACCTGGACTCCCATATGACCACACACACACACACACACATATATACAATAAGCATTGGCCTTGGACATTTGCTGATTCCACGTTCTTCAGGATTCATTTGTTTGATTGTTCGCCGTCCTTTCTGTTTCACCGCCCGTCCCGACAATGAAAATCAACAGATGAATCATGATGACAGGTGTTTTAAACAGCCGTAACGTTAATATTTTAACATGAGAAAACAAAAGCAGTACTCACTCTTTGAATCTGGCGGCGGCAGACGGTGCAGACGGGGGGACAGGGAAAGAGAGAGAAAGATTAGTGCTTATTTGAACCATAAATCACACGGCACCTCTTGTTAGCCAGGTTTACTTATTGTGATTTGTTAGCAGGTTGGACAATTGGTCTTCATTACGGCCATTTAGCGACAGAGACTAGTGATTATTATGCTGATGATTACCACTCTGTTTTTCTTTCTTCAAATTTCCTCTCCTCTCCTTTCCCCGGTCTGTTATTTGTCTCTCCTTCTCAGCAGGATGAGTGGCTCTCTTCAAAATGCACTGATCCAGTTCAAATGTGTGTGTGTTTGTGTGCGCGCAAGCACGCTTGTTTGTGTGTGTTTAGGAGATGGATGAAATTAATAGCCTTTCATGGTGGTTAGCTAAGCAAACTATTAGAATTGGCACTGTAGGACAGGCTGCCATGCTGTATCATCTGGGGAAGCGACTGGCCTAGGTGATAAAATGATGAATAGTGCGAAAGGACGTCCTGTGGGAGAAACTGCCAGCTTTGTCTATTTTTCTGACTGTCTGCATTCTCTCGGGCCACTTAAGAGATGTATAAATAGGAGCTCCATCGGCGGTAACAAAAGAAAGAAAGTCAAATGCTCCTTTTTTTAGACTTTAAGAACATAAACTCGTATCTTAAAATTTAGTAGCTCCAAATTGATGTCGAAGTAGATGATTTCACTTCAAGTGCAATTATGCTGTCGCTGGAAAGCCCGACCCAGAAATCACGCCAAAAGTACATTACAAAGAACTTTATAGGGTTTCAAAAGATAGGATTTATTGCTGGGCTGTTACGTTGGACTGCAATAGATTTAATAGCCGCCTGTGGGGTTTACACAATATTAATCTTCCACCTTGTGTGATGATGAGCGCCTGAGATGTGGTGAGCGCCGACACATCTGTTGGTCTGTCTCTCAACACTTTTAGACCCCCGTGTCCTGTTGTTGGTGGTAGTAAGTTGTGAGCAATTTTCTTTTTTTTAAATCCTAACCCTAACCCTAACCCTAAAAGGCACAGTTATTACCTGAAACTGCTGCACACTGTTGTTTTAAGCAAATGTTATTCAAGCAGGCATAAATAGTGCATTTGTTGGGCACTATTTTCAGCTGTGGATCAATACACATCTGGTGCACTGTTGAGTATTATGACACCAGGAAGACAGTGTATATAGGCTTCACCTGATAAACTACAGCCACCCAGTGCAAAGGTGTTAGCAGAATTTTTTTTTTTTTCATTTTATTTATTTATTTAATTTTTTTGTTATTTATTTTATGTCTACTGGACAGAGGAAATAATCTTTGAGGCTCTGGCTACACAGGCAATAATTCTTAGGAGGATCAGTTTACTGTTGGTTTTGGTCTCTTCAAGGGATTTGTTGATAAAAAGAAAAAGAAAGTACTGAAGATCCTTTAAGCACGAGCCCATCAGAGGGACAGTAAGCTCCCATAAGCCTTATTCAGTCTAAGCTGTCCCAGATTGAAGTGCCATTTTTGTTTAAAAAAAAAAAATACAACACATAACTCATACTTACTGTCTATAGGTGATAATGACGATCAGTATGGCAGGGACGCAGCAGATGATGATAATGACTGCCAGAGCTAACAGCGCCCCCTCTGTGTAGCCCACAGTCTGCACAGCCTTCTTCACGCTCGTCACCACCTCGGGGGTTCGGATCTCCAGAATCCGACCGCCAGGAGGGAGGAAGGGCTGGAACTCTTTATTCATGTCCAAGAGTTTGCCATCGAGAAACCTCGGGATGAGAAACACAGCGGTGTATTTGAGAACATGTATGTTTGGCAATAATTACCGCACATTAACCTCCATTAGTCAGTGAAGAATGACAAAAACCTATTAAGACGTTTTCTTGGTGTGTGGTTGAGCTGCCAGAAAGCAAAAGATTGGCTTCAACAAAATACCTGAAAAAAACCTGTGCGAATGGCAGCAC
The DNA here is from genome assembly GCA_023238725.1 of Scortum barcoo. Taxonomy (NCBI): domain Eukaryota; kingdom Metazoa; phylum Chordata; class Actinopteri; order Centrarchiformes; family Terapontidae; genus Scortum; species Scortum barcoo. The sequence goes on from CM041542.1 coordinate 9,745,930, forward strand.
TCCAAAAAACTAATTGAGGCCAATTAATTTAGGAATGACTTAATTGTGATGTAATTTAAGTTAAGCCCTGTCCTATTTTATGATGTAAAGCTTTTGGAAGGCTGCCAAATTACTTTCCATGGATTTGTTGGCAAAAGTTCTCACTTGTAGAGCTCCTGTCTCGATACAGCTCTGTTTGTCAGCGGGTCAATGGCGTAAATCATGAGGTCCGACTTGGTGTAGTCTTCCTGCTCCATGCCGTCACCATGGCGATGGGGCCCGATGGTTTCCACGACAACCTTTGCTCCCGGTATCTGCTCTTGGACGTAGCGCTCCAAAATGCTGAGGATGAAAAACAATGGATTTAGACCGACGGGATATTCTAATTCTAATTCCTCCAGGATCCAGACACACGTGTACAAAAACACCCCTAGGCAGACATGAGCATGTACTTTTAAACATGTGAAGTTTAAGCCCGCACACACACACAGACACACATGTTGTTCCATTCTGTCAGCTAGACAGACCCGTGCTGTGCAATATTGATTTCTGTCCCCCCAGAAACACCTGCTCACAGCGGGAATGGTCCCACTAAGGTGTGTGTGTGTGTGTGTGTGTGAGTGTGTTAGAGAAAGAGAGTGAAGCAGAGAGAAAAGACAGTAGGTGCTTTAAAACATCATTATTAAGTTATTTGTGTCAGGCAAAAGGGAGGGGAGCGACCAGACTGAGCTGCCGTGCGGTGTTTGTTTGTCGGTGCAGAAAGGCCCACTGGTGAGCATGTACATGGCGGCAATATCAGGATATCATTACATCCTATAATGAATAATGCAGTTTGTGCTTAGTTTTAACATCTTGCCTTTCTTCAGATGAATAAGAAAATATATTTGGTGGGCTGCAGAGGGAGATAATGTTACTTTATTCAGGCAAATTCCTGAAACAAGCCGGGCCGCATCGCAGAAAAGCCAGAGCTTCTCCATTTAGCATTTAAGCTACTGCTACTGTGCCGCTGATAAGGTCACTTTTTCAGGGCTCAGGCACCAAATATTTTGAGAGCGGTGTGGAATATTTGAAATACTTTGTGTTGGCTTCAAGGTACCAAAGGTGGTGGTGGAAGGGGAAGGATTACAAAGGAACCAACTGGTGGCATAGGTAACAATGACAGGGAGCATTTCAAAACTCAACATTTTAGAGATTTATCCTGAAAAAAAAACATTCCTGAGGAAACCCGGGATATGAAGTGCCCTCAACTTCAATCCTGACAAAAAAGAAAAAAAAATGTTAAGAGATATAATGAACTACAACCGCTGCAACAACAGCTTGTTCTGTTTTCTTTTTATTACATTAATGGGGACATTGTTCGCTCTATAACTGTGGTCGAGCTGTGGTCTGATGCCTGTCCCTGTTCCGGTCCCACTGTGGGTTCAGTGCGGGAACTCCATTCTTACTAGGACACTTCATTACGATTAAAAATGCTATTTTTAAACACGCAAGACTGTTTATGGAGGCTTGTTGATTTCCCTATGGTAGCAATTACAGCTCCAGTCCTTCCTATGAAGACATGCCATAGCTAAATCAATACAGAGGTACCACTGAGGGGTCTAACTGCAAAATATAAAATGGCATCAAATCAAACTTACTTTCGGTGCTGTGCGACTGTTAATTTAATGTACAGCCACTCTTATGCAGAACTGACTCTTGTGTAGACTCGCGGTGACATTTTACATATGTGCAGCAAGATGTGTTTTCTCCACTGATCGATGAAATGACATACTTTGATATGATTTGATTTGACTTCAAGATGAGCAGGCAGCATTTTTCAGAGTCTTACAATAAATGTAATGTAAGCAGAGGGTCAGTGCTTCAACAGACAAGTCCATCAACAGCTGTTTGCAACGCTGATGCTGCATGATGAACCAAAACTGCCTCCTCTCTAAAAAAAAAAGAGCATATACTTTCTAAAGATGAGAAAAGTTTGATGCTCATCACTCAGTAGTTTAATGTTATGGGTGATTAATAAATTGTGAAAAACAGATTTTCAAAAAAGTAGCCGAATGATGGATGAATGTTTAAGTGAACTGAGCGTGACATACCTGAGCAGCATGTTTTTGTTTTTCTCCACGTAAGTCGGAGGGACGTTTGACACGACCACCTGCATGTCCAGCTGATTCACCACTGACACCTATGCAACAGAAAAATGGCAAAAACCTGCATTCAAATTGAGCTGGAAACAGCATGAATTATTATTTCGCTAAACTTTATCAGATCGCTGAACAAAAACATTTGTATCGGAAAAGATGACATTTCCAATCCAACAGTGCTTCGAGCTTGTGACAGTTCAGGAATTTGTTTTGACATTTTTGTCTGCCTCTGTGACATTTTTGGAGTCACATAAGTATCATCGCAATTGCATTAAATTGTTTTAAGGAAAATGCAACCAATGTCAGAAAAATGTAAATATACACACCATCTCCGCTATCTCCGCCTTGCTACTGTGTCCTTGACCGTAGTTGTCTGTCGCGACCACCTCAAACTTAAAATAAGACCTCCTCATGTTGCGGTACATGATGGCCGTCTTCACCACGCCGCTGTACGGCTCGATGACGAAGCCGTCTTTGCTGTCTTTGGTGTCTTTACCGGCAGGAGGGGGAATGATCAGCCGGTACATCATGGAGCTGTAGTTCCCAGTGTCTTGGTCCAGAGCCTGAAACGTGCGAGAAAGAAGACTCACCGTGTCATCGTTGTAATCATCATCATAATCACTATTATAATGAGTGGCGTCGTAGTCACCCACTAGGAAAACACTGTCATCAAGTCATTATCATAATAATCAATTCTTAGTGATGATTATCTTCATGATAATGGATGCACAGGGCTGTCATGTGGAGCCCATTGATTGGCTCACAACTGATTTCCTGTCCATCTTGTATTTCTCACTCAAAACGCCACATCTTAATGTTTTTCTGGATATATTTTTTTTTATTTTATTTTTTTTTCACCTCTCGTGGGGGAAACCTGCTCTGAGACTTTCTAAGTGCTCAATGCGTCGTTTGATGTAGTACTCTGAATCAGCAGCAGGGGGTAAAGTGGTCCTTTTGAGCTGCGTGCGGGTCTGTTCATCTGTTCTGTCACTCTGGCTAACTATCAAGTCTCTCCCTCACTCACACTTACACACAAAAGCTCACAGTGACATCCTGACGCAGACACACACACACACACACACACACAAAAATTCAGACAGACATTGATTTATTTTCAGGTCTTTATGATAACGGCTGGCGGTATAGACCATAGATTCAGCTCCGAGACAGCCATCCCATCAAAGGTAACGGTATCATAGCAGGAAACAAAGAACATATATTTTTCTGATGGCCAGGGAATAAGGAGGTAGAAGCGAGGAAAGAAAGAGGCACACATATAGAAATCTGAGGGACTAAGAGAGAAAAGAGGGAAAAAAAGATTGTTTGTTCCTACTTGCAGAGGCGCTCGGCACAGTTAGGGATAACTTTCAGCAATACATTAATACCTTCAGTAACATCAGCCACCTGTTAAACTGCAATAGCACAGGTGTGGAATATAGCCTTCTTCTCTTGCACCTAGAAAGATTTTAGCTGCATCGAAAACCTCCGTATGAATTCTAAAACCATAATCATTTCACACCCAATACTTAATAGTACCCAATACCCTTTTTTTTTTTTTTTTAATCAACACTTTGGATGTCAAAATAAAAGCAACCACTCTCGGTTCCCTGCACACCTGAGCCTCATTCAAAAGCATTCTTACAAGATGACTGAATGGCTCCGGTAAATTAGGCCATATTCAGACGGACGACGACATTGTGCGAGAAGAATGCCGCCTCAGGGAGACCACTGAGAGGCGGAAGAAAGGCAAAGTGACGTCATATGAAAAAAAATCGCATGCATGCTCACTCGCATTCCAGATAAATCATTCTGTAAGATGATTAACGTAGTTCTGCTGTTTACCTCTGGATCATCATAATGGAGGATAAAAATGATCCTTTAGACTACTGCGTGGCATTTTGTAACCTGGTGAGCTGAAGTAACTTATAAATGCATTGTCCAAACTTGACTTCCTGGATTTGTATCCTATCTTCTCATCTACCACCCCTAGCAACACTCCCACACCAATGCAGCTTTTTTAATTCTTTTAATGCAGGGCTATTTTTGGTAACACCCACTAAAAAGGGAAAGTTGGAATTATTAATTGAAAGGCGAAGGAGAGGCTGGAGGAGGAACTCAGCATATGCACTGGTCGGGGGATGCGAAAATTGGCCAAAAAAAAAAAAGTCTTGGGAAGACAGAATGAGACATAAATTGAATTAGAAGAACAAAAGAATCTTGGGAGGTGAGGAGCAGTGTGTATTTGGAGTATACTGCTAATGTGTTGCTCATTAGCAATTCAATCTTTGTGTGCTCTGGCATCCTCTGAGGGACCAAATAAAAAAAAAAAGACAAAACTCCTGCATGTGCACTTGAACACACACACACTCTGGAGGCAAGACGGCCCAGCACGAAGTGATACACAATGATAAGGCATTGTGGCCTGGCATTGCACACACACACACACACACACACACAAACAAAGAAACTCGTTAACACAATGTGTGCGCTTCAGACAGATGCGATGGAATTAGTTATACTTGAGTGAAACCACTGAGATCGAGAGAATGCACACGTCAAAAACTTTCTCCCCGTCTTTTGTCTCTCTCTCTCTCGCGTCTTTCATCCGGATGTTGGCGAGTGTGCCGCCGGCATCCCTGTCCATCTTTTCCCGTCACTCCCTGACTCCGTCCATTTGTCTGCCCATGAATCATGCATGTCCTCCCTACCTCCTTCCGTCCAGCCAGTTTGTCTCTCAGCGGGGTGCCAGTTATCTTTATCCAACCATCAATCCTCCCTCTCCAGATCTATTGCGTCTGCCTGTGGTGATCGAACCTACTAGCAGGCTCTTAGTTCTTCAGTCAGTCTGCTCAAGTATTTAAAGAGGTCAGATGACTGTAGAGCCGGTTACTGTAAACCAGCTTTCGGCCAAAGACAGTCTTAACACTTAAAACCCATCTGCGAAACCGGAATAATAACTTGAAATACCGGGTACCATTCTCTGCAACTGCGATTTTGAAAGACTCTTTGTTGCGCGCTCTCTCTCACTCTCTCATCCTCCCCCGTCACTCTCGCTGTGTATGATCTAATGAAGCAGGAATATCTAAGAATGATCTTAAAAACCGCAATGAAATATTAAAGCGCATACTTTCCTGTCAGAGACCCTGCCCGAGTCTCTCGTGGCATCCAGGCTCATTAAAACATATTGCTGCTTCTCAGATTGAGGCTGAAAGAGACAAACTCTGTGACCCATTTTGAGTCCTGAAAGGCATTTTAATAACACGGGAGTCGTTCGAGTTGTTTACAGTGATATGAAATTCCCCAGAGTTAGGTTAAAAGGTTAAAAAAAGGGAGGGGGGGGGGCAAACAAAGAGATGTATCAATTAACAGGCAGATGGAGGTGGATGTTGAGGGAGAGGTAAAGAGGCGGAGAAAAATCTTAGCTAGTTAACCTGGTTACCGACTGGACTGGATAACATCTTCATTTGAGATAAACAATGCAAATACAAGCACATAAATCCACGCAGGAAATGTAAGTGAGTTCAACAGAATCATGGTTGTGTCCAAGTCCCAATATTTTGAGCCTAAAAAATAAAAACGGGGAACAGAGGGGACAAATAAAAGGAACGAACAATGATATTAACTTCCCTCTCTGGGCGACTCAGAGCCTACAGGTGGATGCTGAGGCTTTTGAAAACGCTACACCGACAGCAGTGGAGCAGCAGGGAGCGTGGCTTTCAGGTGAGTGCTCTGGCAGCGGGCATTTTGCCAAAGAGCGAGCGGAGCACTGACAGCTTAAGTACTTTGCCGTGATTAAAAGCATTTTGCTGGATACACGCAGGAGAAGCGCGAGAGAGACTCAGGCTGAACTGTCACGTAGGCCTCTTACATTATATTGTCATGTGTTCCTGTATTTCATCTCACCCCTGTGGTTTGACTGTGTGCGTACCTGAACTTGCAAGACGGAGGTGAACGTTTTCGCGTCCTCTGCGACTCCTCCGATGTAGAGAGATCTGGTGAAAACCGGTGGGTGGTCGTTCTCGTCCTGGATGTCGATTATCACCTTTGCTGTGTTAGCTGAGAAAACACAAACAAAATTTCCATATTATGATACGCTTTTGACATTACAAAAAGAAGAAACAGCCTGTGTGGAGTGTGTTTGATGAACTGCATAGAATTTCTTTTGTAGTTTTGACAAGAGGTTTACAAAGAGTGTTTTTTTTTTTAGCTAGAGAAAGAGGCTGCAGGGATGAGGAGCTTGATGTAAATCACACATAAGCAACACCAAGCGGCATCGGAAAACGGAGCGGCTCCAACAGTTTCGGGCCTGCAGTTCTGAACGTGCAGTACTACGAAATGTGCCACGTAGCGGCAAGAACAGCAACAGCAGCCGTTCAGACCTGCACATGTAGACATATTAGGAAAGTCAAAGCTTGCAGGCGTCACAGGTATTACAATTACAGCAGCCTTTACTCTCTTTGCTCGTAAGCGATAATATCGACACGTCTGCACTGCAGGTCTAAACTGGTGCCGTTGTTTTTTTCCCCCTCTATATTTTGTACTGGTTGGCAAGTGTAAAATTTGTCTAATGATTGAACGGCCTCGCTGAATGGAAAAAGGGCACCCAGAACAACATTTCCACGAGGTGATCAGCAGCATTTGGAGAAAACAAAGATCAAAGAGCAGGAGATCAGCAGAGACAAGGAGAGTTACAATCCCTTGTTTCAAATCTTTACCATTTCTCTACAAGGTCAGATAGTGTTGACTGAAATTTAAAGTCAGCAAAAAATATAATATTATTTATTAAGAGACTGACACTCAAAAGCTCAGATTACCTACTTCATCAGGACAGTGTTAACAGTCTCACAACATTTAGATTCAAATGTTTCTAAACTGCGATTGGTGCACAGAAGTATGGATGTCACGTCACATATTTCCAACTAAGCCACATCCTCTACAAATAAATGAGAAATGCACACAGAAAAACACACATTCAGATAGATAACTTCATGAGAAAGGACCAAAAGTGCTATCCTTCCATGTTGTGAACCAAAACTTTGGAAGAAATTACTGCGTATTGGGACTGCATTAATTATATTTAGAGGCTGATAAACCAAATAGGTTTTGAGGACAATTAAATGTTTACATAGAGATCAAAAAGTAGGACAACAGAAAGAGTAAGGACTGAAAAATTCTTAGATTTGCTTCCAGAAATGACAGAAGATATTTACAAATTCTAAAAATGTGCTGGGAGGAATATGAGGAATAGCCGAATGTCTGGGGACGCTGCGGCAGAGGTGACCCCGCTGTGATCCATCTGATCACATTTTTTAAAATGTATGCATCGAAAACCCTCGCTGGTCGTGACGACTGACAATATTGCAGCCGACATTACACCGTGGCCTCTCTGAGTCAAAAGTCTTCGAAAGTAATGTCGGCGCCGATATTCACACTCAAGTTTTCCATCAGTGTAGGAGCTGTTCTCAATTACATACATAAATAAATCGTGCAGAGACTATCTATTCTAAATGACCAAAAATGTATGACTGTATATTTAACAAGCTACATTTACAGTGTAAGGCAAAACTTTGTGGCAACGAGCCTCTGTCATTCATATTCAGCGGCTGCAACTCCCAATGACTCACGCTCGGCCTTATCAGGCCAAAAACAGGGTGTTGCGTTGCACACCGAAGTAAAGCTGCGACACAATACCACGAAGCAGACTCTGTGAAAGGGTGAACCACATGTCGGAAAAGGGAAAACAAATAATAGTTAAAGTTTTACTCCAAGAAAGATCATAAAAAAAAAAAAGCAAAAACAAAAAGCATAAAACTTTGGCAAGTAAAAAGAAAAATGCAAACAAACAAACAAACAGATGCAAACATTAATCTTCTTAGCTAAAATACCCGATGAGACGCCACACCAAAATGTCTGCTTACGATTCAAACCTTCAGTTGAGTTTGAGAACAGGATAAACACATTGTTAGAATCCTATTGATTTGGTGCCTGATTGAAATGCGCGCCGAAAAAGAACCAAAGGAAATTTGCTAATGACCACAATGATTTGTAGTTTTAATCTCCGCAGAATGCTTAAATTCAAATAGTTGGGTGAAATGAGAACAGCGTGCGGTAAACACTATAATTAAAGAAGAAAGGAGAAACCCGGGGAGCTGAGTGTCAATTAAGAAGAATGCAGATATGTTTTGAAAGGACAAAAGAGAGACAGACAGACAGAGAGATAGAGCAGGAAGGAAGAAAAGAGGAGAGGGGAAAAGAGAGACAGACTAATTAGAGCCATTTTTACTTCATTTCAATTAAAACTGCGAAAGGTTGTCTGAGCGTGTTGCTCCTCCCACATGCAGCTGAACAAGACTTTTGTTTTTAGATGGACTGAAGAGAGGTCAGAAATAAAAGAAAACAGACGGGGTGAGAGGCAGCGAAAAGACCTTCTGACACCGGCCTGACCAGCATGGATCGTTCTGTGCTGACGTCTGGGACAGAAAAGAAAGTTCTCGGCAGAGAAAAATCTCCAATCTCCAATCCAAAACTGCGAGCCGGCTTTATTTGGCCACTTTGATCAGCGCGAACATGTGCAACATCGGAGAGTGTAACTCAGTCGCTGTTACGTAATTGCATATCGGCGAAAGGCCTGTGACAGCCAATGGGACGCAAATTACTGGGAGGAGGAAGGGCGAGCGTTTTCAGATGGCAGCAGTGAAGACAACATCACCCGCAGGTTTGACAGACAGCTGAGAAAGAGGAAATAAGCTGTGTGAAAGGTAACAACAGCAGCCCAGGCCCCAGTACATGCAAGTCTTCTAAGACATACAGCTGTATAGACAAGGAGAAGAATCGGAGAGAACTCGTAGAAGCGGGGAAAGCTCCAGAGGGAACGACAGTGTAAGCGACTGAGCCAGAGAGAGAGATAAGTGTATGCACAAGAGAAAGAAAGCTGCAGCCCCCGGCAATTATCTTAACAATATCACGTAGTGGGTAATGATTTTTTTTTTTTAATCCTTGAGTGTAATTAGAGAGAGGAAAATATGTGAAATGCGCGGTGATGCAACTCGGCGACAAAAGCAAACCCTTTCGTCTGAGCTCACGAACGAGACTTACTCTTGGAGGGAGCTCGGAGGTTCGAGGACACCACGCGCATGGAGTCGGCTTCCACCTTGAGGACGTAGCTGGAGTTGGCCTCGTAGTCCAGAGGCTTGGCTGTGGAAATCAGCCCCGTTGTTTTGTTCAATGCGAATACACCTGGAGAGAAAAAGACAGACATGGAGAGATAAAGGAAAGACAGCGAGAGCGAGGGGAGGTGGGATGAAAGAATCAGACAGCAAAGTAAATCAAAGGAGAGAAAGGTCACAAAGGGACACGGAGGGATAGAGGTTTCTTTTGCTTTCTCGCATAAGTAATGAGTTAGTAACATCTCGTAAGAATCTGAGATCTGGCCTTGTTTTGACAGGCTAAGGGAAGTCAAGTTAGGAGTGCGGTCCAGATGATGGTGGTAAAAACACTCCACCAGAATAAGTTGTGGAGCTTGGTAGCTTAGCCACAATAACAGCTCCCTTCAAAGTTTTACTCAAGTTCTCGGACTCTCGATCCAACACAGATTACTCTGCGACTGCACTGATCAGGGATAAGACTAACATCGCTAGGACACCATTCCTATGCAGGGAAATTTCTGGAGACGCCTTCTTTCTTGATTAAATAGCAAGAAATGATGGTGTTAATTTCAGTGTTTCAGTGCTGCTATCAAAGAGCGCAGGTATTTTGGGGCAAATAGATTTCTTGGTGTCAGTTTACCCTTGGCCTTTTTTTAAGCTCACATAGCCTAACTAGAGAGCCAAAACACTTTGAGACATTACTTTTGCATTTTTACATTTTGGGAACAAACTGGCTGCACTGTTCACACCCTCTGTCTCCTCACAACAGAAATGCTCTTTAGGATATTAAAGGCCAATAAGCTAATAACCTCCCGTACATAATTTAATCAGCGGTCACATTCAAGCTCCAAACCTTAAAGCCACACTCGGCGTATAAAAAGCTCAGAGTGCGCGCTTACCTCCCTCATTGCCTTCGATGATGGAGTAGACGATGGTTTGATTGACAGCAGCTGCCATGATGGCTCCCACCGGGGTCCCAACGGCAGCCTCCTCACTCACTGGTGGAAACCTGGGAATGGATCAGTCAATCAGTATCAACCGATAAGAAAATTAAATATGTATATGTAGACTGCGGGCCTACATGCTCTCAGGGGTCGAGTGCAATTTGGCAAGTTAAGTACGGCTGAGAGTTAAATCTGTCAAGCGCATCCATTTATGTATTTATTTATTTTTTTTACTCCTTTCTGCTGTCAGTTTTCTCCACCTTGACTTTACCCCAAAAAGTAAAAGTATATGTGAGCCGTGTTCAAACTTAAAGAGCTACTTAGAGGGAAAAACTGTTTTTAGTGACAAAGTTTTAAATCAAGTACTGAACAAATTTCCTTTATCTTTGGCATAAAAGCAATTCAAAGTAGTGTCTCGCAACAACTACACACTGGTAAGTTGGACACAAAAACGAAAAAGGTAGCAAGCAAGATGGAGTTCTGTCTAGTTTCTGCCAGCCAATTCTCACAATGCGCTCGCATGAAATGAGTCCAGTGGCTGGCTGAAAGGTTTTAAATAATTTCGTGAATATAGGGTATGTTTTGGGAAAAAAAAAAGAATGGTAATGATTAGACCATCTATACCATCTATAGTTGGATAATAGTGAAGAATATATTAGGTTTATTGGAGTTTGAAAGAAAGACTTGCAGAAAATGTTCACATTTAAGGAGTTGGAACAAGAGAATTTCTGACATTTGTGCTTGATAGAAAAATGAAAACACTGATGATAAAAAGAAGCTGGTGATTAATTCTCTGCTGATCGACTAGTAAATAAATGGACTAATTGCTTCATAACATAACATAAACCATGTATGACTTAATCTAATGTACAAGCCTCCTGCATGGTCCTTTAGGGTGGCGTGCCCTGCGCTTGGATAAAACATGGTCTGATCCAGTACGTCTGGAACACGGTGCCTGACAGGCCCTATTAGCGGCCTGAGTCAGACGATGAAATTAATCCATCAGCAGCTTTGAAAGCGAACCCAGACACGGCCTTGTATCTTTCATCCACCTGCCTCTCATTGCATGCGGTGGGCAGGTTTTTTTTTGTTTTGTTTTGTTTTTCCCCTGCTTACAACCCTGACAGATTTTCTTTCCAAATCTGGCAACTTTCAAATTTCCTGTAGATTTCGCTCCATTAAATAAACCCAGTCCAGTCATTAGGCCAACCGTCACAGCTGGCTAAACATTATAACATGGGCTACCAACTGGCTAAGCTATCAAGTAATCACAACGTGATAAATGGGACTGTTGGGGAACGAGAGAGAGAGAGTGTGAGTGTGAGTGTGCGTCAGTGTGTTTGTGTAGATGTTAACTTCCATCCCAGTCAATTGCCTCTCTAACCACCTGCTCTACCAAACACCCCTCCAAGCAAATATGCAATAAACCTGAAGTTTATCGAATGACTATAGATTTAACTGGTGAAACAAATGTATTGTGTTGCGGGGGATGATGCAACTTCGGGAAGTTTAAATTGCAGCACCTGAAGTTAATCTTCTTAATGCATAGAAGAAGGCTATAGGCCATTTTTACGGTGTGCATTTTGGCTTGTCATGGTGGGGAAAAGGCGCAGGTGTTACAAATAACACTGACGATGCCTCCGCTCTAAACATCTCGGTAAGTAGTGGCAGACAATGAGCCGGCATCGACAATAAAAAGACCCCGAAGCCGAGGGATCTGAATAGCCATCGGTAATTTTATTATTTACACCTGTGCTTTTTCCTACTGTCACAAGTAAAAATGTGTTCTGTGAAAAAAAATGCCTGATTTGTCCACTATACGTCCGCCACTTCCTGTCCAGACTCCTGTTCATAAAGCAGAGGCTGAAATCTGAACCCGCGCCCCATGTACGTCTGCGGATAAAGCATATCCTTGATGCCGTATAAAAGAAATGTTCTCACTCGCGTCCGTTCTTTTCAAATTATTCAGAGCGAGCCTGTAATGGGATTACTCAGGAGGAGAAGCTTTATGAACTCACCCGACATGTAAATGACTGGTGTTTCATTCACATTGTGCAGTCGGCAGAGAAAATGAGAAACAAAACAAAAATGAGAAAGTCTGCAGTTATGTAGTTTAGCTGCTGAAGCACAAAACAAACTGTCTATCAATACATTTGGGTTTGTGTTCTGGTTGTACAGTAACTTAAAACATGACACTATTTTATTCCTTTCGCCCTATTTTTCCCTTTCTTATTCCTCCCCCCCCACTTTTTCCCAAAAAAAACCCACTTGCACCCACTCCATTTATGCCCATCTACATTTCTCCTTCTGCATCCACATCCACTCCTTTTTATATGTTTCCCAGCATCCCTCTCTCCTCCCTCCCTTCCTCTGTCCCTTGGGCTGCTGCCTCCAGCCAACATCCCAGCAGACCTCAGCCACAATTGTTATCCATTCCTCCATCCCTCCCACTCCACAATGGCTACTCGACAGAGGTGAAGGAGCACAATGGAGAGGACGCCCACACACGCACACACATGCACACACACACACACACTCTCATACACACACTTACAGAGCTCATTATCGAGCCCCTGCCCCCCCTCCCGCGCTCTCTAATCATTGCTGTCCTAACTACAGCAAGCTGGGCTGATACTGATAACAACAGAAACACACACACACACACACACACACACATTCACGTAACTTATCCTACTGCACTTGTGGGGACACTGCATCGCTTTTTATTAATTCCCTGGAGGTGCCTACTCTGACTGCATTGTCCAACACATGTCCGAGGACCAACTCTGCGGTATTAACCCTTGAATGAAAGCTTCAGCTCATGGCGATGGAAATTCGGAGACCATCGTGAGCAGGGTTTTTGTTTTGCCCACACAACATGTAAACACACACACACACACTCCAAATGAATGTGGGCTATAGGACATAAACCTTAAGAGCTGTGAGAGCGTTCAGCGTTTCAGCGGTGTGCGGGGATAGACAGAATTATGAGGGCAGTGACAGATGTTAGCACCCTCTTCTCTGTGGGTCTCTCTCTTATAGCCTCTGTCATTCGTTTGTCTCACACATTATGGTATTTCGCTTTTTAGCCCCGTCTCTCTCAGATATGCATGATTCATCATCTTCCCCTCCTGTCATTATTCTTCTGTCCCTCCTCACGCTGCTCCCTTTCATCTCTCTCTTTCTCAGCCGCAATTCCTGGTTCTGTCACTTCTTTTAATCTCGTCTCTCTCTGCGCGTCTTTGTCCACCCCAAACTACAACATCCTCAGTGCCGAGCAGTTCTATCATGCTCCGGCAATGCCTCCCTTTTTTTCATTTTCTTTTTTTTTTATTTCCACACGACAGTCATGTTTGATCTACCGTACGACATACTGTACTCGGCGTGGGAGGCCGGGTCTGGAAAACAGCGAGGCAAACTCAAGTAGGTCAAATCTTATTAGCCAACATTATCAGCCTTTCTGTTTCAGTCTTTAAAAAAAAAAACAAACAAACTTGCATATCACCAAAAATAAGCCACTTCTGTGTCTGCGCTTTATGTTTTGATCCACCTGGCAGTATCAGCCAAGACTACCATCAGCCAAAACACTTGCTATAATTGTATCAAACCCAGCTCATTAGAGTTTATAACAGATCTTTTGATAACAGCCACGTGCGGAATTGGGTTACGGAACTGTTCAAATGGATCACTTATTGCTCAGACAATTAGCAAACAAGGCAGCTGATCTGGCAGAATAGTTCTGAAATTCGTCATGGGCGATGAATTCAGGGTAAAAATGTGGCTTTATGTGTCTAGACAGCTTGGCGTTTAGGGTGAAGCAAAAGAAGTAGCTCGAATGATGGGTCACTCGATAACATCCGAAGGTGAATCGCTCGTGGGGGGGGGTTGAATCAGTTTGGCCACATTGAAAGCACTTCTGTGCTTCTGTGCCTTGAGTATGATTCTTTTAGTTTGTCACTATTTTTTTGTCTACCAGCGAATCGTAGGTTTATGTAAGAGGTCCAACCCCATTTTTTTCAGGAAAATTGGACCCCATTGGTTATAAGAAACCAAGAGGCCGAAAGCTAAAGTTATAACGTTTTGGAGCTATCCTTCCAGTCAGATATCTCAAGTATAGTATAGAAAGTCTGATATCCAGTAAGACCGCTATGCTCTTTTGCTTGGAATAAGATGATTTTTTTTTTTTTTTTTTTTAAACAAAGAGCAGTCAGCAGCCGGAGCTAACAAGCAACGACCCCTTCATGCACGCCGACCTAAAATGACGACACGCTGCTCTCCTCTACAGTCACCGCGTCCTCCGCTGGACCTTCCTGCCACCTCCCTCTCTCCCCGCACTAATTGACTGTAGGATTGTCATTAGGACGCTGTTGAGCAAAGGGTCCGAGCTGCCTGCAGTTATAACCTTTACAGGCTGGCTGGAGTTCTGTAAGTCACTTCTTCTCCTGCTGTTTTTTTTTCCTCCAGTACTGAAAATCTTCAATTTTCAGTACTTCACATGTCCCTACAATTTTCAGGAGTTTGTAGAGACATGCTGGCTGCAATCCAAACAGTTTCTGATAAGGCAGGTGTTGCAATTTTATACAACCAGACTCTTTAAAACCAGGTTGTTCAAACTGTTGCTTTTGGCCTGCTGAAAACATTAGTTCAGTAGGCCACAGTTAAAATGTTGTAGTTGTGAGCCAATATTGGTGATTATATTGCAGTTGCCAGGGCATGTAACTTATCTTTTTTTTTCCCCTCCTGTTTTTTATTTCTGCTCAGCACTGTCTGAATAATCAAAATTCATTTTCTCTACCCTCTGGCACTCTCCTCATCCCTCTAATCCCTCATCTCTCTCTCTTTCCTCTCTTCCTCCTCTGCGGTGCTGGTTTCACACACGACCTTTCCATTTTTTTTTTTCCATTTCACTATTTCTTTCTGTCAATCACTCCCTCCCTCTACATCCCCAAACTGAGTCTCTCTTTTCCGTGTTCTGTCAGTAAATGGCTCAGCAGTTTTTTTTTTTGTCCCCCCTCCCCTTTTCCGCCTTCTGCTTTATGGTCTTGTCGTAATTGTCAACTGACAGTCAAACGTCTGAATTCGGAGGGGAGCATTGTTGAAGCGCTGATACATAAAACATGCGAGACAGAGCAGTGAGAGAAAAGGGGACCAGACAATATATACAAGGGCTGTTGACAAAAGGACAGAAACGGAGGGAAGGTGATACAGAGACAAAGAAAGGCGCAACAAGAGCGAAAGGAAATGAGGAAAAAGGGATGTCACAGTGACAGAAATGGAGGAAGAGGAGGAGAATAACAAGAAATACATTTGCGTGAGTGTGTGCGCGTTTAAGTTAAAATGGTGAAAAATGGGGATGTTGACAACACAGCACATTCTGTAAAGAAAACCCCAAAAAATCTGTCCACCATATTTGTATTTCTGTATGTGTGCGTGTGTGTGGGGGGTCATTTGCATGACTGTTTGTAGAGAGAGAGAGAGAGAGAGAGAGAGAGAGTGAAGAGAAACCAGGAGATGCTAATGATATTGTCTGTTATTATCATTAATCAAGAGCAAGTCTATCATGGTTACCTTCTCTCGTTCTCTTGAAAACGCCCTATCAATCTCCGTCCCTCTACCTCTCTCTCCTCATTATCCTTTGTCCCTGTTCCTTATTAGACGCTCGACAGTCGCAACCGCATCATTTAATGACATTCGAAAGAGCCACTTCATAATAAGAAAATAAAGACTGAAATATGTTACGACTGTGTTAAAAGAGATACTTGAAAAGCACTGGTGTGGCATCGCACGTTAAACAAAACTGTGCGTGGAAGCAAATTTGCTTTCGCCTTAAACTTTGTCTCCAGCCTCTGTTCTGCAGCTCATGTTTTCCTGAGCAAACAATCCACGTTGCAGCCTCTGCCCGATACTGTACGTTAGCGGTGATGTTGGCTTTAATGTAACAACAAGCTACGGCAGAGCTGGCCGGGCAGACAAAATAACTAATTTAAAAGCTGCCAGTGTTTTTGTTTTTTTTTTTGCTCACAAGCTGCCTGCTCTATTCTTTGGGCCATCCTCACCGTGTCTCTCTTGAATTCTTGATTGTTATGCGGTGGCTATCAGTCTCTGCATGCCTGAGGCTGATAAGGGGGAAAACTATTGTTAACCCCACTAAACTGATTTAACTCACCACATTCAAATGAGTATGCAATAAAGCAAAAGTGTACATTGCATTAATTGTTTCTGTATTTTACACTTTCGGGCCATATTTGCAGTGTGTTTAAAGCTTAAGTGCACAGGACGCAGACTGTAATTGATTATAGTCCAAGAGAAAACTAATGAATGAGTATCTGTGGCAGCACATTCCCATTGAACGGCAGTGGTACAATGCGTTTTGCACTCAAATGGTTCGAAACAACAACACCTTATGGAAGGATCTGGGAAATAATAGCTATATTTAGGCTCCCCTCTGTGCTTGTCTTAAAATACATTTTGAATCATAATTCGCCTCCCTGTTCTCATACTGCACTGTGGGTGTATTTCAGCAAGCAGACATCAAGGTAATTTCAGGCTGCATCACACGACTCGACATCGGCTGCCCTTTAAGAGCAACACAGATGCACCACGTGACACTTTCAGCAATGGATTTTCACTTCCAAGAAACTGTCCGAATTTGGAGGTTTACAGTCCTTTTTTTTTCCCCTCTTTGATTTGGCAATCTGGACATCAAAGCCACGAAAGACAAAAACAAAAAACCTTTCTGTAGTTGTTAAAAGAGGAGTAAGACTACTGGCAGAACAACATGAACCTGCTCAAAAGGGAGGAGACGGAGGCTGAATCTGTCTGACTTGTTTCACGAGTTTCACACGCGAACCATCCGGCAGCGGAGTACGGTCAGGCAAACCTGCAGAAACAGTCGCATACATTCATACCACAGATCCTATTATTCAGGCTCGGAAACACTGAGATGGGAGGCTGAGATTTTTCAGACGCAGGCAGACAGGCGCCGTGATCTGACAGAAAAAGACCCGCCTCACCTCGTACAGTATCACTCCTTGCATAGTTCCTATATTTACTTATGCTATAGATTGTATTTATATTCAAATTAGTTTGAACTGTTGAGCTGTTAATGGATACCTGCTGGATTTTAGCCGCAAAGAGTCTGTTACCATCCATCAGCCATCATCCATGTCAATTACCCGCCAATTTGTGATGCTTTTGTTTTTCAATAGTATGCATTTGCATTAAGTTTCTGTTTTTTTTTTCAAATGACGCTTACGATGCTTTTAAGCTCGTACTACTCCACTGTGCTACATAAAGGAGCCGGGTGGCGGTTGTGAAGACGAGTCAAGTGGGGGAACTGACTCTGAGCGTGGTTATCTGTGAAGCTAGGTGAATATTTACAGTGTCAGTCTGCCTGTCTGCGTATCTCCTTGTCCATCTGCGTCTCGGCGCTCCTCTATTCCGAGTCTTTACCTGCTTGTTTGCTTCGATCTGTCAGCCTGTCAGCTCGTCTGCAACTTTAAAGACTGTACGCTGATCTGTCTGCGCGCATGTGTGGCTGCCTCTCTGCCTGTCGATCAACTTCGGCGTGTTATTGAAACGGCAGCACAGTCACTTGTTTTTTATTCCTCCTCGAACTTTTATTGTAGCCCCCCCCCTTCCCTCAACTCAACCCACCCACACACACTCTCCCTCAGCTTTCCTCACTCCCTCCTTTCTTTTTTACTTTCTGAAACTCACTACACATCTCTGAATTGCCTCTCTCCACTATCCTCTCCTACAATCTCTCCCTCTGTCTGTCCCTCTCTCTCTCGTTTCAGTTTCCTTCACTCTCTCCCTTCCATACATGTACCCCCCCTCGCTTTCTCTCACTCTCTAACTCCCCCTCTCTCGCCCATCTCCCAGCTGCGAGCAATCTTATAAATAACAACACCACGGTTGTTTGCCATTTGTTGTCACAGTCGTAACATTGCCGGGAGCACTCTGCGCGTGCTCGCCTGTTTGAGTGCATCAACACAACAAGGTAACCTTCAGCTGAGTCGGGTAGATGTATACCGGATTTATGGAGCCGCGGATTGGACGCGCTCGCTTCGACGTACATTGGGTGGGAGAGCACGTTTATCTCCCAGTTAAAATGTTTGAGGGCCTCGTGGGACTTTATTCGTTTTGGCAAAGAAGGAGGTTTAATTTGACAGAGGATAGTCTGCAGAGCGTGAAACACGGCGTTGACTTTATGAACACTCTGAGAGGAAGTAACAAAAGGGGGCAGAGGTGACCTGTAACTTCGAACGCTTATCACAGTTCATAAAATGTGTAACTGTAACTAATATATATTTACAACCATTTCTGCATGTATCTGAGAGAAACTGCATTTTGGAGCACCGCTCCTATAGCTTTGATGGATTTTCCAGGGAATGAGGAGATGTTTACAGGTGTCAAGTTTTTCTGTGGCTTCGCAATGGCAAATCACGATGCTTCAAATGCATAATCTAAAGAGCGAAAAAGTATTAGCAAGCTACAAGATGTTGAGGCTGCTTGAAATTTGATCTTATTTTCCTCTGAATAATACAAGACAGTGTGAGAAGTGGAAGAAATACTTTAACAAAAGTCAGATGTTTGACTCGAACATTATGTGTGAAAAGTGTAAACCAAAAACTTGAGCACTTTCTTGTTTCCAGCAGTTAATGAACCCAAAGCATCCAAAAGAAGGAAAAATTTTAAATTGTTTTTAACTTTTTATACTTGTACTATCTAATAGTCCACTGTAAGTCCCTCTGAATAGAATTACCTGAAGTTCCACTGATTGATTGGATTTGCACCGATCAGAAAATGTTCATATTTCACCCCTACGTGCATTATGGGATGAAGCATTGCTTAGGAGAAGCAGACAAAACGATTCCATCTGTTCCAAATGCCAGAATAAAGATTTCTTTTACTAATCTTTGCAGTTCAAATGCTTGAACACTTGGCCAATCTGAAGGAACATGCGCATCTGTTGTAAGTCTACACCTTGTTATAAAAGCTGACGTTCTTGTATTTCCTCACCATCACCTTGATGGCAGACAAATGGGATCGTTGTCTCTCAAAAAGGAAAGCAGCTCTGGCTTTTGCGATTGTCCAGCTGGCTGATTGTGATAAAAACTGACCTCCCGCCAGGCTGCCTGTGATTCTTGAACAGAGCGTGTACTATATATTGGCGCGGAGAGGCTGATGGATACGACAAGATTTATCTAAATCTCTTGCCACGGTTGCGGCGCTTTATCTCTATCTTTGTAATGACGCAAGACAAAGCAACATATTGCCATCTTTGATCACGCAATTTCTCGATTAAAAACAAAGCTTTGATGTTTAGGAGTGTTTTGGCTCTTAACTCTCTCGCCACTTTCTAATTAAGATTCATTAACAGAGTAACAGGCTGTGAGGCGTTTTTGACGGCGTGGGGGATCCACGCCTGCATTCACAGATACATGATCGCGCAAACAAGCACAGGCACATATAGGGGGAAAAAAAACAAACCCTAAAAACAACACATATATAAATTCACATGCTCACGAGCGAGAAAACTGCTAGGAGGGGTTTATAGATTTCAATAATGTTTCAAAAGCCCAACATTTTCTTTCTGTTCACTTAACCTCATGCTGATAATTGCCACTGGGTGCTGATAACTATTCATGTGTATCTGATACTGACTGCATACTAATTCTGCAGGTGCAAGGATGCTCCTACAGTGAGAAAACAGAGAGAGAGGGAGACAGAGAGAGAGAAAGAGATGGGGGGGGCCAGGCGGATAATTCAAGTTACGCTCACAGTTGCTACAACGATTTAACAAACTTCCTCTTCGGCTTGTTAACTGTTTTACTACATTAGAAACCCACAGAGTGGAAATGCACAAACAGCAGGTTGCAGTGCCAAAGCCACACTTCGCTGGTGTTCGGTCTCTGTGAGCAGTGTGTGCTCGTCGGTGTGTGTGCTCGTGTGTGTGTGCGCGTGTTTGTTTTTCTCAGCATATTTAACTTTAACACATAGCGAACCCACACAAATCTTGTTTCGACCAAACAAACATGAAGAAAATGTAAAATATCAAAATTTTTCATAGCTATGTTAATACAACCTACTCAGCATACAATTCCCTGTTGAATGTGTGATACGGCTGCTTATATTATTAAATAAATAGATCAAAATGAAAAAAAAAAAAAGCCAAACAACAACTTCTGTTATGATTCTGACAATAATTGCAAAGCAAGTTGAAAAACTGCTTCATGCTTTGGCAATTTGCAATATTGCGGGCTTCTGGTTGTGTACAGGCTGTGAGAAAAAGCACAGTTTTTTCTCAGCTCTGTGCTGCATTCCATTTAATCTGTGAATTAACACTGACTGTAAAGGTTAAAGTGCTGACTTTCAGTTATCCTCGTTCGATGAACCTGTGTAGAAAATTGAAAACCTTTTTATACATACCCCTGAGGGTAAAAAATTGTGGCTACAAGTTGTACGCTGCTCGCCCAATATGGATGTGAACAACCCGAAAACACACTTGAAGCTGAAAGTCAGCACTTTGGGCTCAACTGTTTAATTTGAAATGCAGTTCGCTGAAGTACTGAGCCAAAACAACAAAAATGTACCAGTGTGATCACACTGAGCTAACCCTCATAGTCATACAATACACAAAGAGCTAAAATGAATATACAAATCCATCTCAGAGTTCACTGCTTAATACAAATTACAGCAAAATATGGATAAGGGCACAGTTGGCAAGCCAACATCTATGAAAAACAAGTATGTAGGTAAAGTAGTTCATCAAAGCTGAATTCTGTCTGGACTGATTTAGCACCATTTATCAACGTCCAATGCACTTTACTCCTCATCCACTGTTATGTTTAAATAAGTACGTCTTGGCAGCCCCTCGAAGGATTATTTGGATGGTCTAGTGATTGGGAGGAAGGAAAGATTTTCTCAGTTGGGGATGCTGGGTCAGTGAGGGTTCCCCCAGGAAATGTTTCTGAATGTCCAGGATGTTTTGAAGTTTTGTTGTTGACTGGCCACCCTCCTCTACTGAAGCCTGAACTGCATGTATGACTTCATATCTCATATTATACTCTTGCAGGACTCACTGAACCTTCCTCCATCCTCCAGTTGTTTTTTTCTTTCATTAACCACTTTTTCTTTTGCTTATGCTCGTCAGTCATACACCAAAATTTTCAAAACTGAAGGCTGAAAACTATTTAAATACAGTCTGCAGAAGCTGATAAAACAACAAGTAATCAATTGATCTCAGTTCTAATTGAATTATGTCACCCTATAGTTGTCTCTTCACATATTTGGTTTATACCAAACATACCGAGTGGGGTACTTAGATTTCAAATGTACAAACATAACTTAAATAAATGTGTAATACTTGACATATTACATATGACTCAGCCAATAGTAAATGCGTGAATACACTGACAAACTATCAGATGGTGAGATTGTAACAATGTCTTTTTTGATATTTCTACTGCAAAACACCAAGGTCAGGAAGTTTCAAATTCACAACACCGCGGCTTTAATCTAACATGCTCTTTATTAATCTATTTATTAAGTAAAGCCACATACAAAATGCTTTTTGAGGTTTGTGCAGATAACCAATTTAGTTTTTTTTTTTAAAGATATTTGAAGTTTGTATAATTTAATGTAGTGCTGAACATTAAATATGCACTTTGCCAAAAACTGACAACAGATGCTTTGTTTCACCAGCACTCTCTTTTTCAATATAGAAATCAATATTACTAATTCAGCCTTGCCCATGGCTAGAGGAACCATACAAAATCATTAAGCTGCATTAGTAAGCTCTTAAAACCACACTGGTACAATGGTTAGCTTTTATTCAATAAAGCGGGGATAATTAATTCAAAGCTGGTACACTGTACTCTGTGCGAATACAACACGGAATTACAAGAACAAAAAAACACTATCTCTCATACACACACATGCACACTAAAATGGAGGCACCAAAAAAAAAAAAAAAAACTTGTAGAATATAAGGCCCAAATGCACCCAAGGAGACATGAAAAGCACAGACAAAAGACAAAATACTCACAGAGAGGGACATCGGTCGTGCGCAGACAAAAACGTGTGCATGTCTGTGTGCATGCACTAATGCGAGCTGATTGTTGATTAACAAATAAATTACAAACACACGCAGATTCTGAAAAGTGCACGCACACAAAGACCGACACACACACCTTTAGCCGGAAGCTATGTTACATATTCATAAATGCAGTATTATATGGCTGGCTGACATCTCTCTATCTTGCCTCTAACCCTTTTCCTAAAAATAGAGAGGAGCTTTACTCTGCGCCGTGTGAAAGACAAACCTTGACATCTTGAAATTTTTGTCTGAAATAGTGGAGGAATATGTCTGTATTGACGCTCAAGTCGCAACAAGCTCATCAGCTCAGAGCTCACGGCGCTCTGGTGTTTGGATAAAGAGCGCTAAAAGCAAAAGAAATGTAAATACAGATACATTTATTCTATTAAATCAGCTTCAAAGGTGTGATATTTTTTTGTTGTTGTTGGATCTAATATTAAGTACTGAGTTGTCACAGAGGCAGCGGGGAGATTCTTGCATGATGCGTGACAGGCGGCGCGTACGCAATGTTTAAGCGAGCTGCGTCGCGGTAAACGACTCGACGACACGTTGCTCTGCATATGAAACCGTGCGGTGCTTTGACGTGTGATGAAGGTAGACAAGAGAAACGGGAAACAGGAAGAAATACAACAGACAAACGTACAAAAAAAAAAAAAAAAATGGAGACAAAATCTGCGAGAGAGAATAAAAAGCATGACACAAACCCGAAGCTATCCCTTTAACAAACAATCAGTCACAAAAAGCCCACTTTCATCGACTTAAGGATGAACGCCGTCTCGGCTCAAAACTGTCATTTTCGAAGCATTTGGAAAAAATAGGATGTTTAAAAGCATCCGCTCCCGCAATTTTCATCCCGGTCTGATGTCTTCAATATTGTGCCTGACAGATGACTTAACACTCATAAATGGAAGGAGACCAATTCATTCCCTCCAACCTCTTTGTGGGGGCTGACAAGACATATAGAGGGACAGATAAAAAGAAAAACATAAAGGAAAAAAAAAAACAGGATGACAGGATTAAGACAGGAAATTAGAAGCTGCTGTAATGTGGAAGTAAATAACAGACATGTTAATATATGAAATGAAACATGAGATAAGACAGAAAAGGATGACAGACGGAGACGGAGAGACAGATGATAACTGTAGATTATTGGCCAATTTCACATCTGACCTCACTCGAGGCCCTCTTGTCTATCACTGCCAGAAAACCCAGGGCGACCCCAGGACATCACAAAACAAACCCCAACTGAAAGAGTTTTAATGATGACTTGAGAGCGTGTGTGTCCGCGCACAAGGTAAGAGTATGATTTATTAATGGTGGCCGAGTTTGTAGCGTGAGCTCTGAAGAAAAAAAAAAAACTTTTTCCCTCCTTAGTTTCAGATTAAAAGAACAATATGACACACTATTTTTTTCACAACACTTTTGAGCATCAGGCATTTTACGTATTGTTGTTTTGTAAAACAGCTCTCTATATGCTGTTTCACTGCCGGGGGGCACGGTTGGCCAATTTTTTGCAAAATTCAAATATGGTTTTGAAGCACGCAAAGGAATCGAGAGGAAATTACATGCATCGGTCGACCCACCACCAGCCACTGACTGGTGGGTCACAGACAGACAGATGGTGAGCACAGAGGAAGCAACCAATGCACCCTTTTATGTGTTTTTTATTAGCTTAGAGCAAGCCTCTGCTTCTTTTAATACGTTTCCAGCAGACTGTGAGAAGTGCACCGCTGCCTCTCGAAGTTCACGCTACTGTACATTTTTGTTTTGAAAGGAATTCTTGGATCTGTGTAATGAAAATAGACGTGCTAAAGTTAATACATTTTTTTTATTTTTATTCTTTTCTGGAGTCTCCTTACACCACTAAAGCGCATCATTTGAGTTGTAATCAAAAGTGAATTAGGCGAGTACACATCAGTCATGCTGTTCAGACTTGGCACCTTCTTATTTTCTGTGCGTGTGTGTGTGTGTGTGCAGAGCATCTGATCAGAAAAAAACTGTTATTAGAAATTTATCTACTGCCTGGTAGTGTAACTTTGCTTTTTGTTCCCGGCAATCAATAAATGTCATTCTGAACATGAATCTAATTATTATTAATCTTAATTATGATGTTCTTAATGTTATGACTAGTAAGAGCAGGTGTCGCCACGTCAACGCAAACTGAAATGTTATGGATTATAATGGCATATACTGTGTGTGTGTGTGTGTGCGCATACCTGTATTCCTCCTGAGTGAACACAGGAATGACAGAGGGCTGAAGGACTGTAATCTCTACTCGAGTTGTGTTCTCCTTTATAGGCTCACCATCGTCGTAGGCCACCACCACCAGCTGTCAATCAAACACACACACACATAGATAAAGACAGAGTCACAGCATCCAGTACAGTAGACATCCACACGCTTGACTGCAACATGGCTGTATAGCGCTGCCTCTAACACTGGGGAGATATCAGTTCCAGTTCACACCATTTTACAGTGCAAACGGCCAAATAAATTGATGCAGCTAATGCCTAAAAATAAATGTCTTCATCGTTGTTTCCTGTATTCGAAAAGCACAATATTTGAATGGGAATTAGTGAACAGGATGAGTGTGTATCCCACCGGTGTGCTTATGTTTTCCTGCTTAGCCTTCCCTCTATATTTAATTGGGGGGGTAACCACAGTTAACTGGACCCGAAGGAATCCTAATGAGGGACAAACTTAAATATCAAGACACTGAAAATTTGTGCTTCCTCCCTCTCATTTAGCCAGGAAATTGTTACTGATACTGGATTTCCCTTCTTAATATTCATACGGTAACTCGCACATCCACCAGGAACCTGCTTGAATGCATATGTAATCCTTTAACTGTGGGAAGCTTACAACAGGTGACTTTGTCGGCACATGTGGCGGTTAATTGCACGACGTATAGGCATGCAATTGGAGGAGGGACAGTAGCGTGATGGGGTTGCCGCATAATGACGCCCCTCGAGCGGTTCGGGCTTGGTGTTTTGCTCAAGGACACCTCGGCAGCATCAAGGAGGTGAACTGGCACGCTCCACACTCTGCAGCGTGATCTTAGCCGGGGCTTCTGTTCCCCAGCCAAGAACACATGGCCTGAGCTGCTAACCGCCCCCCCTCCCCAACTTTTTTTTCAACTGCAGTGAAGATTTGATGCTTTTTAGTTACAAATCTAAAAATACCCAAAAGCTGCGTTGTAATGTAATGCAAAGGAAATCAGGCAAACATTTTGCTTCAGCGACACTGTCTCACTGTGTATCCGTCCTTGTAAAAATGATACCTTTGACGGTGTTTACCTCATGTCATAATTCAAAAACTGTACACAGCGTTGGACCGATTCATTTTGTCTTGAGTTATTGGGAGCAAACAAGGTAGAATTAGTCCCCAGAGTGACATCTTCAGAGGACGCTGAATCCTTGTTGTGTTAATTAAAACCCAATGAAAAGATGAAATTAGCATGGCCCAAAGCCCCATTGAGGAGTGCAGCTGGGAAAAAGGCAGTTTTGAAACTAGCTACTGCGGTACACTCTGTTGCAGTGGATAGGGATTTATAAGAGTGTTCTGTGCAAAAACACCTTTATGTACACACATGCTACAAGCAAGCCAGAATAATCTGAGAGCGATAATCAAATACATTTTGATAACTCAATTCATGTGTTCTTGTCCCAATCCTCCACCCACTAAATACCAAAATCCAAAATCTACAGCAAAACAGGGATGCATCCGATAAATCTTCTCAGTAATGATGTCTCTGTTGGATTGCAGCCCCGGAGCCAGTGTTTACAGTTTGAATAGATCAATTTGATTGATTGGGAATTACATTAAGTGATGCTGCATACTGTATTTACATTGTGATGTACAGCAGAAGTACTGCCACATAGTTATATTTAATATATTGAATAAATTACTGTCTGATGGCACTTAATGGGTTCCAGAGAGAGAACCTTTGACTGCGTTTCACTCCATCATAGATTTTTTTTTTTTTATAATGTCTATAATGCAAGTATAAAAATTAAAACTCAAATTTGTTGTGCTTGGGGCATAAGAAAGTTTTATCCAACTGCAGTAGGTGTCAAGATCTGATCACCATCAGCATACAGTACAGGATAAACAATCTGCTGGCATACGTACATTATGGATTACCAATGACCTGTAATTTAAACTGTGTGTGTGGGTGTGTGTGGGTATACTTACACTGAACTGGAGGTTGGGCTCCTCATTGAGGTTCACTCTGGTTACCACGTGCCCTGTCATTTCCTCCACCTCAAATATACTGGCAGAGTACGGATACGCCTCCTGGTTCACTTTATAGCGCACCAGACCTGCTGGGGTACCCTGTGAAGAGAACAAGTACACTCAGGATGACAGATTTAGATGAATGTGGCATTAGGATGAAATATCTCCTGCATGCTTTCTGGAAGACTGCCACCGCTGGAGGAAAAGTAGCATCAAACCAAAGGCACAGTGTAGTAATGACTGTGTAATGGCTGTTACTGTACTTGATATCCAAAGCGATGCATTTGGACATAAATTTCAAAATGGTGTGCCCCTTTCCAAATATGCATAAAGCACTAAATACACACATTTCACCACTTGGGAGAAATGTGGTCCAACTTTAGGCACTGTTATGATTAACCTCTGGAGGGTTGCTGTTGATGAGTGACTGTCATTGTATATCATCCGACGTTTTGACAGCGTGACAACAACTTGGATTGGTCACTCAATGTTATTAAAATTAACCGGTTACTTAAATTCCACCTCTCATTTCTCTCCTTTATTTCTCAGGGATGAGAGAATGTCCTAGTAGTGTAGACTTTGACTGCTGTATCTTAACCGAGGCTATGAATGTGATACGTTCAAAAGCGATCAAATTATATCTAAATGCACATATTTAACAGACAGTTGTAACAAAGCTTCATTGTCAGTAAACAAAGGTATCCAATGGTCATATTGCAAGACTTTTACCACAACTCTGCTAAAAAGAGTCAGTGCTCTTGTCTTAGTGTCTTAAGAAACAATCTCCACAAACTGCAGTCAAAACAATACAGATTTTTATAATATTATATAAAAGGTAAACAGTCATCATTGTCATTTTTTCCGACCTGAGTTTTACCAGAGTGCCGCAGCTCTGAGCCGTACTTCAGAGCTGTCTGTTCCAATATAAGCTTTCATTAAATAACAACTCATAGTGAGTCAGCAAAATGTCACCGTGACAAATTCTTAGAAAGATTTGTACTTGAGAGGTAAATTCGGGGTCTGAAGGGTATAAATGACATTGGGACTCAAATACTGTACACATATATATCCAGAGCTGTTATGGTGATATTTAGTGCCTTGTTTCAGGACTGGGAGCCTTTAAAGAGTACGGCCTGGGCGGTGTAATGTTACCGTTTTGGCCCGAGAGAGTCTGGCTGGATACTTAAACCTCAAGTCTGACACAATTCAGCTGACGTAGGAAGACAGAGAGCACATTAGTCGAAGGAGCATGGGGCCTTTAAAGAGGCTTATGGGGTAACATTGCCAATGTGGAAGATTTCACACGGAGATGGTGGTGCTAAAAACAAGATCATGGCTTCTCGAGCAGTAATGCAAAGTAAAGATACTTTTGTGTTTAATGTAAATATTTATTTGGTTATTTGCTGTACATTAAAATTGAAAATATCCCAGTTGGTTGTTTTCTGTTTCCAATAAAGATGAGCTGTTTTTCCCCACAGAGTCGCTGCATTTCGGACGTGCGTCAAAACAAAAGGCTGCGTGACTCAGCAAATCCACTTGAGCTGTATTCACAGCACTCTCAGACCCCCGGTATGGGCCTTTTACAACCTTTAAAACCTGGGGTTAAGTACACCACATCACCTAATGGCTCACAACAGAACTCTAAAGTGAGCTAACCTTCATTTTACAGCAAGCAGAATAAACCAGCCTAGAAGCCCGATTGGGGTAAGGCTAAGTGCCACGCTGATGTAGGAAAGAAAAAAAACAAAAAAACAGCACCACTGGAAAACACAGTGCAAACATATTAAAAACACACACACACACATTGGATATAAGCATTATTATCTCGCATCATTCTCGTACACAATTTTGAGGAACAGGCTGTGAAAAACAGTTTGATTGAATGGCGGCAGCTGGAGATGCTCACCGCAGGGTCAGAGTCATTGGCCGTCACTGTGGTTACAATGGTTCCCTTGACAGCATTGGGGGCGACCATGCCTCGGTACACTGACTGGCTGAATACCGGGGAAAAGTCGTTCATGTCCTGGAGAGAGATGAGCACACATGCACACAAACACACGGCATTAGTACTGTAAACATACAGTCACATCCAGCTGTCTTTGTTTTTCCGGTAAGCGCCCCAAATTTGACATGTTTAATACTAACGATGTGCAGGCTGACTTTGTAGGCATGTTTTTTTGTTTTCGCTCTCGGTCTCCTTAAATAGACATAAACTTCCATTTTCATGTTTTCTCTGCAGTCCCCACAATTAACTCGCTAAAGTGGAGTCACTCTTCATAAGGATTGGGAACATCTGGCTCCCGCAAGGGAGGAAACGCAACAGCTGTTTACAGTAACAAACACCTAATCCAACCCATGAGCACATAACCAAATGCTAATGCAAACATTCTTTAAAAGTTTTGCTTTATTTTGACTTTAAAATTTTTTATTTTTTATTTTTGACATTTAAAAATAATATCCATTAATCTTTGAGTAGAATAAATGCAGGAGTGAGCGGAACGGTGCAGGAGTTTTTTTGTAATCACAGCAGATGTCAGCAGTACTAGAATATAGTAGTGAGTTTCAAAGTGAGGACACCACAGAAGATTTTTTTTTTTTTTATTTCCCCCCAGGCTGACTAAATGTTGGACTTTAAAACTTGTTTCGCTGCCAAATTGAGATACAGAAAGAAGAAGAACAACCGAGCAAAGATGGTGTGAAAAGGTCAGATATTAGCAGCTAATTGCTATTATTATATATTATATTATAAGTTGTAGATGTCAGAGCATCCTGATGAGACATGGATGTTCCGTAGCTTTTCAACACATGGTTAAGGTGCAAATACATGCAAAAAGCACTGGCATGGCCCCTGAAGGTCAGCATAACCAACACAAATGGATCAAAGACAGTGAATGCTCATGTTCGCTTCCCTCAAAGAGAAAAGACACTGAAGAGAGAAAGACGGGCTGAGCTCACTTATCTTTTTCATCCTTGTGCTTAGAAAGCCAGCTCATAAACGCCCGCCCACGCACTCACCATGATTCTGACAGTAACAGAGGCTTGTCCAGGAGGCATGGTTCCCTCCGTGTCCACGGTCTCCACAGTGAACATGTACGTGGCTTCTGAGTGAGTCAAAGCCTCGTAGTCCAGAACTTTGAGAACAGACAGCTCTCCCGTCGTCGGGTTGACGCGGAATAGGCGGGCGATCTCCTGGTCCGAGCCTTCAGTTTTGATTCGATACGTGAGGTTGGAGCCGAGGTCAGCGTCTATCGCCTACAGAAGACGAGAGAGAGACAGGATGCAGTGAACGGGCAACACAGTGATCTTGTTGCCCTGTGAATTTTATGGCAAGTTGAATTTTTTATGTCTGCCACAAGGACAAGCATCTACATGCACTGGAGCCAGTAACAGACTGTAGTATTTTCATTAGGTCTGTGTTGAGCTGAAATGCCTTTGGTAGTAACCTTTATAGTCCAGCTGGTGGTCCATATCTTATTTTTCCTCCTGTAACGATTATAATGTGTAGCTACAGGGGACAAATGTTTTTTTTTTTTTTCCTTTTTCACATTTCTCTGCCACTCAGTGCATTTTCAAGTGTTGTCGAATTAAAATTCTGACTTTTTAAGACGTCTTTAGAGCCGGCTGGAATGTAACATGAAACCAATTTAAATGAAACGAATTTATGACTTGCAGTGGTTTTATTGAACCGAGCGCAAGGTCTCAGTTTTGACCAGCGGGGAACGTGTAAGTGTGCAAATGATGCAATGCAGACAGTTTTTTTTTAAAACATAATTTCTGTCATGACTTGGTGATTCAGATGTAACTATGTCAAGGTAAAGCCGGCCAGCACATCAGCCTGGACACCTCATCAGTTTAGAAAGTTTGGCTCATTTACACACTGGAACCTGACAATTTTTTAAGATGCTGAATACTTTTTTTTACTGCACAACATAACGCTTATAATCAACTGCAGAAATAATAGGGAAGTGTGCAGCTACATAAGCAGCAAGTAGACTGATTCATCGATCCACTCACTCACCTTTAACTGCAGGATGACTGTATCTTTGGGGCTGTTCTCTGGTAGGCTGACATTGTAAGCTTGTTGGGTGAATACCGGGCTGTTGTCGTCTACGTCCAGAACGGTGACAGACAGCGTCAGTCTGGATCGGCGAGGGTCCACTGCACCGTCCCAGGCTTCAACGATCAGAAAGTAGTGACCTTTCACCTTTAAGACAACGGAGAATCACATCAACACTACAGCTATGAAATGTATTCATCATCTTTTGCCATCATCTGCCACTGTTTATTTTTTTTTGTACTGCGCTCAACAACATGCGACATTCATGTAAAATCTGAATGCATTCATCACTTCCCCCAACCTCTCTGTCCAGTGGCACCGCAGTCGTGATTGCTCCCGTGGCGTTGATGGAAAACAGCTTCTGGTGGTTGACGAGCCGATAATGGACCTGGCCGCTTGCCCCCTGATCTGGGTCTGTGGCCTAAACAGAGGCGTACAGAAATAACACACACAATCAATGATAGAGGAGAACTAAAGGCTTAAATCCTCCATTTTGAAACACATGCAATTTGTCAGGCTGCCTTTGAGGCAGATCTTTCTTTTAATTGAAAGTAAATTTCCTCTTGCAGCGAGCTACAGGTGTGTGAGTCAAGTGCGTGTATGTCTGTGAATGAGAGGAATTAAACTTCCCAACAGCAGCAATTGTTCAACTTCTCCAGAGTTAATGAGACGGTGGCTTTAATTCTCACTTGAAAAAAAAAAGTGGTGCAGGGTGTTATTATTATTTCCTTTGTTGCACTTTCATCTGACTATCTTTCCATATTCATGGACTCAGTACAGTCAAACTCTGACTCTGTCTCCACATCATCCCTTTCAACTAATAAAATAAGGTGTTGAGAAGGTGACAAATTGCCAGCCGGTGTTCCTTTTACCCTGTCTGACTGTTCATCCTGTCCAATCAGCATTCTAGCTGCATTAAAATAGATGAGCAGAACAGAGAAAATATTAACATGGCGCGCGCGCGTGTGTGTGTTGGGGTAATCACTTGCTTACGTTGCTTTTTTACTCTGAAAGTGTATATAATATAATTTGGAGGTTAGGAATTAAAATTATTGCTTCTCACCTGTGCTTATGGTGAACAGGAAGAAAACTCTGTGTATGTATGTGTGTGTGTGTGTGTGTGTGTGTACTTAATGTTATCATTCAGAGTTCAAGTTGTCAGGACTTTGCATAACAAAATTGGTCAGGAAGAGGATTATTTTGAAGTTGATTAAACGTTAAAAACGCGGCCTGCTTTCAGATGAAAGGTAATCTTTTAGGTATTTGCATACATCATGTTTTAGTGACTTTATCAGAAAACTCTGTCAGACCATAAACTGTCTTGACAAAAGATGTAACCATGACAATGGTGTGACATTAATGGCAGCGTAGTGATCACTGAAGATAAAAATGATCTGATGAATAAGTCAATAAGTACTTAGCTTAATACTAATATGCTCAAAATGCCAACATACTGATGTTTAGCAGATAATGGACTGGAACTGGAAATGATATAATCCTTTGTAAATCCAGTTTCCAAAAAACATTAACAGTCAAACTATAATAACTATGTAAATTTGCTTACTGACATGATGCCTGTCAATCATGTTTAGTCCAATGTGTGTCACGTCACTGTTTTAACTGATGCCCAGGATGCTCGGGTGCGTCTATGAAGTGCAAGGACACCTGCGAGCAAGAAGATGCTGCAACGGCCACAGGCGTCACTAATAACAAACATCTGAATGTTACATACAGCACCTTTAGTTTAAGCTGTTGTCTGTCAGGTTCAGGCTCCTCCATTTAAGACAAGTCAGGGCACAGTGGAAGTTTTACATTTAGCATCAAATACTCATGCTGACAAGTTATGGGAAAAGAAGATTTGATATCTGGGTCCCCTTCCTTACAACCCACTCAAAAAGAAGACCGACTACAGAAGGCATGTAGAGAGTAAGGTCTAAAAGATTAAAAAATATTATCACCTGAAATTCATGGAGTGAGAGAGTGAGATTAAGACAGATGCACTTGCTGTGCTGGAAAGCTTCATGAGTAAACACACCTGTGTGGCATCTGACTTAAATCAAGAGATCAGGCTTAGGTTCCTGCTTGATATAGCCAGTACCAATCAGTTAAGAAAAAGCCTTGTTCGGCCTGGATATCAAGTATTTGAGATCAGATCAGGACATCCACAATTAATACACTTCTAATATTGGATTACTGAAATAATGAAACAATGAGATGCATTTGACAGCTGCATAAAAAGCTAGTAATTCAACCTTTGAATTAATATTTTGTTGTCAACTTAGCGCATTATGACCTACAGTGTGTATATTATATAATGTATGCAGGCTGTAATTTTCCTTATGTAACTTGAACATTATAAATGATAACTTCGGCAACAGTGTCAAAATTGTCAGTTTAAAATGTTTATGTAAGCCCCGTTATTCAGCTCATATCTATTTTCCATTTTATTTGCCGTGCTGTGTTACTTCTTGCTGTTGCTGTGACCCATTTTCCCTGTTTCTCCAATTTTGGATCATTAAAGTTTCATCTCATCTCACAGAGCGACTATTAGGATTAATAGAAATTATGTCTGTCTTGCCAGTGTTATGCAGACTGTAAGAGAGAAGAATGAAGTCCTCTCAATGTGATTTGTACTTCACTTGTGATATCTGGGTGTAAAACTATTATAAATTTAATGGACCACCCAGCTTTTGGGTGATTATCTTGGGTTGTTTGGAGAAGGCAGGGAGGCAGAATGAAATTGGAAAGAGAGAGGGAACGAGGGAGAGGAAGAGAGAGAATAAGGAAGGGGGCTGGGAGAGAAGAGTAACAACTATGCAAAGCAGTTATGTACATAATAATGTGAATCAAAGCACTTAAAGCAAAAGTTGGAGATTTCGACCTTGTTACCCTTGCTCCCTCTCTGATGGAGAATTTCATGAGAAGATCCACTGTCTACTGTCCATATGCTAAATATGAAGCTACAATCAGCACTGGAAACAGAGGGAAATAGCTAGCTCGGCTATTACTACAGGTAGCAAAACCTTCGTACCAGCAACTCCATATTAACAATATGTGCGAGAGATCTTGAGGATTAAAACACTGTGCACTGACAACACCACACCCTTTCAATATAGATTTATTTACATTAAACAGTGTAATTACATGACTTGGCACTTACTGAAACAGACTATATCCCTTGAGTGTGAAGTCACATTTAGAAATCAGGCTTTTCAAAAAAATCAGATTTTCCCACTTGTAATTTCAACTTCTATTTGATGTAAACACTATTAGCAACTCTTAATTCTGATATGAATGTGGCATAAATTTCACTAATTAAAATCAAAGCAATAAGCCTTCATTCCAACCAAACTTCAGGAAGTTATTAAAATAGCAGCTGTCAGAAGTCTAACAATTAACGGACAGGGAACAGTGTGGCATCAATCATCTCATCTAATGTTGTGCGAAAAGAGCACATTTCCAAAAATGTCAAACTATTCCTTTAAGTTCCTTTAAATATACTGTACATTTAGAATTTTATATTCCACATGTAATTCAAGAGGAAAGAGTGGATTTGTAACACAACCAAACATGCACAACATCAGCCTGGCATGGTTTCATTAAAGATTACATAAAAGATTTAGGCCCGAGATGTCAGCCAACTGAACTGATCGAGGGAAAAAAAAAAAAAAAAAGAGATAAATGGACAGCAATTTCCTCCTGCCTACATAAAATTTAAAGAATTATGAAAAGGGCAGATGTTTGATATATGACGAGGTAACATTACTGTCCATAAAATATTCCTTCAAACTGCCTACAGTAAAGTTGTCACAGCACTGCATTTGAGACACTCGATGAAATACTTTCTAGAGACGGCTGGATTAATCGTCATGATGTCAAACATATTGATGTCTGCAGTTCCTGGAGTTAGGTGCTGTAGAAAGTGTGTGTGTGTGACTCTCTGTGCCTCTATCCCTCCTCTTCTGTTCTCTCCTTCTCTTGTGTCTTATCCCTCCCTCACCGTCTCTCTCACAGTTCTCTCGGCATAATTACATTGCCAGACAGTTAAAAGCCAGAAACACAATAGGATTAATGTCTCAGCTGCGTTACGTCTGCTGCTTTTCAACACACAGTGACAAAAAAAAAAAAGGAAAAAAAAGCAGCTTATGGCCTGAAATACACACTCTATCTCTACAATCACTAGCTCTGCCTTTTGTGTTCAGGTGCTCGTACCTCTTTTCTTCCAATTTCCCCCTCCTGTTTTTTCTTTTCTCTTTTCATCACTTTCTCACCTCCGCCTCTAATTTCATTCCTAGATACAGTGAGAGAAGTACCTGCAACTGAAACTAAATTACCTGGATTTTTTTTTTCATCTATCTCTGAGCACATTTCTTTTGTTGCACCAATAAACCATGTAGTCAGTATTATAACACTGTGGGAGTCATTTCTCAGTAGGTACGCACACTGACAAGCCATCACTCACGTGGTCTTTCTCTTACATTGTGTGTGCACGCGTGGTTGGTGCGGTTGCTTCTATATTTGAGTCCCTGTTATTTCTCCTTTTCAACTCTGCTTCCCGTCAGCTACATTTTGTGCTCCCCCCCCTGAAATTCATTTCAATAATTAAGTGCCGATAATGTAGTTTTCTGCAGGAGGAACTGTGTATGCACATTCATATGACACACAAACCACCAACACTTTTTTCCTACTATGGTGTTGGAATAATTCAGAGACGTGGTTCCCCACCTGGAAGTCAGGATCCTCACA
Source organism: Scortum barcoo (assembly GCA_023238725.1). NCBI lineage: Eukaryota > Metazoa > Chordata > Actinopteri > Centrarchiformes > Terapontidae > Scortum > Scortum barcoo. Next base: position 9,781,278 of record CM041542.1, read on the forward strand.
GTGAGTGATGAGATTCACCTGAAAGGTTATTTTTTGTGGCTCTGTTCATTTTTTTTTTTTTTGCTTTTTTCTTGTAGATTCATTGATAATTTTATCTCCCCTGCCTGAAAAATCAAATGATGTCTGACTATTGATGCATAAATGTCTTCATTTTAATAGGTAAGGTACGACAGTAAATGCTATATGTATTAATATAAAGACAAGGAAGACATCATACACTATATGTCCTTTCTGTTTTCTTTTTTTTTTAATCAGTATTGTTCTTCCAAGCCTTAATGGTGGCTTTCTAGGATTGTTTGTAGTGAAATGGTAAATGGAGACATGGTTCGCCACTATGAGTATGAGGAGAGTATAAATGGAGTGAGGAGAGAGATCGATACGGTGTGGACTTTCTGAAGACTTTCCTTCAAAGATGTCTCACTTCTGAATCAATTTAAAACCATTTCAAAGAAAGAATACAATATTTGCGGCTAGGTTTAAACAGGCCGTTTTTGTGCAGTGTGCGGCCCACTGACGGTAAATGTGGTAATAAATGTGGTAAACAACCGAGCTATAGGGACAAGCAATCACGCCGTGAACGACCAGCAGTCAGTGATTTCTTTATTCTGGCTAACAACTGCAGGAGGTGATTTCGCTGATTGCTTCTCCTCTCTGTGGCTGAATGCGTGCAAATCAGCAAAATCATGGTGTCCTGCGTGGAGGGATAAACCAAACTGTAAACTGATGAAGAGGCACTTTGGGAGGCAGCTAGCTTGACATAAAATGTTTTTTTGAAGGACAAGTGGTACGATTGCACCTCCTGCACCTTTTCTCCAGGTTTTACACTGCCAAACAACAAGGAAATGACTTCGGAAGTTTTTTGCATGTCGTCAACTTTATACTGCAAATGAAGCGTTAACCTGACTAAATGCAGCCACCAATCAAAAGTCAGAACCGAGAACAACTAAATCACTCTGCTATGATTGTATAATCTTTAATGGTCTCTCTGAATTCACCAAGTCTTTCCATTTTCAAACACATTTCTCTCCCTTTCTTTAAAACAGAGACCTGAGACTCATGAAAGTCAGATGACTCCCTCAGCTCTGTCGTCTCCTCACTTCTCTCTCGCCATCCCTCTTACGTCTCCCCAGTGTCCTTCTGCCATCTCTCTCTGCCACCCATGCATGTCTCACTTCCTCCCTTCATCTCCATCTCCCTCCACTATACCAGCTTCAGCAAACCAAGGTCAGGTCCAATCACTCTTCCGGAAATCTGTTTAATGCCTACAGGTAGGGACCCGGGTTTGGAAAGAGGCCCAAAGTCGTGCCTTGCACAGCCCGCTGAGGGATCACGCCATCTGTTTTGGTCTGGAAAATATCCAAGGGTCCTTGAAAGGGAGGAAGTTCAGGATTGGAATACTTTCAAGCGCCCTCTGTAGAGATTAGGGTGGGTTTTTGGATGTTGGACTTGGATCGCGCCCAAAGGTCTGAGAGAGTTAAAATGTGGAATGCTTTGGAATGAAGTGTCCTCTTTAAGGATGAGAATAAATCTTATGTCCACATAAGAAAAGGTATTGAACTTTTAAGTTGAAATCTGTTAAAAGTAGGACTCGCTCAAAATCCTAGATACTGGGGGTACAAGGGCCATGCAGTATTTTAATCTCTGGAGTAGCGCTAGCGTTCAACCAAAGAAGCATGATTAACATTTAGAACCTGGCAAAGTGTCAGACTGATCAAAGACCCCCTGACACCGGTGTATAAAGGCTATGAATTAAGCTTGGAGCAAATCCAAGCAAGCGTGCCACCCGGGGAGCATCTTTAAAGATCAGAGCCTATCAAAGTGTCAGATTTACCCATGACCCCCGTCTGGGGGATACACGAATCAGTTATTAGGTCTGGAGCGAGTCCAGGTGTCTTAGTGGTGAGTGGAGATGAGGGTGCTGATGCAGGTGAAAACGCATCCCATGGTGCTGAGATCATGCTACTAATACATGTGTTATTTTTTTAAAAACATATATAAATATATAAATAATACTACTACCCGTCCACATACAAATATGCACACACACGCATGCACACACAGTCCTCTGGGTATAATGACATACAGTTCTAATTACAAAGCGACCAAAGTTTACAGAGTTATGTTAGCGAGCTCAGGTCCCCATTGTGAAAGATTATAAGAACAGAATTTAATTAGAGCCACTATGAATCTTGAGTGCTGTGTGTGTGTGTGTCAATGTGTGTGTGTGTGTGTGTGTAGTGAGACACTGTAAAAGGGAAATGTAGATGAGGTCTTAAAAGCACCTGTATAGTAGTGAGTAACTTGGTATCTCTCTCTCTATTTCTCAAGGTCCTTTTGTCAGGATCGAAGAAGAAACGCGACTTAAAGTTGGACATGATGATCTGTGCCACCATGACAAAAAGAGTTGCGCGGCTAGTATCAAACACGCGATCTATACCACCAGAGAAACAACGGAAACAAGTCTAATCTGCAATTAAAGAGCCCAACACAGTGGGGGAGCATGTAAAATGACAGATGCGCAGTCAGGAATTATTAACACAGAGAGATAAATTCTAATCTAAATGGACCTTTTTGTTCATGACACATCATTATAACCAAGGATTAGTCCGAGGAAAAGCACACAAAAAGCTCACAAACAAATGCACACTCATGAATGTGTGCATAATTAAGACATTAGCATACAAAGTCATGCTCGGATATGAACATGCTGCACTCATATTTGTTCACACACACGGACTAAATACCTGTGACAGTTGGAATCATCGACATTTATTTTAAATGGCTGTGAACTGTGAGGATGTATGGTTGCTGCTGTTCTGTGCACATTTTACAGTTTGTGTGTTTGTGTAGGTGTGTTTGAGTGTGTGAGTCTCCCTACCTTGACCTGTCCGACGTAGGCGTGATCCTGCTCCTCGATGACGGTGAGGTTCACTGGCAGTGAAGAATCGAACAGCGGGTCGTTGTCATTAACATCTGTCACCACAATGTTCACCGTCGCAGTGGAGGTCTACGCGCACACAAACACATATTTGTGTTACTATTCTGCTCAGTTCAGAAGACATCTGAGCTTTTTTGACTGTCAATCAAAAAGTTTTGCATTTCATGTGATGGATTATGAGAGTAACCAGGAAACATCCATTTTCAAATTTCCTGTTTTTATTTCTCTATCTTCACCCTCTTATTAACAGCTCCCTTATGTAGCAAACTAACAGGCCTATTTTGCTTTTTAATTAGCACTCTGCTCCTGACTGCCCCATCTCATTGTGCTTCGTACAACAGTTCACTTTCACTGCAAAAATAGATTTTTAAAAACTGCGCTCTGATGTTTCACTTTGCATCTTCTCTTACCATGTTAAAATTAACACTGTTGTAATGCATAATTAAGACATTGAAAAGCAGGGGCAAGCCAACGATCAAAGAAAGACCTCTGCCCTGCGTGAAAAGAGAACTCAGACTCAGGATTGTCTGGCAAAAAAGGGGAGCCAGGCACAACTCTGATGGATCACTTTATAAAATGAACAGCATACAGCATACTTAAAGAAATTTAAAAAATGGTAACATAACAAGTTGTACTTTCTATAGAATATACTGCTTAACAAGACAGACAGCCAATAACATCATAGAAATGATGCACTTTCTAATCCATCATAAGTAGTCCTTTCAGAACAGACAGCTCAGATTAGTTGATTACATAAACACGCCACACGCTTTTGTTTTGTTACCAAAAATTATGAGGAAACGCCAATATCGGCAAAATAAATGACAGCTGAACCGTCTTTAATGTTAACAGTGGATAAACCATAAGTGGCCACTTAAAGTCCATTATGAAATCGAGTAGGGGTTGTACACAATGTAAAGTGGAAAACAAGCGTCAACAAAGACAGGAAATTCAACAACAAGTATCCAATCACTGGAAGCGTTAAAGCAGGTTTGTGAGTGTTTGGAGTGCAGTCATTAAAAATAAATTTTTTGACTGTGAACGGTCAATAATCCCCACTGTTACACAACCAACATCAAAAGCACCAAAAACGTCAACCGCATAACGGCAGAGGAGAGGGAACGAGGGAGAATCTGGTAGGAGGGCACCAGTTTCTTCATATTACTTTCATGAGAGCAAACGAGAGAGAGAGAGAGAGAGAGAGAGAGAGAGAGAGAAGGAGAGAGATATTGAAGATCTGGCTTTTAAAGAAGGAAACTGGAAGGAGGTGGAAAATGAGGGAGAGCTAACCGATTCACAACAGTGGGATGAAGAGAGAAAAAGCAGCGTGTGTGGGCGTGTGTGTGTGGGAGAGCGACAATCACAGAGGTGACAACAGGCTATAGAGGGTTGGCAGGGCGCACAGTGATGCAAGTAATTTGAGGTTAAGAGCTCGCAGTTGACAAAACAGTTCATCTGAATGCCAATAAATGTAAAGTAGAATGGGCTCTGATGTAATGAAAAGGCCAGCTGCGAGAAACCCTGTGAAACGCACTCAGACAGACACAAAGGGGGAGACAGACATGCAGTGAGCTCCATTTTGCATCCGGCGACTTGAAGCACATCATTTTTTGATTTAACTGCACACCTGAGAGTTTGTTAGTGTGCCAATATCATGGTTACTACCGAGGTTTAACACCCACACCTCGAGAGAAAATGCATTTATGAGGTCGGATCTTATTGACCAATGTGAGTAAAAAATGAGAATCTAGTGTATAAATACATACAGCGCATATTCATGTTCTTTTCATAGCACTGGCAGTTGAAAGTTCTGCATTTTGCCAGCATCCTGTGGTACAACCGTGGGCGGCAAAAGGTTAAAATGTCAGTGCTGCGGATTCATCCCCCTTTTGACTAAAATGCGACACGAATGGCTTTGTTCGTGTCTCACTTTCTGCAGGGTGATCCCTGCCTGTCTTGACTTGATCAGCAACCACCTTTGATTGATGTGAAGCCACTGATGTCTGCCAGCTTTAAAACTTTGCCAGTATCACAAACCGTAAACACTGAACTGCTTTGCTTGCTCAACACTGTTGTTGCACCTAAAAGATATGGCAGGCAATATTTTATATTTTTCACGCTATGTACAAATCCTGTGAAAAAAACAAATCCCACCAGCAGAATAGCATAGCATTGCTTGTGCAGCCACAGCCATAGCCATAACTTATTCCTTTGCGCCATAAATGTCCAAAAATTATTACAAACACATGTGTAGGCCACATTTTTGCACTGGGTGACAAGTTCCTTCATTACAATGGACGTGTGCAATGTAGTTTATTTTGAGTTACATACACACGCTCAGTAGCTGATTGGCATCATTTGTTTCATTCATGCTTTCCAATCACTGGCTCGTAGCTGACTGGTGCCAGCTGATTGTTAACGTTCTGTCACATTCATGTAGGTGTAAAGTGCAGCCGTAACAACAAGACACATCTCACCATTACTCTGCTGATACGCTCGTGGAAAAGAGCCCCTAATAAATGCACTTTTTAGCCCTGATTGAGTGACGTTTACTAAAAATGGCTGTATCCGGTTGTCTTAGTCTTCACTTTTTTTTTTTCAAAAACCATATACGTATTCAGTAGGAATGAATGGGATTGGAGGTGGGTGCCACATACAGTAGTGGTTCTGGAAAGAAGAACAAACACACTGTAGTTTTTTTTTGGAATTTGCTCAGATCAAGAAAAAATAAAAAGTCCGGTTTTATCTTTGAGAAACTGAATTAAGTCATTTTTACCTTGTTGCATTGCATGTGCAATTCACACAGAATTTAACAGTGGAAACATGAGCTGATTCACATGTCACCTTACAGTATTCTCCAGTCCATTTGATAACAGGAAACTGTCCTGCACCAACGTTTAAGCTGCACACTACAATGCCCAGCGTCTGTACAGCGGGGCCGGTTTACTGCACCGGCTTGTTGGGTCCTCAATCTGTGGCAGTATGATGGATTCACTGGCCAAATAGCCAATTAGGCACTTTGTAGTCTGACACTCTCTCACAACGGGACATTTAATAATAGGGCACACACAGCCGTGTTGTGTGTGTGTGTGTGTGTGTGTGCACGCATATGAAGACAACCCAAGGCCTTTCGAGTGATGCTGATTAATGGGCCCGTATAAGGGAACTACACCCCAATCTTCTCTTCTCCTTTTTCTACTTCTTTCTTTCCCCGCCTCCCCTTCTGTCTTTCGGTGGAGTTCACACCATTCCTCTCTCTCCCACCTTCTCTCTCCTCTATTCACAATTCCAGACTATATTTTCCCCCCTCTTGTTCAAAATATAATGGAGTGTCAAGCAGAAAAATGTCCAAACTACTTTTAGCCATTTTCTGACTGAAAGACCTTTGGGGCACAAAGATAATACACTAATTGTCAAAGTCCAGAAAGCAATTGACTAAGTGTACGTGTGCATGTCTGTGGGTGTGTATGTGTCAAGACTCCCTTTATAGAATTTTCTGCGAACACACACTACAATTGTTAAGGTAATAAGAGCCCTGTGAACACCTCTCACATCTCTCCTCCCACTCTTACATCATGTTGTGTGCGAGGGTGTGTGTGTGTGTGTGTGTGTGAGAGAGAGAGAGAGAGAGAGAAGGTCAGAGTATTCAAATCAGCATTTTCTTGCCTCAAAGGAACCTTAAACTTTACCTTTTGTTTTAATTGACAAGTGGGGGAGGGGGACCAGTGGAGGAGGAGGAGGAAAAGGAGGGCATGCAAATTTCTCTTAATGCTATACTAACAGATGGATGATGAGGGAGGGAAAGGAAGAGAGGCCTGATGAAAGCCAGAGGAGTGGAGAGGAAAGGGGAGACGGGAAGCGGGAGGAAAGGGGGGGGCTCCATCCAGTGTCTTCATTTGACTTTCATGCGAGAGTGACTGAAGATTTGAGAGAGAGAGAGAGAGAGAGAGAGAGAGAGAGAGAGAGAGAGAGAGAGGACTCTAATAACCTGTGATCAATAAGTGAGAAAGTGAGGAAGGGCACCCACTCCTTTATCTTTGCAAAGTAGCTCTTCCGTCAGAGTGGGAAGGGCGGGGAGACCGCGTCGGTTGTAACAAAGGGATGGTTGTAACAGCACCACTTTCACCAAGACAGGACGGCTTAACAGTTGTGTGATCATTTTCATGTGAGGCCGCTTTCTTCCCAACCCTGCACGTGACATTTCGCAGCGCCGGTAAGAAGTGTGCAGACTTTTACAGCCAAAACGCTGATTTTCAGCTCATACTTTTGAAGTCGGAATTAATTCATTTGTATTAGATTAGAGAGTAATCTCTGTGGTCCAGTCTGAAGCATTTAATCTATGCTAATTTCAAACCACCTTGCAGCTATTGTTAGCTCAACAGTGGCTGACAGAGGTGGGGATAGTTGAAACACCTGTTAAAAAGTGCGACAACAAACCCTAAAAAGATGCATTCTCTCGTTCCTCCTTTAGACAGTGGTTGAAAAGGGGCTGACAGTAGTGTGCACACTTAATATCTGTTTATGAGAAGGGGTTACACACTGATACAAGAAATTACAACACCTCTGAGAACAAGCATCATCACAGCAGTCAAAAAAAATCTTCAATGCACAGTAAGAGGATTGTCTTGATTGGTTTCTTGACTGAAGTATCACACTTTTAATTTGGACTCTGTGTCAGGTAGAAATAGGAATTGGTTATGAGTGTACTTTATGTTGATGTTTTTTTTTTATTATTTTAGTTTTGTGTGTGTACGAAGGTGATGGTGGAGTCATGGCATAAGAACACAACCGGTCCTGATTGGCTCTCAGGCTTGAAAGGGAATCAGAAGCAACTCGCTTGCATATTTTGTGGTGTGCTCTCAATTTTTAATTCTTCACTCTTATTGTTACGCCTTACTCCTGGATGTGTTGGGCAGGTTGTGAATATGAATTTGTAGTACTTGTGTGTCAAGTTGCTGAGATGAGTCTTCCGTTGATAAGACATTTTTAAGCCTTCTTGTATGTAATTGCTTGTTTATTCAAATTGCATCCACACTAAGCCAGTTAGATCTGTAGATACAGTTTATGAGTGATAATGGCATGCATTCAGGGTCGCGTTTTCAGGCTGCTCAAGTGCTCTGACTGCATTCAAATGCCACAACAATTAAACCAACCATTTACCTCTCTTCTTCTTGCCTTTGATAAGTCAAGGTTGCACTCAGGAGAGTCAGATTATGAACTGACAGTTAAAGAAGAATTTTATCTGATGAAGGTCTGAGGACTTGTAGCAAATGTTGTACAAGACGTGAGTGATTTTGCAGAATCTGTTTTGTTCTTTCACAGCTGGCAAATAAGATGACTGTACTTGGCATCTGTTCAACAGATATCACCTTGGATAGATTTTCAAGATGTGCTGAAGTCACTCTTTGATGGCAGCACCTGTATTGTGTGGTCATCTATACTGACACTGAAAATGACAGAAATTGGTTTATGGAAAGCAGAATACTTTTCTCTTGACTTAACTCCTCCACAGAACAATGCATGGGAAGGCCTACATCATTGTTTTCACCTACAGTAATATAATCAAGCTGCTGTTTTTGGATTTATGTTCTTAGGGTGTTCCCAGAAGAGCCCCTTTAAAAAAAATGCTGGCTAAGTGTGGACAGATTTGCGAAACAAAGGCAAAAAGATGCACTTCAGTGTGATCACAATGATGACAATAGAGGTTGTGGGTCTATAGCACCAGACAGGACCCCAGGTGCAGCTTTTGAGACAGTCCAGCACACAACAGCAGGGTCTAAGATGCAAGAACGGCATACATAAAGCGCCATAATGTACAGGAACATGGGCTAGAAGTCCCCAGTCAGAATGTCAGAATGAAAGACACCCCAAAAGTTATTGAGAATGACAGATCTAAAATCTTGTGGGACTTCTAGATCCAGAATGACAAACTGGTGATTGCTAACCAACCATCAACATTGTGTTCATCAACAAACAACAGAAGATGATGCAGCAATCCTCAGAGACAGCAACATCAGGAAGAAGGAACATGAGGAGCCAAGATAGAGCTAAGAAGAGCCCTTAAACACCCAGGCCTCTGTTAGAGGACAAGCATTAGGAAAACACACCACCACCCCCCCTGCAGGGAATATTTATATGCCTGTGTGGAGTACACACTTTCAGCCTACAAGGTCCCATCTGACCATTTGACTGCTGCAAGGTTGCATTTGCTTTTTTTTTTCAAAGTAATTTACTATATGTTTTTTCCCCACCCATCCATTTTCTTTTCTTCTGCTTAATCTGTTCAAAGTTGCAGAGCTGGAGCCTTGATTACAAATAATTTATCATATTAATTTTTTTAAGTATCCATATTTGCCTAAAATACATTGCTACACATAGATTTAGGCTTTTTTGTTGTTGAATAATGATAGTTATTATGATTATTATAGTCACTGAATGAGTATTTCCAAAAATTGCCTTTAATATCCTTCCTTTCACATAATGCCACAGCTGTTGTTTGTGGCATTTCATGGTGAAGGATTTTGTTTTTCTCTCGGCAGCCACTCAGTTTAATTCCATTGGGGATTTGAGACGACTCAAGTAAAGACAACCGGTTAATATCTGTGTGGTATAGCTCGGTTTCTTACCCCATCTGGGTGTCCGTCTGAGGCTGTGACCACGAGGGTGTAATAATCCAGAGACTCTCTGTCTAGAGGCTTGTCCAGAACCAAATACCCTGAACTGGAGACAGACACACACAAAAAGAGTCCCGTTAACCCTGTAGACATGATCTTAAAAATCAAACAGAAAAAAGAAAGAACAACAAATACAAGAGGTACAAACACAACAGAACAGACGACTGCTGATCATGCTGATCATTTTCATGCTGATAGTCTCTATGCAAACTCTCGTACTGTAACATGGGAAAATTTGGAAGCCTGTCTCGTTCTCTCTAAATCTGTACACTCCTCTTTGTGTGCACAACTTTGGAGAAGACAGTTGGCAAGCATGGATAGCTAATGCATAAAATCCTTAAAACCCAGAAGTGTATTTTTACTGTGATTATGGGTACCATGGTGATGCGGAAGATGCCTCAAACCAATCAATTCACCAACAGTAATATTAGGGAAGGCCCCCTTTGGGTGTCATTGCTGTAACGGCTCAGACACTGATGTGTCATCAAAAAACATTGATCTTAGGCTTTAATTTTTTTTCACATAAACAAGAGTTTACGTGCCAAATTCTTTTAAACAGCAATAAAATATTCTCTGAATTAAACATTTAAAAGACTATTATCTTATTAGACTATTATATACAGACTATCATAGTAGTGGATCATGATATATAGACTGTTACTATACTTCACTGGCCAATGATGTTTACAAAAAGATCAATATATGGGTTTAGTAGTAGATAATATGCACCGCAGATAACAGTTTGTGAATAATACAAATCAAGGAGAATGCTTGAAAATCCACTAACCAGCTCCCTGAATTAGCTTTTCATAAACCTCAGGGTGTGAATCATTAGTATGGTTCACTGGTGATATGATCTCACACTCAAGTTACGCATTGAACACAATTCGTTAATCAAAAATGTCCAAAAAGAAGCAAGGAGATAAAAGTCGATATATAAGGGTAAATCATTACTGTATTTACTGTACTTTTTCCTTTTTTTCTTTAAACAAGCTAAAAAACGGTTCATGTATATTTACGGATGATTCATGAAAAGCAAAATCTGCGAACACACATATTCCTGACATGACACGCTGGACACTTGTGGACACACACACACACACACACACACACACACACACACACACACAGGTATGTCGCATTTTCTCATTTACACCACTATTTTTTTTTACACATTTTCTTCACATGGCCACTGCACTCAAACATCTGCTGCAACATGTGTAGAGGGCCAAAAGCAAATCCCACTGTTCAGGATCAACTTGGGATAATTGAAATTCGTTCAAAAGCTAATGGTGATTAACCCCCTCAAAAGCTCATCCAACGGATGCACGAGATGACTTTTGATGAGAACTGATGCTGGCTCTTTTATTTCTGCACTGAAGTAATATGAATATTTCGTGCAGGAGCACGTGCCCCAGCAAAGCCAGACCACCTTGCAAAATGGGCCAATACCAGAGCCATTGAGACGCTCCCCCGATGCACTTCTGTGGCATTTAACTGAGCCAAATTCTGCAAAAGCAATGAAAAAAAAACCCTCTCCATCCTGTGCCAGTGTAAAGCCCATGGCATGTTGCACTTGTGCAGAAGAAGGCGACCAGCTTGGCCTGTTCTCATGGTGCCGAACTGCAGAAAACACAGCTGTGACACTTGTATCGGAGGATTTTATAATATCCAACGCTACCCATCAAATATTCCTAGAATGCAGAAATGAAAGCTCCTCACTTCATTTTAATCCTTGCTGTTATGAATATCTGTGTAGCAGATTTCTTTATTTCACCCTTTTCTGCTTTTAAATTCTCATTTGTCTGTCACTCTCGCTCACTGTCCCCTTCCCAGTTCTCTAACATTTTTCCCCTCATCTTTCACTCTGTCCCTGCCCTGCTCTCTTATCTCTTTGTCCAACGCTTTACTCTCTTTCTGCCTCTCTCTCTCTTCCCTTCTCCACCCTTATAAATTCTGCCGCCTCTCTCGCAGTCTTTCACCATATTTTCCTTTGTTTCTCTTCTCCTCCCTCAAGAAATGTAGATAGGATCTTTCCCCGGCATAAGAAATGCATTTTTAATGAGCAATAAATGAATAAATACAACAAAAGCCCTCGGAGTCTGTATGTGTGTGTGTGGTGTGTATGTGAATGTGGGAAAGAGTATGGGTGTGTTGATGTATAGCCCTTGGCAGAGCCCAATTCCTGGATACTATGAGCTAGAGTGCTTTCAACCACACACACACACACGCATAATATACTACATATAGACTTTATTACATGCTCGTATATTGCTATATTTGTACAATATGCACAAACTCAGATAGGACACATACACAATTGAATTTCATTCACAGGCGTTCACACAAATTAAAAAATTGGTACTCCTCTGAAAAAACACTTACTTCTGCTGCAGTGCAAAACGTCCATGGCTGTCTCCGCTGTGGATTTTGTAGGTGATGGGGTCCCTCTCACGATCCACTGCCTGAAGTAGTAAAAAAACACATTTGCACACGTAAACACACTTATTTCCATTATCAAAATCTACTTTCTTACATTGCACGCATTAGTGATTAGGTGATGAGGGACACTTTGCAGTTCCCAAAGGTTACATGAAAAGAGTGTGGAGTGTAAAAACCATACATCCACATATTGAGTCAGGCGCAAAAAAAAACAATTAACAGTGTGAGAAGACTGGTAAGCAAGTTAGAAGACAAGCTGAAGCTGATTAGCAACTAAAACAGCTAGCTAAAAGTAATGGAAAAATGGCTGAAACATCTGAGTACCAGAACATGAGCTCACTTAAAGAGAGTTCAATCATGTTATCAATACTGTAACAATATACAATTTTTATGACAATGTAACAATATGGAGACTGTGGAGGAAACGTCTGACAAGAAAAGTTGAGAACCACTGGTGTGTGTGTATGTATATATATATATATATATATATATATATATATATATATATATATATATACATATCTCATGAAATGATTGTGACAATGTGATTTATTCTTGACAGATAAAGTGCATATCTTGTCAAAACTTTATTGATCAATCTCTTCCAAACATATCACAGTGACACTTTGTCACAATCATTTCATGAGAAGAGGTAAAAAAAATTATTTTATCTCTCTCTCTCTCTATACATATATATACTGTCTGTGTGTGTATGTGTGTGTATATGTGCAACAGAGAAAGTGTGAGTGTACCTGCAGATTAAGCAGCGTAGCTCCAGTCCTCATTGCTTCACTGATCTCCAAGTTATATTGTTGCCGGGGGAAACGAGGAGGGCTCTGATTGTTTGGGGGCAAAACTTCGATATAGACCGTTGTAATGGACGACCTAAAGAGAGAGACAGAGAAAGAGAGAGAGATGAGGTGAAAAGATATAAGAGAATGAGGCAGACAGACAGAGAAAAGGCCCGCAACAAGCAGCAGATGAAGCAGGATTGGTAGCAGAGAATTGTTGGAGACACCATGAGAGGAGAAAAGGAGGATGCAAAGAGCTGGAGGGCAGGACAAGAGGATAGTGGGTAAAAAAAAAGCGGTGTCAGGGAGGGTGACTGGTCCATTATTTAAGCTGAGAGTGGTCGGCCAGTGTTTGTTTCTTTGCACTTCATGCCGTGTTTAACTAATCGATAGGAGCGTGAAGTCAACAACAGTGTGACTGGCAGAGAGACTAGACAGCGCTCTGCGGTCGCCTTTTTTTGCAGGGCCGAAGGTTTCTATTGTGCAGTTTGACAAACTTCCCCCGCTGTTTCAATGATTTATTCATGTAGTGGCTGGCACAGTATTACTGAGAGAAAATGTTTATTTTTCTATTTATTTCAATAAAAGCATGTCTATGTAGTGTGACACTATCTTGTTAGGGCAGTATTATATCATCTTTTACTGCGCCCTTTATTATGCAGTGTTATGAACCTCATTATGCAGTGGAACACATTTGAAGACCTTCAGAATTTCTAAAATTTCTAAAGATGAGCCCTGCACGAGAGCAACTATCACAGAGTTTACACTATCAAGGCGTTTGTGCGCGCGTCCTGAAGCACATTTAAGAATGAATGGAGTAAATATGCAGATGACTACTAAATGCAGTTATATAACTGCATAAGTGCTTAAGTGGAAAAGTGGAATCAGAAATTCACTGAAAGGTAAAGAAAACTTTAAAAAAATGTTTCAAGTGGGAATCACAGACATAAGCGTTTTATAGAGGAGGAAATATCTTTAAAACCAAATTAAGGGAGCGAAAAAAAGAGAATTACATTAGGTTTCTAATTTATAAGGTGATGGCACAGAAAACAGACAGAGAAAATGCATTTGGAGGAGTATCTAATAATAGATTGTTTCACTTTGTATAATGAAGTCTTAATTACACAGTGTTTACTTGATAAACAGCTTTGGCTTTTCAATAAGCTGCCTTCAGTGACATTTTCTAATCAAAATAACACTTATTCCAAAACAGCATGTCACTGTAATGACCTGCAATTGATAGAACTGTTTATTTTCAGCACCGTAAACACCTTGAGTCCTTCTGTCAGTTTTCCTTTCTGAGAATATTTGATTACCTGGGTCACAGTTGTCATGTTTAGAGAACTACAGTCTGCAGCCCTCTGGCAAATTGACTGCCTTACAGAGTTGGGAGATAACAACGTGCTAACTGCACCACACTGAAAACAGAATTGACACATGCTATACCAATTAATTTGGATAATTGAGTCAAAACTTTTGATCCTGAACACTTCCTTCCCAGAAGAACAAGACGCAAAGACAACGGGGACTCTAAATAACAACTTCAAAATAAAACGCTCCGCTGGCAGGAAACATGGCTGTGTGGCAGCGGGAGCACAGGTTACTTTGTGGAAACAGCCCCTCCTATGAAATAACTGAATTAACTGTAGTTTTATTGATACTGAATCAGCTCTGGGTTTATTGTCTTGATTTCACGACTGATTAGCTTGTTGGATGTCTTTTGTCCAGGTTTAGCATAAACACATACTTTCATAAACGTAGCTGTCTAGAATGAACGAGGGCACAAATAAGAAAAAGAAATGAAAGGTAGAGCAATCAAGTGAAGGAGGAACATAAAAATTTCCATTCATAAAAGGACAAAAAAATACAAATAATTAAACTAAGTAGATAGTACCCTCAGATCTCATACCTAAAAACACAGCCATTAACATACAGTTTCCATTCTCTTAGCTGTAAGTAGCTTTAAAGTTAGAAAAATACCATTCAACACTGTTGGGGTAGAATATGCTGTATATACTTTATCAGCTCACTCAAACTCCTCATTGAAGCTTTTTAATCTTTAAACAGTTAAATATTCAGGTATGGTGGTTTTCTTTAAAATGGGAAAATTCTACACATTTTACTGTATATGCATCTCCAAAAACTTACTTAGCCACATTTATCATCTCAGGATTCTTTGGGAGCACCACTTGAATCTAAATATATTCACTAATTCACTTTGAATATGTTGAGTTTCTTTTCCTTCCTGCCCAGCTCACATGAAAATAACATCGTCTTGGTTGATAATCTCACTTTTTTTTATTAGTCATTACTAACACTTCTTAAAATAAGGGTTGGAAAAAGCCCAGTTTCTCCCATTTCCAAGTTTTTTTTCCACCGCATGACATGAGGGATGCTACGTTTTTTACTCATCCTGGATTTCAGGGTAAGAAACCGCAGGGATTTTCGTTTGTGTTCCTACTTGGCGAGCGCGCCGAGTTTCAGCGGAGAGAGCAGGGAGGGATTAACTCCACTCAAACTGGATCATCGACTGAAAAAGCCAAAGAACCTCGGGTCTAAACAATAGCCCACAAAATCTGTTTACGTTCACAACAATAAATAAATAAAGAGATAAAGGCTGGAAAAATTTAAGCTGCCAGAGAGAGTGAAAGCCAGTGTTTTATTAAAACAATTCAGATGGCATTATTGATGAAAACCGATGGGCCTGGAGATTATTCACTCATGGTTTCAACTGTAGCCTATTTCTCTTTTTCCTTCTCACAACTCTCTGTCTACCACTGTTGTACAGTACACACATATATATATACAAACCCACCCATGTGTATGTGCATACACTAAAGTAACTTGCACATCAAATTCTTGTAGAGAGAATGTAGAAAAAAAAAGAAAAAAAGAAATGAATGAAGAAATGAAGTTCAGTCCTCTTCACATCTGAGTCACCACTCGGCTCGGCTGCACACACAAATAACCTCCTCTCCAGTCATTTAGAGTTATTTGGTGGCCAAATCATTATTGGGTTATATGAGTGGCTTGGGGAATGGCTCTGTCACTGAGTGCACTTCACCGCCCTGTTTATACTTCTCTGAACTCGCAGCATCAAATTGCTGCTCTGCAAAGACGCCCCGGTCCACAATGTCTACGTTTCTTCGAGCATCCGTCTCACGAGCGTCTGAAAAAAGGGCTTTTAATCAATACGGTTTTCTACGCCAGCTGCATGATGGCTCACGCTTTATGTAACCACAAAGCACATTCTTACACTTTAATTTTTATGCCTCGAGTCTTATTTGTTCCTTCTGTGTGTGTAACTACATTAGGTTGTCAAAAAGTGGCCAGCAGTCCTGTGGCTAACCTGACCCAGCGTAGATCCTGATGGAAGACGGCAGCAGCTGCCAGCACGCTGCTTAAATATGGAGCCTCACAGACAGGATAGTCTGCTACATCTGTTGAATGAGAGATGTCATTCTTGGCTTAGAACCAAGGCTCAATTGAATGTAGTTTGTTTCATACTGTATTTTTCCAGAGGTAAGACTTTGATGACTCAAGTTCAAGATTCAAGTCTTGACTTAATGTACAAATCCACTGACTTGTTGGCAAGCGGCAGTTCAATGTCACTGTTATTAATAAAACAACTGACATGCACACTGTAATGTAATGGTCTCAATAGTAACAGAAGTGGTTAGTACTGCTATAGTATTTCTAATATATAATCTACTATTGCTTACAATCTGTTGACTTACATTTCACATTACATTTAGTAAGTAATTTGGACAGTAACTTTAGGACTTAGTACTACTACTACTCTCTACCAGTAGAGAGTGGAGTGCAATGTATTTTTTCAGTGGCCAGCAGTGAAAGAGTTATAATTTGAAATTCAGTAATTACATAACAGTTCATCCCGGTAGCATGGTGTTATTTCAACATTTTGATGTCAGGTTTATTGCAGTGTTAACAAGTGTTTGATGGAGGATTTGGGGTCAGTGGGCAGACTGGTGTGGTGCTTGTTATGTTGACCTGTGGGTTGGAGGAGTAGGGACGCAATTAGCGACTACCAAAGGTAGGAGAAAAGAGTCTCTTGGTAACTGCAAAAATGTATCCTATCGACATGTTTTGCCTTCTTAGCTGGCTTCTCAGCTTTAGCCAGTGTAGTTCTACAGTCAGGAATCACCTGGACTGGAGGTGTGTGAATGCTGGGACTTCTGGAGTGCTTTGGAGTTGTTTAAAAGGCACCTTTGAGACAGGACCAAGTAAGTGATATGAATGATAAGTACTGAGTAATAACATTTTTAACTTGCCCAACACTGCCTGTGACATGCAAAACAATGACTTTGCACCATCTCCACATTTTACAACATGCCTCTCAGGGTACAGTGGGAAATTATCTCTTTATCCTGATCTCTATCTAGCTATTTATCTAACATCTTATCCCATCTCATCTTTTCTCTCTGGTGATGCCCCCTTTTTCTCTCTTACCCTGCAGTCTGATGAAAGTATAAATGAGACCCCCGAGCATAAACTGTTTTCAGTATTCTGGGGTGCGACTATCTAGGCCATGCAAAAGCACTGCTAATCTGAATGAAACATGTATCTCAAGGGTCCTTCAACAGTTCCAGCTCTCTAACAAGGAGACGTGAGACTCGGAGAGTGAGAACCAGCGTCATTAAAAAGTACTGTCACTCATGTCTTGTTGGTGCACACTAAGAAGACACACACTCATTCTGGGTCCTGACCTGTAGTTTTAATAAATCAGGTACAGAGATAGATATTGATTTGTTATGCGGGTTATGTTTTCAGTTGAGAGAAGAAAAAAAAAAAAAAAAAGGGAGGGGGGGGGGGTCTGGGGAAATTTGGGGACAATCTGTGAGCCAATCACTGGAACCACCTCAATCTGCAGCGGTTCACATTGTGTATCGATTTGGCAGCTCCGGAGATGGAGCCGTGCGCACGAGGGGAGAGAGTGATCCATTGCAGCTGTGACAAATAAAACACTGTAATACAGATGTAAGCCATAATAATACATTTTATTCTCTACTTAAGGCGATCTCTGTTGCATGGAACTGGACTGATTTATGAGACACAGTGGATTGATTCAGTTTGGGTAAATCTGAGGACAAGTCAACCATTGGATTAAATTTAATTTGGGTTGTTTTATAAAGCTTTGACTTTTGACTGCCAGAGATACTGCGAGGTTTCAGAGCTTTTGCTTATTTGTCTCTTTCTTTCTCTCTCACTTTTACTCTGGCTATGTCGGCCTGCTAGGTCGTGCAGCACCGTTCTCCTTCGCCGCGTGGCAGTGCAAAGATTCGGCTGCGTATGTGAGCGAAAGTTCTCTGTAAAAATATTCGGCCGCAACCGACAAGTGACTTTGAGTTCTGTTGGTAAAATGCTCGGGTGCGTTTAACTCGTCTGCTCTCTGCAGCTGGTGTCTGTGTTCAGCCAAAGATCATTTGTGTGGGAAGAAGCTCCACCACTGATGTAGCTCCAACACCAACAGAGGGATATGTCTTCTCACTGGGGAACTTCTTCCCATTCTCCCAGTTGATGTTTCACTCATATAATACCAATGATTTAAGCTCAGCATAACATTTTTGAACAGGGACCAAGTAGTCAAAAATGAGGTGTGTCTGATTGAGTGGGCTAGTCAGATAAACTGCCTCAAGTGACACCAAATCTGACAAAAAAAGCATCCATTGTTGTTCAATTTTGCACTGTGAGTCCAACATTATTACAGAGTGCAATGCTAAATCGGTGGTGCCTTAGTCGGCTTTAGCCAGCACTCGTTCTTTCGGGTCAGTTTGGCGTGTCAGCTCTCTACAAGTTTTTTTTTAAATTTACATTTAGACACAGACACTTTTATATGGAGTGACCAAAACCTCTAAGAGTGGCGAGGAGTTTAGGTATGGAGTTCGAAAATGATTCACAGGGGGAGATAACTGCTGATGGATACACCGTAATATGCAAATACTTCACATTGTTTTCCTATATTCTTCTAACCAGTGAATTGATAAAAGTGGATTAAACTTCCTCCAGGAGACTTTATTAATCAAACAACTGACTATTCAGTGATTTCCTCAACATTCAAATAATTGAGGAAGGTGAGGAAGTAATATTCCCCACTGACCTGCTCTGCTTGTATGAACCTGTGATACTAACTTCCTTTCATATACTGAACAAGCGGCCGCCGCATTAACATGTCATGTTTTTAAAAAAAAAAAAAAATAATTATTATAGTTCCTGTGTCTGTAATGAAGTGTTCTGTGCTTCTTGTTTGAACAGCAAGGACTTGTTTGTCCTTTCCGCAAGGACACTGCAGTGCTAATTTATCCTTTTGTTGAGGTACTCAAAAGTGCAAAACACAAAGAACTACACCCAGCGTGCTATGAGTACGTTGTTTTGTGCCATACAGTGGCTCAGTGGCTTCATTTCCCACATGTTTTTCTCCCCTTTTCCTGATGGTGCATTAGATGATATGCAAGACGACAAGAAAACCTGAAAGGAAAATGAAGAAGGGGGACAGCACGCATCAAAAAGGTGTTTGCTCCTTTTGAATGCGCGCTGTTCCTCCTTTCCGAAACCTGTGAAAGCACGTGGCACATTTCCACCGAGTCCACTGCTTTATGATGTTCCTTGAGTCAAGTTGAGCCACGGTGCAGCAGAGAAACGCAAAAAAAAAAAAAAAAAATCAAACGCTGCCGGTGCAGGCTGCTGCATCAATCTGTGGAGAAATGCAGATTGACCGTGTTCCAGTGGGTGAACGGTTCAATGGCTGGATTCGCTTCCACCGTTCTCAGATATTGCACGGTAATGGCTTAAAACTAAAAAATTCACAATTTCACTCCTCTCCGCCTGACTTTAGCTAACTAATCAATGCACACAGAGTTTAGAAAATATTAGGAGCAGCAGCTTTTGCCACAAAATAACCCAAGTTGGGGAATGGGTTGAGTTTGTGAGTTGAAAGTTATGGCTCCTTATTGATTTAATCCATGAAGAAGAGAGAAAGAAAGGTGATGAGATGGGAAACAGGCAGAAGGAGAGAACAGAAATCAAAAACCTTATCCGTCAGAGCGCAACAGACAGAGTGCATTGCATTTGGTTTATTTTAGTTTCCGTGGTATTTGCTCTAAATGCCATGTGCACCTGCGTTTGCTGAAACTGCTGCTCTTTGGAATGGAGAGAGTATGTCTTTCCTCCCATATCTCATGCAGAGGCTAACTAGTAGTTGTGCACCCTTACATTACCTTTGATTGTGCTTTACTCTACGCCCATTTTTTCCTTTCCTCCTCACACAATCAATGTCCCTCTCTCAGACTCCTTTCCTGACATTTCTCAATATAAAACTATAATTCGTGATATAGTTCTGAGAATGGAAACGGCTCAGCTGAAAATGGTGAACAGAAGGAGAGAGCGGTGGTGGAAAGAGAAATAAAGAGGGAAAGAGAGCTTCGCGGAATGTCTGACAGCGAGCGTGACAGCTCTCGAAAAGCCGGTGACCTTTCAAGCCTCGGCTCCGTGTAGACGGAGGGGAAAGGCCGATGAAGCAGAGAGACCCTTACCTTCTGTGAGGCGCAGGCCCATTGTCCAGAGCTTCTATAGTCAAAGCGTAGCTTCGTCCAACAGCTAGCTCCACACCTGGTGCCACAGTAATGACGCCAGTGCTGTGAAAAAAGTTCATTCAGTTTTAAAACCCTTTCATTCAACGATTAAGGTGGTAAGTGTATCGTGTTTACTTCTTTTTTCATCCCCTATTGAATTCTGACTATTTTGGTTTCTTCACAAAAATCTTCCACAGACTATCAATTGTCTCATCAGTGACCTTGTTTTGTTGATGCCAATTACTCATTATCAGAGTTTTATTAATGTGACAATAATATATAATAATATAATATAATATATAATATATAAATAATCTCACACAGGTTATATTTGATACCATCATTGATGGCAACCATACTAAGATCTCTATCTTAAATATACAAGTGAAATTAATGCATCAATTTAAGTGAGGTATTTTTCTGTCAAATGTATTAACTTGAGGTTCTCGGAATGAGAACAGCAGCGCTTTTAGCCTTTTTACAGTGAAGAATCCGCTGAATTAGTTGAAGGAATAGTTTGACTCTTTGTCAAAAATGCTTTTTCGCTACCTTTCGAGAGTTTGTGCTGGTTCCCTGCTAGCCTGCTGGATCATCACAGAAAGTGACTGCACCGGGCCAAGAAATAGTCTGCCACATAATTTGCCCATAAAACCACAACTTGTAATTTTTACACTATGTTTTTTTTTAATAGAAATAGCAGTAATAATAGTGTTAAACTGTGTATCAGGTTACGTGTGTCGTTCAGTCTGTGTAGATAGTTGTGTATAAATGATCCATGGACAAATGTGGCTGAAACTCCTCCTGTGTGCCAAAGGTTTCCTACCTTTGGACAGAACCAGGCTTGCAGTTTCCACCATGTTTTCAATGTTTATGCTAAGTTAAGCAAACTGGCCGCCGGTGGTAGCTTCATATTTTGCGTACAGGCACAAGAGTGGTATCAATCTTCTCATCTAACTCTCGGGCCAAGAAAGCACATTTGCCCAAAATGTCAAACTACTCCTTTCGCATGAAAATAAAAATGGAAATACTATCAAAATGCAAGTGATGTGTCTACCTGTTGCCAATAAGAAAATGTCCCTGGTCACCAGCTAAGATCCTGTACGTGACCTGACCATTGGGACCTGCATCAGAATCAACCGCTGACAGCTGGGAAAAAAATACACAAAGAGATAAAAATGAACAATGAAAGATGTGGCTTCACCTTACATTATGTTTGACTCAGTATCCATATAAAGTGTAATCCTTTAAAAAAACATGTTCCAAATACTACACACGTTAAGAACTGGTGTGTGTTTGACAGTGTGTACCTGTAGCACAGTTTCTCCAGGCATCATATCAGTAAACAGGTTGACACTGTAAGAGACATTTGCAAAAGTCGGAGTGTTGTCGTTAGCATCCAACACTGTTATCGTCACGGTAACCGGCACACTCTGCTGGACACCGTCTGATGCTAAAAGCTAGAGACAAAGGCACACACACAAAGAGAGAGAAAATGAAAAAGAATGCATTCTGTACTTTTCTGACAAGACCAAAGATATAAAACGTCACTTCTTGTACTGAAGAAAAAATCTACCTTTTGAGAATCCTGTGGTGGGCGGACTATGTAAACAATATGTCCTTGACATCTTGATAGTGTCTTTTTGTTTCCTTCTTTCTTTTGAGGCAGAGTTGTTCTGTACTTGTTCAATCTAAATCCCCATTCAGGGTTTACATATGATTTCTGCCGGTGCAACCGGTCCATCTAATACGTCTTTAAATATGTCAGTGTACATAAACTAACATGAGAAATGTCCTTATTCCTTCTTAGATAAGAACACTGATACTACTCTAAGCAAATACATATTTATTAGAACATATTCATCATTAAGATTTGCTCCCTGTCAATTTAAAACATTTGTATTTTTAGCTTTTCAGATACACTGAAAAAAAGTAAAATATGAAACTCAAACTGTCAAAAACAGACAGGCTGCAGGAGACTGCTTAGCTGCCAATTCAACTTTATAATTAAGTGAACAATGAAATCAAATTATGCATGTTATATTAGTGCTAAGATAATATATTACTTCACTCATCCTGGGGGAAATAAAGTGATATCTAATAATAAAGTAATATCTTATCTTTTCTTCGCACAAATAAGAGTGTGTGTTAGGATCGTGTTCACCAGCGGGGCTCCTCTTGGTCTGCTCTGTCTTTCACTCAGCACACAAACATTTGACTGTTCATGCTCTTGTATGTACAAAACAAATTAAATGTACATTTGAAATTGGCAGGCAATTCACAACAAATCAACTGTACTTTTACTTTATGACTTTTGTACCTGCCTCCTCAAGCAACTCCGCTCTTCCATGAGGCAGTTTATACAACCAAATATCCAACTTAAACATGTATTTCTCCATTTTCGCTACAGAAATCATCTGTAGCGCATATCAAAGTGTAATCAACAGAAGCTCGCCGATACCACCGGCTCATCTGCCAAGAAGCTGACTGACTCCCTTAAATGAAAATCATCCTCCATGTCTCATAGCGCTCTCTCCATCTCTCTCCTCCTCCGGTTTAATTTCTCCTGCAAGGCTTTCATGATGATTACTGTACACCTCTGCCGTTCAATCAATACCCCAGACTTTCAGCTTCCTCCATCTTTAACTTCCGAGTGGCCGCACACACACAAAAGGATGCAGCGGTTCATGCGATGCACTGCACTTCCACGCACACACGTGCACAAACGCGCGTTGTCAGTGTGACTGGGCTGAACTTGACTGATAACCGACGGCTGTATGAAGTAACGATAATATGCGTCGCATGCTGCTGAATTAGATAGCTCTGAAATAAGAGAGGGCGCACAAAAAGGAATGAGGAATAAAGGGGGGGGAATGTGGACCAAAGGAAGAAAACCACAAAGGGGCGAATAGAAATAGTCAAACTGATGAAAAAACAAAAGTAAACACGGAGAGCCGGAGTCTTTCTTAATCTATTTCAGCAAGGAGCAGTGGGAGGGTTAAATACTGGCCTGGATGCTGAAAACTAGCCAAACATTAGTGAAAGTCCTGCTGAACAAATTTATAGAAGCGGTCTTACAATATCAAACGAAATCCATATTCAAACAGCAGTGGTGGGAAGTGAAATTCTGGACTCTGAATGTCGATTCTTTGTCCGCCCTGTGTCTTTTCTCTGCAACCTCCTGCTCTCTTCTTTCTAAATCCATTTTCTGTCCTTCACTTCAATTCGCAAATTTCTCCCTCCGCACTGGTAAAAATGGATGAAAAAAAGGATTAAAATACGACTGACTTTAAAGTGCTACAGGTGCATATGCCGACAATTCCTTATCTCCATCCATCTACCCCCTTCTCCTCCTCCTGCCTTCTTCTCTTCCTCGTGCCTCCCCTCTAGATAAGAGTCTTCTTTTTATTTTCTCCAAGACCAGCTTTATCAAGGGCTTCTGATTTCAAATGCATTGAGATGTTTAGCACCTTTTTTATGTAAGCCGTGCAATTGCCGGTGCTCTACTGTACCGTGAATGTGTAGGTGTCCTGCGTCTCTCTGTCCAGTGGCTGCACCAGGGTGAGATATCGTCTGATCCCGGCAGCGGACACGGAGAAAACGTGGGCATAGCTGTCCAGTGACAGCTGGAGCTGAGGATCCCTGGTCTGTTGGAGGCAGAGAAAGACGTTCAGCGGGACAGAGAAGGAAGTGCAACAGTGATCTGATCTCTTTAAAGCTCTTTAATCACCCGGGGAAGGTGCTGCTAAACATGTGGGATCCATTGGCAATATGGGCCAGCACAGATAAGCCTCCCCTGTTTCAATTAGAGGAATACGCTGAGGTTCTAGGACATCGGATGGTTGATAAACACACAATCAAAAGAGCAGATAACGAAAGGAAGACATTTTCAGAAGGAAGGCATTGAACTACATCTGTTTTTCTCTTATTATATTTTACAAATGAAAGGAAAACCAGAATATAAAAAAAAAAGTGGAGAAACATAAATGAAAACGCTTCCACATGCAAAACAGCTGAGAGCAAAGAAGTGCTTAGACGGGAGAAGGTGAATGAAAAACATCTCCCCAAGGTTTTCCTGACATAAAAATCCTCCTAAGAGGGCTGTGTGTGTGTGTGTTATACTCAGTGATGGAGAGGCAATCCTCATCCAAGTCCTCCTCTGACATTACCCACCCAGTCACCTCCTCTGTGTGAGTGCATGCTATGTGTGTGTGTGTGTGAGTGTGAGTGTGTGTGAGCTCTCATTCCAGATAAGGCTGGCTCAGCAGGGTAGGGGGGCTGATAATATTGTCGATGTAGCCAGTGTGGATATTGAGTCATAAATAAACACACACACAGAGTTAAGGACGCAAACACACACACAGCGTGCACTCACGTGCACACACATAAGTCAAAGTGATGGACGGCACATAAAAGCAATTAGGACTAATCATCATTGTTGGTACTTAATGCTGGAGGAAAGACCGGGATTAGCAATATTTAAAATAACTCAACGTATATCAACCGGCAGAAAAACACACACAAACACGCACACATTATCCCCACTAAGCCCATCCCCTGTTGTGTGTGTGTGTGTGGAGGGGTCTTTTAGAAAGCAATGAACCGCAGCTTGTTTTTGTCAAAAATGCCTCTGCTACATCTTAAACAAACTTAGCTCTCGTGAACGCATGGGCGATAACAATGCTGCAGCACTGTAAATTTCCACACAGACGCAATTATAAGGAGGAAGCAGTTCTCCCATCCAGATTCACAGGGAAATTAGAGAGGGCACTCCACACACTGCAAGCTGGGCACAAAGCAGAGATTCAGTGGGACAAAAGGAAAGGCGAAAACGGACACTTCAGTCTTTCTGTGCGACATTTCCTCTTCAAACACTGTTGCCGTGCTGCTGGTTTTGTTTACGTATTTGTATTACGTATTTTGTATTACGTATTTAATTGTGCTTGTCTCCTTCTGTTTACACACTTGAGACCTGCATGTGATATTACAATGGGTTAAGAAAGTGCTTCTTTTTGTTTTCTTTTTTTTTTCTATCGAGCCAGAACATAGGGACAACGATGACAATGTCTGATGGCTGAAGTCCCTTTCCCCGAGACAGGCTGTCCAATCATAGCTCAGTAGTTGCAACAAGGTGCTCCGGGACTGTCAGGCTTGGGATTTCTCCACATGTTGGAAGCAGTGAACGTGATGCTGCGCTAAGAATAATACTTGACATCTGAGGCGTTTGTATGTTTGTCTGCCATATAAGTTGTGCGCTCAGTTGGGTCAGCTTTAATTTAATTAGTTTAATTAACTAGCTAGGTACAGCTCATAAAATCTGCCAGCCATGGTTGTTATCAGAGCTGGCAAATTCAACAAGGCTCTAGGAATAAGAAGCCTGCTTTTTTCTACCTCATTACAAAGTTAATGACCCATTCTTTCAAAAATGACTAAGATATAGGTAACGGTAAACAGGCCACGCTATCAGTGTAAACTGCATACATGCCTCGCAAGGATGGAAACCTCGACTGGCCTGTCAACAGTAACCAAGCAGCTTCGGGAACGGTCAAAATGTTACACGAAATGTCTCAAATACAAACTAAAGCAAATCACTAACATGTCAAGAAACATCAGGCAATCGGCAGTGAGATTTAGAGTAAACCAGAGGACTGCAAAGAGGTTAAAAAAAAAGATAGAACGAACAAACTCAGCTGATACCTACAGGGATCTTATTGGCTGTCAGCTATAAAGGAAGCAGATGTAACAAATCATTACCTCAGAGGTAAGAGGCTACAACGTCACACACACATAAAATATCTTGTGTTTATCTGAATGTGGAAAAAAAAATCCAAATTTGCATAAGTGTTTTGAAAATACTAAACTAAACTTGTTCTTTGCATTTACAATAGCATTATTCTGACGACAGCTTTTATCCTCACCTCCTCCACATCGTTATCCAGGGCCACGATGGCCAGCGGTGCAGATAGGCTGGCATTGGTCGCTATGGTGGTCCCCACCGGTGATGCCTCACTGACGTAGCCATGGTAACTGGTCTCCAGGAAGTAGGGTGCCTGGTTGTTTTCATCCAGGACTTCGATTTGGAGGTTGGCAAAAGCTGGCAAAGGGTGGCCGTTGTCCTGCTCTGCCTGAAGAGGAGAGAAAGTAATTGTTCACCTTGGCTGCAATGTTTCACCTTCTGTACTCCAGCCATTGCTCCTGCGGCTTAAGTGGTATTTAATGATAATGCTTCACTTAATATGTAATGAGACAGCAGTCAGAGTTCAGACAAATGTTATGATTTCACCAAAATGTGCACACAAAATGTGTACATTTTGGATTTAATAATAATTTTAAAAAACTATTATTTGAAACTATTATAAACTATTATTTGAAACAGAAATGATTTTCCTTAAGACCAAATTTTATAAGAGCAAAAAATGGCTAACCTAGATGTTCTCTTTGCTTTTTTAGCATTTTGAATTAGGCTGCTCGGCTCAGATATAAAGTTGGCCTTTACTTCAATGTATGACCTCAGCCCCATTCAAACTGAATTTATTTCTCTACAGGAAGGTGGGTGATTTTAACATTACCTGGAATGCGACCATAAGTGTGTGTTTCACCCCCACCCCGGCAATAATTACAGCGGCAATTACCTGCTCTTTTTCTGTGAACTCGCTGGTCCTTCTGCAATTTAAATCCTGCCCTGAGTGATGTCCTTCTGTGTTTTCAAGAGGATCACTGAGGTTTTTCAGCATTGAGTGATGCTTGTCCTTTTTTTTTTTTTTTTAAATCTGCTCAGTGTGAAGGGGTTTTTTTGGGTGAAAACAGTGTAAATTAAAATGTTTTTGCTAAACTGGTGGAGGAAACATGCATACAAAGATGAATAGGTCTATTCAGGAACGAATAAGAACAAAAAGATAGTGATCAAATGGACCTTTGTAATGTCAGCGAGAGCTGGTACTGTTCTTTTAGCACGTATTTTAGCACAGTGGCACAGTTAAAAGTAACTTTCACTTGGACTTTACTTTACTTTAATACTGAAAACATGAAATTATGATGACTCTTAGGCAAGTTCTCAAGTTTCTTTTCAATTATTTTTCAGTAGATTTGTGGACATTAATTTGCAATAGACATCTGAGTTAATGGTATCTGCTCCAAGTTTATCAATATGTGCCTCATGCCTCTCCCTCCACACCTCAACTTCAACTCTCTCATGCTCAAGTTCACTGGAGTCTGACTACCTTAAACAAATGACTACACAATTGTTTGCTTGCCTGTACACCTGTGTGCTTTTCTGTTAGTCTGTCTGTACTCTCCTGTGTGTCTTCTTCTGTTTGCATCTTATTTGCTTGTTGTCACTGTCGTCTCCATCTCATTCTCGTCATCATTTTGCTCCCTCGCATCCTCCCTCTCCCCTTATTCATTAACAGCTTTACCGTCCCGAAAGAACACCTGCGACGTCTTTTATTTTACAGACAGTATCTGTAATTTCATACGCACAGATCCGCACTTACACCCCTTTGACTACAGTAAAAACATCCTATGGAGGAAAAGTTGATTTACAATTTCAGTAGGGCAAGAACCTGATGTATGCTTGCTGCTGGAATTGCATTACCAGCCTAATTGAGACAAAAACACCTTCACACAGCTTGGTACAGTTCTAATGCTTTACAATTAATGGCATTTAAGTGACAGAAACCAGGAAGCACCAAATAAATACATCCAGGAAGAACACTTAGTCTTTATTGGAGCGCATGGGCTTACTGATCAACGGCTTGATGGATATTTGGTTAACGGCGACAAAAAGAAAGCGCTGCACGCTGAGGAGGGGAGGACGCCGTCTCCGTGAGAAACGTGCTAGGAGAAAATCAAGTTAAACCTCCCGATGTTTGCAGCTCCCGTGCTTCTCACCTTGATAACCAGATCAAATCTTCGGTGGAGCTCTCTGTCGACGGGCTTCAGTAGCAGGAGCTCCGCTGTGGTTCTGTTCAAGCTGAAATATTCTGCATAGGACTCCGGTTTGCCTGGGAGAGAGCAGGCAACAGGACACAAATGGTAAAAACAGAGCGAAAAGAAAACAGACAAAAATGAGGGTTGTGTGTGTGTGTGTGTGTGAGGGAGAGACACCAGTAATGGTGGTTTAAGAATCAATATATGTTTGTGTGGTGGGTGTCTAGGGGGAGTATGAAAGAGACCGGGAGGGGTAGAGAGACGCATGGCTAATGCTCTCGGTTTTCTCATCTCTGCTCTCCACAGGTGGGGATGCACAAACTGTATTGCTCAGTGGGGAAATCAGGTTCTGGCGAGGGGAGCAGCACCGCAGGCACAAGACAGCACAATTCCCCCTATATATGTGGTTATGGATGTTTGTGGGACTATCTTAAGGTATGTCCTTGTGTCCATGAATCAAGGCCTCAGTGAATACGCTGCATTCTCGGTTTTCCACTTGCAACAGTCTGTTCTTTAAATAATAATAAAAACAATGTTGAGTATGAACCAACCACTGTTACACACATATATTATTTGATGAAGGCCACTTGAGCTCAAACTCCAATCTTTAAACTCTTGCAACTGAGCCTCAACTGCTATTAACCTTTTTTTTCCATTCTCAAATTTTCTAGTTTTTTTTTTTTTTTTTGCCCTTTTGCGACACTGTCTCTCATAATCCTCACCCCAGACAGAGATTAGTTTCACAGGAGGAACCTGGGAAATGTAATCAAGCCCGTGTCAAGTCATGTCTGTAAATTTTTACACGTCGTGCAGATCCCCGTGTGTGACAGTCAAAGGTTTTTGTGACTCTGCATTTTACTAGTGCGAGCGGCAATCAAGACGTCTTGCAGCAATGGTGCACTGCTATGGTTGTAAATCACCTCCAACTTAAGGTATTTATGAAGCATTAATGGGCAGAAAATTCCATCTCTTTAAGATCTCATCCTCTGCGAAGCGGCTATTAGCATCATTTTAACAATTTCCTCACATGCAGTATTACTTCGCTGAGTTAATCCTGCACCTAAACATTTAAGTGCCTTCCTCAAAAACCTTATAATCCTTTTCTAACAATTAGGCCCTGGGCTAGGGAGCCCTGAGACCACAGATCTACTTTTGACAAGATTTGGTTCTGTGAAGCCCTCTATGAACAGATGTGCTGATGTCACTCTGAATTACAGAAGCATCTCTATTACATATTAGGGGATTGTGTACTGGTCTGTGCCATCTAGGAGTCAGCTATATGCTTAAAATTAGGGTATATGTTGCGTCAATGCCCAATAGAGATAAAGAGATGCAACCTACCGATGAGGATGGTGTACAGGATCCCAGGCCTGTCAGAGGGAGGTTGTATGTTTCTGTCTTGGTCCACAGCTTGAATGGGTGGAGTCACGTTGAGGGGATTCACCTTATACTGGAGACAGAGCCAGGGACAGCATTAGAGGCCAATATGATAACCATTTCCCAAAAAGGCAGATAGATTAGTAAGAAATACAACAGAGCTAGCAAAAGCAAGGTACAGTAACTGATCATACGCACCACAATGGTGTTACAATGGCGTTAAAACGTTGTGCTGTATATAAAAGTGGTGTGACTTTACTTTGTGTAATGTCATTTTAAGAGTAGAAAACAAAGAAAGAAAGAAAGAAACAAACAAACTAGTGGAATGTTTTCAACTTTTCACCAACAATGCCAGTGTTCATTTGAGTTATAAAAATAGATCCCTTTAATCGCTACAATATTTTATAGACACAAAAACACCTACTCCTTAAAGCAACAGAAAAAAAAAGTTGGAGGGATATTCCAACAAATCATTTCTTGGTGGTCTGTCTCACTCAGCTGCTGTAAGATATAAAGAGAAGCTTTATCTCTGCCATCTATTTATGAAATAACCAGCCTTGAGCATGCTAGCACAGCATGTCAGAGTTTAACAGAACGCTGCAGAATAGGAAAATCAATTGTTGGGTAAAAACACTGTGGTATACTGTAAATCACACGCATGCACGTGCACGCCCACTCATAAAAGGCTGCACTGAAACGCTTTGACAGAAGAAAAAAAAAGCACATACAGTGAGCAGCCTCCCCGTATTCCCAAATGTGCAAGTATGCATCAGCACAGCACACACGTAGGCGCTGTACACGGCAGTGCGCTCGTACACCCGCTATGCTACAGTACTTTACCACCGCACCTGTCACTTAAAATCTACTAGCCATCATAGAGCTATATCTCCTGTTGCCTGTCACTGAGAGCACAGAGGAGGGAGATGCAGGCGGAGAAGAAGTTATGGCGAGTAATGAAGTGGAGTAAAGAGGGTGTAAATATATGGAAGGGAAATGAATCTGCCAGGGGTTGAGTGTAAACACAGAGTGGAGAGAAATGTAAATGCAGCCAAGAAGAAAAGGGGGAGGTCACCGAGGACACCGAGATACTGATACTACAATCTCTGTTATTATCGCTGACGATCATTTTAAAAGGAAAGTGACGCAAAAGTCAAAATGTGGGATTTGCAAGTCACAGTGAGCAGTGAAAGGGAAACCCTGTTATGTAAAGATTTCTGACGGTCCCACCTAGTGTTTCCTAGCCTAACAATGGTGCTGTAAATAATCACTACCATAGATAAGATCTATGTCTTTAGACCAACACTGAAAGCCTTTTCAAAACAGTTCAGCAGTGGTTATTAATCATTTGCTTTGAAGATTTGAAATGTTACAATTCCTTTGATTTGTAAGCCGCTTGCCAGCAAAAGTGACTCATAAGCAAGCAGCAAACTCTGCTTCAATAGAGTTTACTTTGTCCTTAACAACACTACTGTACTTTGGTCCTTGAATGCATCCGTTCCAGAGAGTGCTTGACCTCCCCCTTCAGACAACACTTAAGATTCTTAAAGAAATAACACAGACAGGTCTCCATCGTACTTGTATCTATTCAAAGGCTTGACCACCATTCAAAGGCTTAACCTTTCAATGGTGGTCAAGCCTTGTGTCTGGCTTCAAAACAAGTCTTTTGACTATACAGTATATAATGCTTCAATCTTTTGCACTGTCTACACGGTCAAAACTGTAGATTTCAATAGCAACCTTACTTTGCACACTGACCCACTGATGTGGCTTTTTATTATTTCCACTATTGTTTACACTAAGATGGCTTTTGTCTAAAACAACCCAGAGCTTGTAGGTTTGCACACAGCATGTAAAAACTAAATATTCACAAATATTTAAATCCATAAGATGTAGTAAGAAAAGTAATTTCTTTTTTATTTTATATTTTAGATTTAAATAGATAGATTGATAGAAAGAGAATGAGCAAACGGTGTGTATCCTCAATTACCGACCTCCTCAAGGAGAGCCTGACAATGCCTGAACTCACCTGCTTAATGGGGCCAAAATGTACCAGCAGACCCCCAAGCAGACACATTAAGCCAGGCAGGTAACGTTAAAAGCCTCTTTACTCACTGGGCTTTCAAGGCTTACTGTCGGGAACACGCAGGCACACAGAGTCAGGCGAAGTAATGAATCAGCAGGCAGAATTTCAGCAACAGGTACTGGGCAGACATGAATGACTCAGACACTGCCACAACCCCTCAGCAACACCACCTGGTCAACGTATGTACATGTGTGTGTGGTGTGTTGGGGGGGAGGTGGACTGCTTTTTATACATACTGGGGGGGAGGACTAATACGCAAATGAGCAGCAGCTGTGCAGGCAGGTGGCTGATCCCAAGAGCAGGGAGGTATAGGGAGCTATACAGGAGCAAGACGTTTGCCGTGGTGAGTATTGCAGAAAGAAATAACAGATGGCTGCTTCCACAACACAGCGCACCGCAGCGCTGCAGAGTTGTAGTCCATGTTAAAAGCCTGTGGTCTCCGACGCTTTGTTCAACTTTAAACAAGCCGCGGCCGATCAATCAAATCAAATCAAATTTATTTATTTAGAGCCCAAAATCACAAACATTGTTTGCCTCGGAGGGCTTTACAATCTGTACAGTTGTGACACCCTCTGTCCTTAGACCCTCGAACCGAGTCAGGAAAAACTTCAAAAAACCCTTTATGGGAAAAAGAAGAAACCTGAGGAAGAGCCACAGATGAGGGATCCCTCTCCCTGGGACACGGACAGACGTGCAATAGATGCCACATGTACAGAGAACATCATCAATCATATTATGGAATTATACATGAGTCGTAATAACAGCAATCGCGTGTCTGATGTAAAGACAAACTAAAGCATTGTTTGGGCCCCGGGAGAGTTGTTTACTGTATTGTTCAATAATCTTTTTTTTCCACTTACAGCTATAAATTTCTGAGTTGCATAGGCGGTTGCGTTTTTTTACTAACTCCTCGGCATAAATGACCAGCATCTAGTGTGAGTGTGAGTGTGTGTGTGTGTGCAAGGGAAGGAGAAAGGCACACAGAGAGAATAGTTATGTTGGCTCTGAGGCTCTGAGGTTGTCATATCTTATCAGTCTGATTAGGACTCAAACTATTATGGTGCCTTGACTCTGCTCTCCGTTCATTCCTCTCCTCAATTCACCTCCCCATCTTTCTTATAGCCCATAGCTGGCAACATCTATCTATCTATCTATCTATCTATCTATCTATCTATCTCTATCTATCTATCTATCTATCTATCTATCTATCTATCTATCTATCTATCTATCTGTCTGTCTGTGTGTCTGTGTGTCTGTCTGTCTGTCTGTCTATCTATCTATCTATCTATCTATCTATCCATCCAATTTTTCCTCCAACAACACTACACTGGGGTTCATTCCAGCTGAACGCATCAGAGTGCTCATGTTGAATGGCTTCAAAGTCTCGTCTTAATCAATCAAACAAGGCCCCTGAGAGACAGCTGCTTTGAATAGAGAAAGGTGCATTCAAGCGAAGTTAATGAGAGAGATCATGCTGGTGGCATAAACACGATTTTATTGAAATGACCTGCAACAGTTTAGTTAAAGATTGTTTGCGAAAAAAAGCTTTTTTATTGTTGCCGTTTTTTTTTTATTGGAATGATTTTCCCTGCTTTCGTTTTTTAGCTGTCTGATTATCTGTGTGTAGTCCTGTTGAGCGATGGTGGATACTGCAGCTTGTGTTAGCTCTTAAGGTTTTTGACTTTTAACATCTAAACCTCTGCTGCTTCTTGTGGAGCTGAAATGTGTGCAGACCAACTCGCACTGTTGAAAAATGCAGCATTCTTATTCATTTCAATGAGACCACTGCACTGGCAGCAGAGTCACCCCTGTATTCTCTTTGTCAGCCAACAGTGTGCTCAGTGCACAGTCCAGGTCAAATACTGTGCATGTTGTGGCATTGTGCTGATCGAGATGAAGAGAACAATTAGTGCTGATACATTTCAAGAGTTGTAATATCCTTCATAAGAGTTTAAAGTCCTGCACACAGTCTTGTTGCGTCCTGAGGACCCTTCAGGATGAATAAATATTTATTTTATCATGTTGCACATCCACATTCCTATGAAACGCGTTGATACTGATGAGGATTCAAAGATAAAAAAAAAATTAGCAACTAAGTGTCATCATCCGTCCTGGAGTTTGCATGTTCTCTCTGAGCTGAGAAGTTTTCTTCGGGTAGTCCAGCTTCATCCAACAATCCAAAGACATGCAGGTTAGTTTAAATTGGAGACTCTAAAATTGCCCATAGGTGTGAATCTGAGTGAGTGGTTGCCTGTCTTTCTATGTCGGCCCTGTGACTGACTGGCAAACAGTCCAGGGTGCACCCTGCCTCTCGCCCAATGCCTGCTGCGATTGACGACCCTCTGTGAGGATAAGCAGCATATATAATGAAGGGATGGATACTACCCATAATGTTCGGGGAGAGAAAAAATTGATGCTGAAATATCCTGAATTTCAGTCCCTTGGCATGGGTCAAGCTCCAAAAACAGTAGATCCTACATTTCCTATAATGCAACTCAGCTTTTGTCAGACCCTCCTTGTCTGGTTAATGCACATGTCCTTCAAAGCACGTGTCCCGCAGTTTCTGTTTGGGCTTTCTGTTCTTAATTTGTAGTCTTACAGCTCAACCCAACAAAACTTTGATGTCATGGCCAATACTGGTGCAGGATCAGAAAAGAGAAAAATAAAAGAATTGACCAAATAACAAAACAAAACCAAAAAAAAACAGCTAAAAGGGACAGTGAAAGAGCATAGGCAAAAACAAGACTCAGCCTTGGTTGGTCATTAAACAGATGGAGAGAATTGAGGGATTGGATAGGATTTACACTTGACCCTGAATGGGCCCTCTTCCTCCTTGACAGGTATGTAATGAAATGAAATACATTGAGAGATGTACCACCAGCTTATAACACAACATGTTATGTTGGCCTTGCTACCATACCATATCTTGCTGTTGGCTTCTTATTATGAAAACATCATTTATCAGACAGGCTCAACTTTGAAGGCCTGTCCAGGTAGATAAAATACAAATTCTAATTTTCACAGCAGGCTGGTGGTTTTTCACTGGCTGAATATGAGTTGCTACAGCCGCTAACTGGAGGTCCGTCTTTGGAGCTGCTGCCCGCTCTCCTCCTTTGCGAAACTGTCTCCTAGCAACGGATAGTGGCGGGAAGGGAACATGTAACGTAATGTTTGGTGACTGAGCGATACTAAAACAAAGTTTACTTTCCTTCACCCTCACCATATTACGGTTACTGATCTTATATAGCCACAAATAGACACATCACTCATCACTATGTAGTCTGCAAACAGCTGTTTTTGAAAAAGAAAAATAGTATTAAAAATATGCTGTGTCTTTCTTTAGTTTGCCTTTAAAAGCATGCACTAGTCAGATCAGGATCTTTACGGCACGAGGCAGTGGTTTTGTCTCTTTTGTCCACAAGCAACTTCCAAAATCAATATAAAAGTAAATTTCTCTGTAGTTGCTTTAAATTAAGATAGAGAACATTTCTGGCTATGTGAAAATATCTGCTGTGGAAAAGGTCATCAGGTGTCTTACACATGAGCTCCAAACTAATGAACAGGGATCATTCAGAGACAGAAAATCACCAAAAGAAAGGAGAAGCAAAACAACCTCAGTCTGGTCCCATTTTTCTGTTGTAAGATTATAACTACTGAAATCAGTGAAGGATCTGGAGCCAGCAGCAGTTGCATATTGGGAGAAAATTGACAGGAGAGAAACAATCTTTGTGTTTGATGTGACATGTTTCATACGTGGCTTGAAACTTTTAAATCCCCTCAAGTATTTTTCCCAGGATAACTTTTCTGTGCGTCTGTCTTTACCCCTCTCTCTCTCTCCCTGTTTGATTCCCTCCCCCACATGGACCCCCACCCCACTCCACCCTCCCTCCTGCTCTATCATAAACCCTGTCCTTGTCTGCGTACACTTGCTCCTTCTCAAAACCACAAGGTGTAAAGTTGATTTACTCCTGTTGTTCCTCGCTGTGTCTCTCTCCCGGCTTGGAGAAAATTGTGTGTGTGAGTGTGCGAGAGTGAGGAGAGATAAGAAAGAAAGAGAGGGAGGCAGAGAAAGCGTTTGCTCAGTGTGTCTGGAGTAAAGTGTGTGTGTGTGTGTGTGTGTGTGTGCACGTGTGACAAAGATCTCAGTATAAACAAAGACATGAAGTAGACAATGTCCAGTTAGGCATGACTGCTCCTCTGGCTTTACACTGTTATGGTTATGTGTGTGTAGTTGGATGAGAGAGGGTGGGTGGAGGGGGTAGGGGTGTGTGTGGCGCTTGGGGGGGGGGGTTAAGACATGAACGCACTGCTAGGTTGTCACCATCAAGGGTGTGTGTGTGTGCGTGTACATGCGCGTGTGGTAAGGGATGAATGCTCTGCTGACTTGTCAGAGTTGAGGATTTTGCCTGCAGCAACTTTGTCTCATTTACAAAGTGGTATTGTAAGTCGCTCTGGATAACAGCATCAGCTAAATGCCCGAGATACAAATGCAGAATGATATATACAGCTGTGTAAGCATAAATACATGCCACAGTGTTGCAGACTCACTATTAAATAGCTCGCTTGTTCATACACGACAGATTCAGAGTATTAACTGACAGAGCGTAGTATAACCTAGACGTTTGGTCCAAATCAGTCTCTTAGGGTGATTTAACTAGCCAACTTCCCCATTAATTACAGCGTTGTCCAAAATAACATTTTTAATTGTGAAAATTCAAGTTAAAATATCATACATTCTAGATCTGTGTCAGGAGGATAATAACACCTAGTATAATCTCAAAAAACACAAAATATCCAACAGTTTTCCAAAAAAAAATGGTTCTATTATCTGTATGGACACCATGATATAATCTGTTTTTCATTTTAGAACTCTACAGGCCACGCTGCGTGACTATTTTTACCATTAAAATATCAGTGTTGTGCTAATTGCTTATGAAGTCCTCCCATAGTTCACATGCAGCACAGGAATGTGTGGCCTCACAGATGATTTCAGCCTTCATTCTAATTGTTCCTAGTTTTAAATGTCAAGCAGAATAAATAAATCATACTCTTTGTACTTTAACTGCAGGTGCGACACAGACGATCCATGCCATTTTTTTAAAGCTCGGAGGTTTGATAAAAGGGAGGCCAAACAAGGTCTCATTTTCTCCGTTAACCTCAGTGTAAGCCTGAAATGGTAAAGACTGACATACACACACACACCACCACCATTGTCCGCTGTAGACAATGAGTAATGCAGCAGTGCACACCATCACATAGACGCTGGCAGAAACATGCCCTCTGCACCATCCACACAGATACAATACAGTATATAACATACATAACAGGTACACACTTACCGGCTCTGTCAGCTCCAGGACATTTGCCCTGTACGTGATGGGACTGCAGTCACGGGTGTTTCCCACAAGCGTACATGGGAGAAACATGGGACCCAAATCATCACCATCCAGCACATCCACAGTCAGGGTGGTGGTGGCCGTGCGGCGCTCACTGGGATAGGGCGCTCGGTCCTAGAGAGAGATTTCATTTCATTTTTCAATGATACGGCACTTTCTTATTTAGATATTTGCACATCGTTATCTTCATGTCTTGAATAGAAATTGACCACAGCATAGTCCTGCTGAATATTTTGAGAAAATCAAATCAACAAAGCTGCAGGGAACTCTCGATGCTTTCAAAGGCTGGAGTCTACTTTACTTACCATCTTCATTTCTATTTATACCTCATCAAGAGCAGATAAACAGACTTCTAATACATTTATAACTGGTTCAGCACAGAACTTCAAACAAAGTACTAAGCCACTTTTCTGGCCCCAAATGGCAAATATGCAAAAAAAAAACAAAAAAACAAAAGGCCAATCTCCAGCAGCTTAGTCTTATTGGTATAATTTAAGGAAAAAAGCATACCTTAATTATCTACATGATAAGGGTGATTGAAGTACATGTTTGTCAATTGTAGCCAATCCATTTGCAAAAACAGATTTTTCTTGAAAGCACACATATTGTCACGCCAACTTTGTCAGCCCAGGGAGTCT
This sequence comes from Scortum barcoo, assembly GCA_023238725.1. Lineage (NCBI taxonomy): Eukaryota > Metazoa > Chordata > Actinopteri > Centrarchiformes > Terapontidae > Scortum > Scortum barcoo. Next base: position 9,819,132 of record CM041542.1, read on the forward strand.
TCCAGCATTTCATTTGCACCAATGAATCCAGTATTTCCACAGATTTTACCACAAACTGCCCCAACCATTCTTAAAAGCCCTCAACTAGTTACCAGCCAAGCTGATGAGCCAAGCTTGAGCCATTAGAATTAGAAACCAGAGGCCTGTACTACAAAGCAGCATTTGGATAACTCAAGGTTTAACCCCGGGTTTTCAGGGCTACGATCGTGGTTCAATACTTACATCGCCATGGCAACTCAAATCTAACTTGCTCCGGAGCAGGTCATTTTAGTGGTAGGTGGATTGATACCAAAACATCGCTACAACAGAGTAAGAGCAGCATAATTTTTTCCCCTTTTTTTTAAATGTTTTTTTCAAATTACCAGTAACACTGTGTAATTAATTATTGGTTAATTTATGATGCAGTACATTCATTTGAATAGTGTTTCCTATCTTGATTCCACTAATTCACTACATTCAAACTGCTTTTATTGTGCAAGACCCAATTTTTTGTATTTAAAAAAAAAAAGTATCTTAAAAGGCGTATTCAAACTATGTATAACCGGATCTTTTATCTGAACGAAGGGCACAACTGCTGGCTTATCACATTTTATTGAGAAAAAAGTCTATTTAATCCTAGTAGCACCTTCCAGTAGAAATGATTGTACCATGTGAAAGGTCTCAGGCTTTTGAAAAACCCCATGGCAACATGCGCGTCCTTGACACACACAATGACAGATGGATAAGCTTACACACTGTTAAATTCTTAATCAGAAGAAAACCTTCAGGAGACCTTTGGCTGAAATAGCTGGGTTTTAGTGTGGCCCACAGTATCAGTGCGTTAGTTCACAGGAAACATAAAATCCCAGCTACTCTCAATCTTTGATTTCTGTTGAGGCATGAATGTGCAATCAGTCTTTTATGGACACATTTTTTAAATGCGGTGTTACTGTCCACTTGTTCGTCTGCGTGGTGAAGTATCTGCCATCCAATTACGTACAAAGGTAGCTGCTCTGCAAATTCACAGATAACACTTCACAGGCATATTCATCTGAATGTTCAATACAACTGCTACGTGTTCAGTTTTTATTTCAAGATAATTAAGATATACAAGTCAAATAAAAAAAAATAGCCAAATACAGGAAACTAAAACTTTCTGCAACTGAATAATCGATGCAACCATTATGGATACACATTTAAGAAAAGAACGCCTCTAAAGATAATATCTGCTATTTGAACTTTTTGCAAGGCATCTAGAGTGCAATCTACTTCACATTATAAGTGTTTGTGTCTGTCTACCAGGCAGCATAGTTGGGGATATCAGTTTGTCTCTGTCTCCTTTCAACAGAAGCACCATGAAACTCTTTTTGCACTCTCTTGCTCCACGCACTTGAAAATTGGCCAAACAAGATAAGAGGCATAAAAACTTAATTAAGTTTAGTTAAACTTCCTGTTTAACTGTTATTTAACTACACCTGACTGTGTTTCTCTATTGCTTACATTACGCTCTCCTTAGTGTCAGTGGCCTGAGAGTATAAGAAAGAAATGAGGGTCTATTCAGGAAATAATCTATTCAAAATATGGCGCCCCGCGCACTTTATTATGACATCCATGTGTTTGTGGGGCATCTCTTATAACCAGAACAGCAGTTAATATTCAAGCAGCATAAAGCATCTAATTATACACGGCATGGATTGCAAAATAACTGAGGAAATGTAAACTAGACAGTGACAGCAGAGACCAGACTCCACAGTGACTGTAAATATCACTGGCATTGCATTGTTTTTCTGCAATTATTCAAACTCTGCCCACATTGCAGGCTTTACATTATTTCACCTGAACATATGTTGTTTGTCACTAAAGCTATCAGAACCTAATCAAGTCAAAGTCGAATCATTTAGTCATATTATTATTTAATTACTTATTTGTGTATTGGACATTTTGGGAAACATTGTTATTTGCTTTTTGGCTAAGAATTAATAAAATTGGTCCGACTCTCATAGACATGCACGTTACATTTGAGACTATGGCCAGGAAACAGTTAGCTTAACTTGGTCTATTCTTTAGTTACCAATGATCTACATATGTAGCTATAACTGTAAAATGTAAGGCATATGATAAAATAGTAATAGTAATAATAGTAAAGCTGTATCATAATTCTGATTTTTTACTATAGATCAGTCGACCACTGCTTCATTTTTAACATCAGCTGAGGGTTTGCACAGGTTACCTTAGTCTTTGCTAAGAATTTATACTCAGCAAATTCACAGCCACTCAAAACACTCTTCATATTGTATTCAGATGAACAGTGAATACATCAGGCTTTCAAGAATTCAGAAGGACATTAATCTTTCAGTGTACTGTTGACTTTTAATAATGCTTTCAGGATAAGTGGGCCTTGAGACATACGAACACTTGCCTGAATACTTTGTTGAGAACTAAAGGTTTTGTAAGCAAGGTTTTCCTGTCACAACAAAAGCCTTAATGGCATAATCAGCACCTTAAATAATTTTCTCCCATGCCTCGGTTTAGAACCCCCCCCTTTCCCTATGAGTCTGTTTGTGTGCATTAAGTTAAACTAACTAAGGACCACACTTATAAATAAAACAGAGAGTGTCATGAAATAAGAAGAGGAAAACAATTATGTTAACAAAGACATTAGTGATAATTAGCAATGTGCCTAGAGTTCTCTTAAGGCTGAATCAATATAGCAAAAAAAAAAAAAAGTCCACGGATGTGTAACAGAAATGTTACTATGATAACAAACATTTCCATAAAATAAATAAATAAATAAATAACAGCACCCTAGACTGCAAACTATACTCCCACTCAATCAGGAGATCAGCTTATTGTCTTCAGACATATTTTATAACAGGTCTCAGATGAAAACTCAAACTTTCAAATGTTTAAAATTATATTTCATATTGAAAATATCAAATGCACAAATATATAGAAATACTTACATTTGCCTGTATGATCACCAGGTACCGCGTTATCTCCTCATAGTTGAGTCTCTCTCTGAGAACGACGGAGCCAAACAGTGTCAGGGGGATGTCAAAGGTCCTGTTTGTTGTCTGAAACACAACACAGACACAAACTTACTGAATCACTTCTGAATCACAGTTTCACTCACACATGCACAGTAGTGGGACGATTCCAGAAGCCACGGCGGTGAAAGTGTAGTAGTAGAAAGGACTGTATCAGGCTGCCACAAGTATGATTTTAATTTAATATCATGCACAGCTACAATGAATAGAGAAATTTCACTTCTTCACACAAAGACTGATTAATGTGTTTTGTGATACTGGAACAAAGAACAGAAGAGATTTAATAAGGAGTCAAGAGGAATCTACTGTAAAACAAAGCAAGGGGGTAAAAAAAAAAGACAGGCAGAAGTACTGAGAGAGCTGAGATTCAGATATTAACCTGGCTCAATATTTGTACTTAAGGGCTAAAAATCCCTCGGCTTTCATAATGTAACAATGGGCCTCATGCAAGAACCACTGGCATGAACAGATTTGTTCAAAAAGTGGCTTGTATGAGAACATTCCCCACTTTTCTCATATTTTGAACATGCAGTCTTACAGTATATAGTATTATATATTATAGTATATAGTATAATTATGTTAATTTCCAAGTTGATCATGTTTATGTGGTTTACCTAAAGTTAGGTGCGTTTGCTAAAAAAGGCTACATCATAACATAACCTACCGGGTCTTTGGGGTTGTACTGGATGGTGTACTCAATCTGTCCGTTGGGACCATCATCGATGTCTGTGGCCCCGTTGTTCCCCCAGAAACCGGAGAAGATGGTGGTTCCGACCGGCGTCAGCTGAAGAACATGACAGACAAATCCAACATCTTTGTCTACGAGCTCATGCTACATGATGTAAAACACTTTTACTCTCTGTACCAGTGACGTAAAACAGCTTCTATCCTGTATGGCTGCATCTTGCAGATCTTTACTGTCTGTATGTGGCAGAGACGTGGGAGCGATACGTAAAAAAAAACTCTTCACATGCGTCATGGCCATAAGGGATCTTGATACCCCACTGTCTCCACAAAACAAACAGAGAATTACTTGCAGTTTCATGTTTATTGTGCTCAAATGGGGCTTGAGGAGGAACATCGACTTGCAGCTGTTTGTGCACTTTGATTTGCTCTAGAATAAAAAAAACAAAACACCACAGGCGGCGTGGTTTATTCGACTTTCTGTCTGTCTACAGCTTGTGCATTAGTCTTTTTCTCCGTCACTACTGGGGATGTGTGCAGCACCTAGACACACATAGAAACGTTAAAAAAAGTATATATACAAAAGTAAGACATAATGCGAAAATCATGTATGTTTGTTAAGATTTCTTGTCACTCTCATATCAAAAAGAAAGAGTGAATATCTTTATTTTGGTCCTTGATAGCTGTGGATTGAAAAAAATGAGGAAAAAACGGAGACAGATGGGACACAAAAACTTGTTAGAAAATAATGAGCCATTATCAGCAAAGGTTACAGCAATCACCAGAAGTTTGTAGGTAGACGCATATTTTATCACACCCACCCTTTTCATGGTATACGATTGACAAAATTAATGAACTAACTTCAAACAATTCAATCCAATAAGACATAATGTGCTGTGAGCGCTCTGATTCAATCTCGCTTTGAGCATGGTCCAAATTAGTTTAGCTGCAAAATGTATGAATATCAGTAGTCTGGGGAGAGAAACCCACGCGTCTAGACCGCAAGCGTCACATCAGCAACAGCATACATGGGACAGTGAAAGACCTGCTGTCTCATATTGTCCGCGCATTTCAAAGAAGCAGCCAGATGATGATCTGACACAAAATAATATGTCCCCCCTTGCAATCCTACCAGGTCTGATAACACATGAGAGAGAACGAGAGGAATCACAGAGGACCCACAAATAGGTTCCCGTAACCAAAAGATGACGAGTGTAATCAACGGAGGCTGAGAGTCTGTGGGATTGCAAACTGGAGCCGAGTGCGCTGCCATCTGGCTCCAGAGAGAGACAGAAAAAGGCTAAATGTGTGCACTGTTCTGCCCGGACACGGCAATCAGTCAGAAATGAAGCCTGGACCGAACCAAACCTGTCGGGTCCCGTCCAACCCTGTCTATGTCGAGCTCGGCAGGATTTGGTGCCATAGTTCTCAACGTGACATAACATTAAACACTTGCAGTGAATAAATAAACAGCAAGAAAAGGAGTTGAGTTGGGCAATAAAGGATGAAACATGGAGAAGGGAAAAGATGACAGCTCTGAAAAAAAGGTTTTAGAATTAAAATGATAAAACCTTACAATAGAAAGTAAATTGTAGTAAACCCATGAAGTTTGAAAAAACATATATTCTCGGTCGTGAAATCCTAGACAACTATATTTATTCAGTGTCTTTTTATTTGACACCTACCTTGTATTTACAAGCGTACAAGCGAAAAAACAGACTTGAAACTTAAACAAACGCTTCAGGTCGCGTTTAAGCTTTAATCTAATGGAAAAAAAGAGAAGCTAAATATTCAGAAATATATCCAATTAGGTTTTTCTCAGAGAAACTCTTGACCCCCCAAATCCGAACGCTCCCCGTAGCACGCAAAAGGACAAACAGCCATAAATTGTGCTGTATTTTCTCTGATTGAGTGTCAAAATAGAAGTCTAATCTCCAGACAGCATGAGAAACATTTGCGACTAAAGTTTAATTTAGCTGCTGCGCCGATGATTTGTTACATCATTTCCCTCAACGGGGTTATCTCTGCCTCCCACTGATCCAACAATGGTCTTCAGAACATCTCATGCTGTCACTTTGCCACTGTTGGATACGGCTCTAATGAAACAACTCCCGGTGCCAACTCGTGAAATCAGCCACAAGGATCACCTTGTACCCAGAAACTTTCCCCGGTGAACTCATAAATTGTGTCCCAGACGTTCTTATAAATAACCATATTGCCTCTCCTAATCTCTCTGCCTCACTTTCTTGCACTCAATAATTGGTAGTAATAGACAAGTGAAAGCAGGGTTTAATGTAGATAAAGCTGAATGAACTCCCGAGTCGCTCTCTCCATGTTATATTTACTGTTGGAGTTGTGGAGTGACAGAAGTGAATTGGACAATAGCTGTCTGCCTAATGAGCACACTTGCACTCAGATGTTAATTATTGCCCACATCAGGATAAATGTATTCACTATTTTTACCACTAAATTATTACCGCCACATTTACCTTGGCCTGGCACGGGGATCATATTTTAAGGTTTTTTTTACGATGCATCTCCTAAATTGCGCGGTGGCTGTTGAAGTGAACGGAGGAAATTATTTTAGCAGGAGTAATGAGAAACCGGAGAGCTGTGAGAGGTGGCGGGGCGGAGGGTGGAGTGGCGGAGGCGACCGGGAATATATGGAGGGTGGCAGAGGAAAGGTGGGGAGGTTGAGAAAAGGTGACATAATGAAGAGCCGGGAGTGGTGAGGGGGCACGGGGAGTTGGAGGTGGGAGAGGGGAGGGAGGAGGGAGGAGGAGGGGAGCTGCAAAAACAAGAGAAGAGAGGCCAAGAGAGAGAAAGAGAGAGGTTGAGAAGACAGATTGAGTTGGACAGGCTGTGGAAGACTGTATAATGAGATAGTCTACTGGGTCCGCCTAGGTCTGTGCTGGCAGCAGGCTACATGTATCCTTGTCCAGTTTAAGTTTCAACCTCCTCTAGTTAAATTCCGCTCCCCCAGACTTTGGAGGACACGCTATCTTCGGGATTGGCATCTGAAAGACTATTCTGGAAGCCCCAAAATAACAGATTTATTTCCTTTCCTTGGCTGCCCCAAAAATCTCGGCTTTTTCCCTGCTTACAGCGCTGCCCGTCTACTTTGCCTCGCCTGACAGCAAAACGCCATGTACGATACTATTTGGGGGAGGTTTTCTTATTTAAAACGCACTGCACTGTGCACCCGTGCCAGGCTACATTTTCTGAGCGCAGATCATCAGCAGCCTGGTGCTGTTTGCACCACGTGTGACCCCCCCAGAGCAGCATGGGAAAGGCTTGGTACAGTGCTGACTGTCACTGCCCTCCCCTCCCTCCTCTCTGGTCTCAGACCCACGAGCCCTGTACCTGCCATCATGACGGACAGCAGCACTGCAGGATAAGTGCAATAAATGGCTCCTGATTTAGGTGAAAGACAGTAAAGTATTTCCACCACACTGAGTTTAATGGAATTTTTTTTTCCTTTTAAACTTCACTGCATCCTTGTGAGGAACAGAGGTCGGGTTTGTTTATATCCGTGTGCTGTCACTTTTAGGGGGTGTGTGTGTGTGTGTGTTTTACCTCACTGACGGCGACATAGTATCTCGGCTGCTGGAAACGTGGTGCGTTGTCGTTGCGGTCTCGAACGACGATGATGCGGACTTCGTGTAAAATCACCGTGCCCACCAGCTCATTGGTACACTGAACCTGGACCACGATGGACTGAATATACGAGGGGGGCTGGAAAGGAGGGCAGAAACAAAAGAGCAGGATAGATACATGGTTAAAGGCTACAATTGTACAGCAGCAGAAAATATCAGAAAAGAAAACTGAAAATGAATAAAAAACATTGCACAGAAGACTGCCAGCCTCTTGAATTATTTTTTTAAGGCCAAATCAGACTTTCAAAAACATCTGCTGGATTACTTAACAGAGGAAAAGCAGCAAGAGGCTGGTTGCTCTCCAGTTGAGATGGAGCTAAATACTTTTGTTCCTCACATTTCCAAATGCAGGAAAAAGTGAAGGTGCCATGAAAAACTCGCCTCTGCCATATTTAACCAATGTACCAAGAAAAAGAAACAGAAACAAAGAAACAAGAAGGTATTATCTTCATCTGCTGAAAGGCTGCAATTAATGTGCGCTTAATTAGAGGAACAGTGGAAGTTCCTGTGTGTCCATTAAGATTTCCATTTCTATCTCTCTGATATTGAAGAGCTAAGCAAATGAGGCGTGCAGGTTAAGAAAAGGATGAACAGGACCAACTGGAAAATGGTCCAGATGCCTTACATCTCTATCCAGAACCCGTCCGGTGCTGTTGAGGTAAAGGGCTTGTTTGGAAGGGTCAAGGATCACCCAGTGGTCATAGTTATCTCGTAGGGACAGAGAGATGGTACGATCCGGACCTTCAGCCACGCCATTTATCTGCATGTTCTCCACCAATAAGGTTCCTGCAAATACAGTAAAAGCAGTTTAATTAACCCATAAGCTGCAGAGAGAGAGAGAGAGAGAGAGAGAGAGAGAGAGAGAGAGAGAGAGAGACACCAGAGAGTCCAGAGCTCCTGGAAATATATTTAAATAAGTTCTGCAGAGAAATGGTCCTAGATCGAACTTTATTAGTGAGAGAAAAGGAAACAGAGAGAGTCCGAAGAGAATGCTCCTTTTCATGTGGGGCTCTAATTAAATTAAGCGAGGAGGACCAGGTATGGGGGCCTCTCTGTCTGCTCTCTCCACCGCGCACTATACACCAGTACATGGAATACTTACGACCGAGTGGAACAAAAAATAAAATCACCCGTCTCAAACATTTGAGGGACGGACAGAAAGCTGGTCCGATGAGACACAGCTAATGACTAACGCTTTCATCTGCACCCTCACAATAAATAAACAAATAAAAATACATAAAAGTTAACTTTTCTAATGAGGCAGACGGCAAAGACAGAATACAAATTCATTCATTTAACACGGTCAACTGAAGGCGGCGAAATGATTTGAGAACAAGAGGAATATTGAAAGACGGAGCGAGTACAAACAGGGAGACGGCTGTGTTTCACAGAAACGTCTAGACTTTATTGGTGATTGACGGTGTCCACGAACACAGAGTGCTGCTGCCAAACTTTGCAGAGCTGTAAGGTTGTTAGCATTAATGTCTCCACGCCAAAACTCCCATACAGGCCGTACAGGCGTGATTAAGCAGGGTGCTGGATTTTGGAGAAACAACCTTGGTGTTGCTTTTAAGCATTTTAATTTATGCTTGGCGAAGCTCACAAGGTAATTTGCGCGTTTAATCAGTTTCACAAACCAGTGAGTGGTTGTCAAGATGAAAATCCACAGCCACTACCTGTCAAGAGTCATTTCAATGTAACAGGGAGGAGAAGAAAAAAAACAAAACAAAAGAGGAGCAAAATGTTTAACTGCTTGACACCGTACAGCTCCAAATCATAAAAGACCCATTAGCCAAAATAATAAGTGTGTGTGTATGTGTGTGAGCGCAAAATTGCCCTTCAGCAAATGCGCACATGTGTGTGTACAACGTTGTGGAGGAAGATCATAAATTAATGAGAGCTTCACTTGGCATCTGCCCTTTAACAGATGCTGGCACATATAGCTCTAACAGAACTAACAGACACACATGCAAATAAATCTGGGCACACACACGACTGTGTGTGTGCGTTTGTGTGTGTGTGTCTGTGGATGTGAGGAGGAGAGAGAGAGGCAAAGGTAGAGTATTAAGGAGAGAGAGAGAGCCAACACGAAAAATGAGAGGTAAGGACAGAGATTTAGATGAGAGAGAAAAAGTTGAGGAGGCCGGGGGGATTGTGTAGTTTGCTTGTGCGTGTGTGTGTATGTGTACTGTGTGCATGCGTGCGTGCTAGTAAACTACCTCATACGTTCCCGCCACGTGTACACTCCACACACACACACACATCTGCACATACTCAACAACATATAAACATAAACACGCACACATTGGACGATCTCATATCTCTGATCTGCCAGACATAAAATTGGGTCATGGCCTTCTGTGCTACCATGGAAACCGTGTCAAAAGCTTTGCTGTGATTCGCTGACGTTAAATAAACGGGGAAATTTAATGGAATTGGTTTCTTTATATGAGAAATGGGATAGGAAATGGAATTCATTAGGGGAGTTTCGTTCCTTGCATCTACTGGCCATCTCTCTTCTGGTTTTCTGCTTCTGTCTTGCAAAAAAGGAGTGGGAAAAAAATACAAGTACAGGCAGGGAAGAGAGAGTTCAGATGGCGCCCACACCTTGTGTAACTGTCTTTAATTTAATTCCATACGCTATCTAATATAAATGGGCTCTTTTTCACAGTGACCTCACTTCATAGGATATGTGACAGAACACTGCACTAAGCGGCACCTCACTAAATTGACCCGCGTGTTAAAGTGTGCCGACGGGGGCCGTGCACGGCTGCGAGGGTGTGTGCTTGGTAACGCCGTGGTGTAGAGAGGGGGAGCCGTTCGAGAGAAGGAAGCGCAGAGAGCAATTAGAGAGCCGGAGAAATGAGAGAGGTAGCAGAGGAAGAGCGAGTAAGAAAGATTGGGTTGAACGAGAGGCTGATGGAGGTAAAGAGTAAAGAGAATATCAGGAGTAATTAGAGAAAATGAGCATTGTGGCGGCACATTAATAGAATTTTTACAGGACATTAGCTTAACTGAATGTGGCGGCACTGCCGGGGTGTCAGCCAGGTATGAGCCATGGACTGAAAAGTAATCATCCCATCTACCTGCTAATTCATTGAAAGAAGGATTCAAGGCCAGTGTATAGTATAGAGTGAATGTAAGCCCACGCAGACAAATATATGATCTACCGTTTCACCTGGCATTATTTCATAATCCAAAAAACACATTCATTATGTAAAGATAGGTTGAGCTTCATTTAAAGCAGCTATCAACTTTTTTTTTTTTTTTTTTACAAAGGATCACATTAGCCTACAAAGACTTATAGATTTATGTTCGGCTTCAGAATTTTAGTTCACCCAGACCATCCCCTCACTCTTTAAACATCAACAGCACCACAGTGCATACAGACAAAGTTAGTGACAAGCTGGTGAATAACATGGAGCTTCTGTAGCTAACAGGACAGATAACTGAAAAAAGCCCCAAAAGAGGGCAACTGTTCACCAGGTGGCCAAACATACAGTTCCAAATATATGCTCAGTGTGTAAATAGGCGTTCTCCTATTAGACATCTGACAAAAAAAAAAGTGGCCCCGCATTTACTGCCTCACATACTGTCCTTATCGCTGGTTTCTCAAGAAGATGGACAAGTAGAAAGTTCAGAAAATGAGGCACAGTGGTGTAAAAAAAACGGCTGTACTCTTGCTGCTGATGGCCTATTAAAAAGGTACAAGGCTTGTAACAGCACACTGACATTATACATTCCATTTTATCTGGCATGAGACGGGGTAAACTAATGTTTCCTGTTCACATGACAAGCGGCAGATGACTGATGACACGTCTCCTCTTTGTCAAGGGTTTCTGTCGGCTAAGCAACACTGAAGTTCATCTCAAATCAAACGACATGGCTACCCAGCCAGGCACGTCCGCCAAAGCAAATTAAAATATACAGTTTGTCAAATTGTCACTGTATGCTGACAATTAACACATATTCAAGGACAGTCATGGTCTTTAGTTCATGTGAAAATTCTGAAAAAGGTAGAACAAAAATGGGTAAAAAGAAGTAAGCTTTCCAGGAACAATGCAGACTCTATTTTATCTATAAATTGTTGCTTTGTCTTTCAGGAGTTTCTGTTTATTCATCCACCTAAGAAGATGATGACTTTTTTGTACTTTAACAATGACCTTGACTCTAATATGGATTGGATATTGTCTATATTAGGGACAAAGTAACTGCTGGAGATAGCAGCTGGGGCACTTTCGTGTTCATGATAACTATTTCATTTGGCTTTGCAACTCATAGTACAGTTACATACATTAGTTATACAGTTGTATACTAATAATGTCTGTGCAGTGAGCAAAGATGACTGTGTACTATTACATTCAATTTTGTATGCTGATGTGTTATCTGCTAAATGACACATTTAATGCTTCGGGGCTAATGTGTATCTTATGTTATTGTGAAGACCCAATAAAATGGAGATACAGGTGTGTTTTTGCTAAATGTGTGTGTTTCTGTCCCACTCCCCCACACCCATCCCCTCATTCTGATTACAGTTTCACTTGATATTAATAAAATCACATCCCTAATTTCAGTATTATATTCTTTTATGACATTTCCCTGAGGAAAAAAAATCCCTAACTTGTATCTTGTTGCTCTCCCTCTCTTCCTCCCTCCCTCCCTCCGCCTCATCCCTTTCCTCGAGTCTCTCTCCCTTTTGCCAACATCAACCCAAGATAATCACCCTAGAGCAAGATTCTCTATTAAATCTGTAACACCATTTCACAGCCACAGAGCAATACATAGCATTATGCATACAAACCATTTCAGTCCTAAATTATTCCTCAACAGCCCTGTTAGGAAGATTATTGCATAAAGAGGCACAAACACACACTTGTGCATAAACAGTATGTACACAATGAATCCATCACCACAAACATGGACAAACCACGCAGTGCACACATTGTTGTTACACAATAAGATGCAGACACACACACACACACACAGTTACGCAAATGCGTACGTACATATGCATACATATTAGCACAGCACACACTGTCACACCCAGAAGTTAGAACATCATCTCATTGCAAAACACTCCATTAAATGCAATTTTACGACCAAATCTACTGACTGACTTGTAAACGCAAATAAGAATTTCTTAATAGAAAAATTGTGGGGGTTTTTTCACACAGGCACAATAACTGCTCCCTGTACCAATCTGCAAGGCTAAACATGTATTATGATATCTTGAATTGACAGAAAGAAGCTACAAAGAGGAGGCAGTAATAATCTTTCAATGTACATTGGGTTAAACCTGTGTGTGCTTACAACAATAACCTTTACAGCAGCAGTGAGTGAGTTTATGGTTTTATATCGTCCTGGGTGTGTTATTTTCTTGATGATATGAATATGTAAGATGTCAAAAGGAGCATTTCTTATTCACATATTTTTTTTTTTTTAAGAACATGTGACCTTCTGTGTCTTCCCACCCTTCTGAAACCAAAAGCTCTTGTAGGTCTTGTGCTAAATGAGCTTAAAAGGTTTTACCCTTCTCCTTCAGAGTGAAGGAGAGGCGAAATATTGAATATAATATAATGCATGTTGCATTTATACAAGCTATTTATCTCATACTGGAAGCACCGTAAATAACTAATAAATCTTGTCATGGCTGTAGGAAACACAAAACAAAGTCCTGCACATAATTAACACTCCCAGGCTTGTGCGCGCACCCAGTAAACACTCTTCTGAATGAAAAATATGGGGGAACAATGTAAAAATATGAAATAGGAGAAATCAGAAGATGGATAGCTTAATGGGATGCATTAAGCCATCAACAGTTATAGACATGCCAGCTGAGTAGATGGAAGGCACGGCTCTCCACTCTGTCTGGTGTTGCTATGCTAATCTCTTTTTATGTCAGTTAGGATTACAGTGATCCGGTCTTGCAATTTAAAACTTTGTTGGAAAGCAGACCTGGCAAACATTATGACAGGTTTGTGTTTCTGAACTGCAATGTATAGGAGATAAGACGGTGATTTAACCACACACCAACTTCTCTATGCACATTTAACCTTTCCCTATAACATTTAGTGGCCTTCCTCCAGACTAACATAAGCCTCAATTTACTTGTGACCAAAGTAAGGATTAAACTCATCAATTAAAATGTGATCCCTCCATGAATAACCTCCTCTGAACTTCATGCGCGCACACACACACACAAGCCTGTATTGAAACATACTCATGTGTTTGTTTTCATTCCTCCGTACAGCTTAAATGGCAGAGCCATCAAACCAGGAACTGCTAATTAGCTAAGAGGGTCTTAAGCAGTTTGAGGTAATGCTGGAAACAAAAATAAACTGAAGATAATTCCTTTGGTGCTCAGATAAAAGGCGTCTCAAAACTCTGGCAGCCTTATTTCTGTTCAGTCAGGTGGTTCACGAGAAGAGAAGAGAAGAGAAGAGAAGAGAAGAGAAGAGAAGAGAAGAAAAAAATAGCTATTTGTCTCAAATATTCAAATTAGGAGTTCCGCTCAAACAAATGTCCAGAATCTGATTATTTTTTCTCTAATTTGTGGATGTATCTGCAAAATAACCACTTGGCACACATCACCAAGGTGTGGGAAATGAAAATAATTGGTCATCAAACAAAACCATCACAACCCAGGCCGCAAAACACAAAATGCTTCTTACTTTATCCCCACCGGATATAAAGTAGTAACTGTTGCTAATTCATATGAATGGAATAGTTTATTTTGGTGTCTTGCTGAGACTTTGATGGGAATATATAAAAAAAAATCCCCCACTCGCCCAATTTCCCCGGGCATTCTGTTCCTCCTTCAAGCTCAAGTCCTCCATCAGACAGAGATCTCAGATCTTGTTCCTGGGATATGCTGGAGTCACTTGCCTGGCTTGGTGGTCACAGCCACTGATGTCTTCACACCCCACATCCTCTCCAACTGTTCTTTCAGGCCCACTTGGGATTACCACATCTATCACTACAGCCCTCTTCTGCTTTTTGTCCACCACCACAATGTCCGGCTGGTTCGCCATCACCTGTTTGTCTGTCTGTCTGTATTTGGAAGTCCCATGTGTGTCCCATTTTAACCTCTGGACTTCCAGCCTAAACTCGGTACAGATGTTCCTGTATACTATGTCAGCCATCTGGTTATGCTGTTCTATGTACACTTTACCTCCTAGCATTTTACATCCCACTGTTATGTGCTGGATCTTTCCTGGTGTGGTAAACCCCAGCTTCTATCACTCTTGTGCTCAGAGCCTGCTCTTGTGCTGCCGTGATTAGTGCCTCTGTGCTGTCTTTCAGTCCAGCCTTTTCCAGCCACTGGTAGGATTTTCTGACATCAGCCACTTCCTCAATTTGGTGGTGGTACATGCCATGCAGAGGTTTGTCCTTCAATCATGCTTCCAGCTGTTCTTCCCTGCCGTGTTTCTGCTGCCTGAGGTATTCACTTAGCAACTCTGATGTACTCATTGATCTTTATTGTTTCATCCTGGATAGTGGCTCTGACGCTCACTAGTCCTCGACCTCTCTCTTTCAACTTGGTGTACTGCCTCAGGGTGCTGGACTTGGGGTGGATTCCCCTATACATTGTGAGACATTATGATTGTCTTATTATCAGTGGCCTCTATGTCTTTATGTCTATGTCCTTTTGGCCAGATTATTATACCAGTGGGGTATCTGATAACTGGCAGGGCGAAGGTGTTTATCATGCAGACCTTGTTTTTTCCATTCAGCTGACTTCTCAGGACTTGCCTTAGTCTTTGGAGGTATTTGGCTCTGGCCAACTTCCTTGTGGCCTCCTCAAAGTTCCCAATTGCCTGTGGGATACCAAGGTACTTGAAACTGTCCTCAGTATCTGCAATGTTCCCATCTAATAGTCAGATTCTTTCAGTTATGACTACTCTCCTTCTCTTAGTTACCATTCGACCACACTTGTTGAGTGACAAGTGAAGAATGACATCCCGATATCATTGCTGTAGATACTGGTGGTGTGGGTCAGTGAGTTGATGTCTCGCTCACTCTTGGCATACAGCTTGCTGTCATCCATATAGAGGAGGTGGCTGATGGTTGCCCCATTTCATAGTCTGTATCCATAGTCTTTGTAATGATCAGGGTTTGGAGATTAGGGTTCAGGGTTCAGAGCTATGCAGAAAAGCAGCAGGAACAGAGCATCACCTTAGTATATGCTGTACTTGATGCTGACTCATGCAATGGGCTTGAGGTTGGCCTTTTCCACAGCCCCATGTAGTTCTGTATGAGTCTTGTTGATCTTGTAAAGTTCCAAGAACTCCACTGCTTTCCCAAGGTTATAAACACTTTTATAACACTTTATTGAAATGACATGCGATGTGTCATTTACAATGTCTATTTTCCATTATATTCAGGGTGGCTGAATGTCACAAGATTTTTTTCTGTTCCAGTTTCCAGGGAAGGGACCAGGACATACAATAATAAGAAGTCACTGACTATCTTATAATTTCTATCATGATATAAAATGATTCTAAAGCCGTATTTAAAATGGGCACAAGTGTGCAGAAAGTTGTCACAGATTAAAGGTGAAACACTTTTATAGTGTGACTATTGCAACTATTGCATCTTATAATACTCATGGAACCATTTAGACACAAGTATAGGCCAACTTTTTTTTTTGCATGTGTGACAGCTGCATCACCATAGATAGTATTTCATCATGTTTTTTCAACCATAGGAGTAGTGGAGACAACGATTACTGTCATAATGAAGCTTACCCATATGAGGAGACCTGTACCACTGCCATGTTTGCCTTACTATTAAGTTACTGCCAGCAGCTGGCATAGCATAACATAAAGCCCAAAGATGAAGAAACAGCCAGCCTGGCTCTGTCCGAAGATAGGAAAGTCTGTTTACCATCACCTCAGTAATGAAGAAACAACAAAACAAGAACTTATTGTGTATGGGACTGTCGCTGGTTTGGTGCAGTGACTAAATGCCAGCCAGCCAGTAGGGACTTCGGATTTACGGATTACAAATGCAATATAACATGTTAATTTGTGAGCTTTAAGGGCGCTGGTAGGCAGATTTTTGTTATCTTCAGAGCTAGACTAATTCTTTCCTGCTTTTTCACCTCTCTTAGGCTAAGTTAAGCTAACCGGCTGTAGCTCCACTGTTATACAAGAATGGTACAGATCCTCTTATCCAACTTTCTGAAAATGAATCCCAAAATACCAAACTCTTCCTTAAAGCTTATGTTCTTACACACCAGTTCAATAACACAAGCATGCACACATAGGGAGACGCAACAACACTCGAATCTTTCTGTCGGCTCGAACTGGATGACCTCATGTCTTATCATCAGGGACAGGGATCAGACTCCAACTATGACTCGCTGGTGGCGACCTAATGAATATTAATAAGTGCAGGTTACACGCCCTGCCAATCAGCATCTGCTGAAAAGGTCAAGATCATCTAACAGTGTTTGTTTAACATACGGTAAAAAGTGATGATTACACGAAAAACTTCTCACTGTCACAACAAAGGTTAAATAGTTTAATTTAAATCCACTTTCAAGCACAGGATGAAGAAGAAAAAAAAAATGAGTCAAACATTACTTACCATTGGGGCTTTCTTCATCTATGGCAACGATGGTAGCAGGAGGACCCGACCGAGACAGTTTACAGTCTGTGAGGGTGACAAGGAAAATGGGAAAATTAATTTCATTTCTGCTTTATATGTGTTTTACAAAAAGCGTAAAAAGTGTAAAGCTCAACTGCGAAGCATGAGGATGATTTCGCTTGGGGGAAAAAAAAGTTTTAAAATGCCTTGTGCCCTGCGATAAATCTGTCAGAGTGTCTCTTTGAAATTGAACTGGACTAACAAAAAAAGAGTGTGGTTATGAATGTCAACAGCAGGGTACTGAAAGGAGTGAGTATGAAAACAGAGGAGGAATAAAGAAAATGACTAAGGTGTTACAGGATGAGCAAAGGGAAGTAAAAAAAAAAGATTATAAAGAGAAATAGAAAAAGTAAAAAAAAAAAAATCATACAGTAAGCTAAGCTATGACTATGAAACGCTGTAAGGACAACAGCATTAAATCCATAGACATAAATAGAGGCTAAGCCTATATAGCTTATTAACCTCAGCGTTCTCTCCACAGTGAGAGGAAATGGGTTGGACAGGAAGAGCAGAGGAATCATATAATTGGAATGAAATGTAGTAGAAAAAGAGGTGAGGTGAGGGAGGCAGGACTTGACAGTGAAGAGAGACTAATGCCCATTTCTTTCACCGGTAACGACTGGTGCAACGCCCTTAAGCCATCCATGCAGGGTTAGCGGGGGTTAATAAACCAGCACCATGACTAAACACAAAGTTAGCAGAGGAAGAGGGAGGAGATGGTTCTTACCCTCATACTGCCAGTCTGAAGTTTGAGACAGCCATGTCCCACCAGGAAGGAGAGGAGAAGAAAGGTAGCAGCCGTGGGAAGAAGAGGAAGTAGAAGAAGAGGAAGAAGAAGAAAAATCATGAAAAAAAATAATTAACCGTCAGAGCAAAGCAAAGGCAACAAAACCACAAAGAGAAAAGGGTGAGCTCAAACATGAAATACAGGAGTTTTTGAAAAAGAGGTGGCAATTGGTTGAATAGCGCACAATCAATGTGGTGAAAGGTGTGTGTTTGCATGTACAGCACACAAAAGCCAAGATCTCTATAAGCTTTTCCACCTCCATTCATAGCCGCCACCCAATGTACTGTATTACCATGACGAGGAATCATTTTAACTTGTCGTTGCCAGGACATGAAAACACAAGAACACCCACATTCAGCAGATAGAGCAGCGACATCACTGTGCAGGAGGATGCTTGGGAATAATCCCACTGGAAGACGGATATCTGCTCACCTAGAAAATAAACTTCATGGAACAATGATCACACTTTCTCTCTCTTTCTCTCCTTCCCTCAACGATTAAGCATTACAACTGTGTGTCATCATAGATTATATTAAGATCCATTGGTCTTGTGTCTTGCTATGGGACTGTATTGAATGTTCCCAGATAAAGATTAAACCACTCTAGCACCCTGAATTAGCTCATCTAAGTGCAGAAAATTATTGGTTCTTCAATTTGTCACGCTGAGAAGGTGGCAAGGAATGTTTCTTTGTTCGTACTGTAATTGTGCTGACTTAACACAACCGTGCCGCATGAACGCTAAAACATTAACTACAGTCATATCGGCTACCTGTCCACAGATTTCCTCGCAAGCAAGTGGTTGTTCCAGCGAGCGTTCTGAGATGATTATTCTGTTGGGGACTATGGTCAAACTGCATCTACAGTGCCATACTCTATGTTTTTGATGTCCATGTTTTAAAATTTACAAACAAAAACAACCTCTATCTTCCTGTTTGGATGTTCTGATCATCATCAGGTATAGAGGTTGGGATGAATGGTTGGGTGTACAAAGTTTGACACTAAAGACAGGGATTTGTCTTCTGTTTCCCACATGTTTTTTGGCTTAGATGAATAAATACTGATTTCTGACTTTGAGTTGTGGTTTTAGTTAAATATCAAAGGGATAATTTAGCATATTGGAAATTACACTTTTTGCTTTGTTGTTGAGGGCGTACTGATAAAAGGATAATATACACATTTAAAAAGGAGGTACAAGCAGAAACTATGGTAACACTTTATTTTAATAGTCCATCTGTTGAGGTATTCAGTATCATGTCAACAGTGTGTCAATTGACATTCAACAACACTGAAACCACAAAATCTTTAGTTCACTATGTTGATAATCTGTTGATTGTCAACTAAAGATTAGATCAGTTAACAATCAGCAGATATCAACTGGGGATTAGTGGCTTATTTGTTGATGGTCAACTAATCTATAGTTGACTACCAGCAGACTATTCGAAGGCAACCTGCACAAAGCATTTTAGACACGTGTTAGGACTATCCAATTAGAGTGGAAAACAGCTGAGAACAATAGGAAGTCTAAGATCTATTAAAAAAACATAAAGTCAACTGGACTTGCTTGAGGTTCTTGAAGATATTTCACACACCAAGCAAGTCCAGTTGACTTTCTTCTAACTCTTAGAAATGACCATGACCTGGATGACTGAGCATCTTCACAGACAACAGAACACGTACATTCATCTACTAATTATATGCATCATAGATTACCACTTGGAATAACCCTGCTGACTTTCAACCAACATACAAATTTTGAGTAGCTGATAATCAGATTAGAAGATGCTGAAGCGGTCTACTGAAAACTGAATACTGTTTAACCCTGTAAAGCCTGAACCATGAAATAATTGCCAGAAAAAGTGTTTATTGAACCTTCTGACAAATCTATAAATAAATAAATAAATAAATAAATATAAATTTGCATATATGATTTTTAATTTGTTGTTATTTTCTATTTTCCTGCATTTTGATTTTATATTAGGTTTTTTCAGGAAAACAAATATGATGATGATGAAAAAATGATGAAGAGGTCTAAAATAAACTCATGTATATTGTCTTTTAGTAAAATTTTCAATTCTTTACATCAACACTTGAAACGAAACACACCTTATAGCTTACTTGGCGGCTACTTGAATGCTTGTTACTTGTCTGTATGTTGAAACACCGTTGTTGGATGTCACTTTTGTCATACTACTGATTGTATCGTGTCAGCATCAAAATAAAGTGTCGCTGAAACTATTTCTTGCTGAACAATAGCAGTGCACAGTGTCTTGTTGTCACAGTGAGGTTGCCAGGCAACCGGCAGGGATGCAGCAACAAAGCGCTGGACACAAACTGTTGCTCATCAAGAAATAGGTACATTATGCAGCCACAAATTGTCATTTTTACATCACTGTTTCTACGAATTCAGCAAGCACAAAACAACATGTTAATTGGTGAGCTCTTGAACTTTGGAGGACTGCCGAGACAAACGCCATATTTAATGAACAGTCATGGGAGTGCTGCTGATCTGCTCGTCTAACTCTTGGAAAGAAGGCAAGTATAAGCAAGTTGCCGGTCTCAGTGGAGGAGAGCGAGGATTTGACCCCTTTTTTGAAGCTTTTTTTAAGGGTGCATCTCAGGTTGGCAATCCAGAAAGATGCATGTGCCATGGAACAACAGTCACTAGTTACATCACACTCTACCAGCTGGCCTGTGTGTGTGTGTGTGGTGTGTGTGTGTGTGTGTGTGTGTGTGTGTGTGTGTGCATGCAAACAGCAGATGACAGATGTGTATCCCCTGCTTGACTGCCTTTTTATCCTTCAGTGTAAGCTGATGCCCCTCATCTATTACTAACCAGCCATTTTTTCTCTATGTGGCATCTATGTCTCTTTCTCTCCCCCTCGCTCTCTTCCCTCCTTTGTCTCTTCTCATCTGCCTCCCTCTCTCTCGTTGTCAGTCTGCCCCCCCCACCTCCACCTCAAATACTAAAAATTAAATGGGATGAAACAGTAAACAGTCTCGGTTGTAAGTTAAAGTGACGGATGAGCATGATGAGATGTCCAAATGAAGTGAGCCAAATCTTTTAAAATCTGCAATCCCCCCCGAACGGATAGGTAATGCTAATTCAAAGTCCAATTTCTCTCCGCCTGTGATAAATTTGCCGGCAATTCCTTCAAGTTAAAGTATCATTAAAACAAATTCTACCATGTATTTGCGGAGAAGTTTAACAATGAGTAGGAAACCAATTAAGCTGCCACATATTGTCAGCAGGTCCTAAATTTAATCACGCATTAGAGTAATTCCCTTTCTCTGTGCATGACAGTTAACTAAAGGCTGATGATCCTACCACAGAAAACCACACTGGGGAGGAAATTCAAAATGAAGAGTCAATTGCATTGAAATGCAAATTGTCGTCTCTTCTTTTACATAGGTCACGGGCATATTTCCTCTCAAAGGCACACTTTTTTGTATGAGATATCCAATAAAAGGGCTCCTATAGCACAGTTAGTGTTCTCTTGTATGCAGGTACTTATCGCCGTTAAGTGTCTACTCAGGCTCAGCCTCAAAAGTTTACTTGCGCATTTCTTCCTTCATTGACATGTACTTGTCTTCCTGTAAGCACACACTTATTCTCCCGTAAGCACACACTTTGCACTCTCCTCCTTCAAAGTTTTCCGGAAGAAATCGGGGAAGGGGGTGGGGGTGGTTTCAAGGTGCGGACCACATAAAAAAAGAAAAAAAAAAAAGGCTTCAAACTTTGAAATAGACCTCTCCATTCTGACAACATCACAGGCAGTCCATGAAAAGCGCTCGCTCCGTTTCAGATTTATCATCGACCAAACGCCTCTGTATTCAAACCTGGAGTGTTTCAATCAATAACCTCTTTATTTACTATTCAAATGTGGTCCATCTAAATTTGGCAAGCAGGATAAACAGGTACAGGTTGCCAAGGGAGGCAGCATAAAAAGTCCCCATTACGAACGGTCGACTAAGGAAGAAGAGAGAGAGAGAGAGCGAGCGAGAGAGAGAGATCCTGTGACTGCAGCTGAAGACCACAGCAGTCGCCTTAGTCCAAACAGGCTTCAGTTGGTTGAAAACAACTATTGTTGTCCAGCACACACACAGACACATAGCTAAGCAACTGTCTCCATGATACACACACACAAACATATGCATGGCTGTTTAGGAACGGTTTCTTCGTGCACCTTCGCAGCAGCTTACACAGTTTAGGCCATCACATGCTAGAGTTACCATTAAATATACATGCTGAGGCTGTGACTCAGTGAGGCACCTGGACATGGCTGACTGTGTGTTGAGTCCGTTGGATGTGTAAGCTGAGTCACTTCGCAGAGGAAATGCTGCGACATTGCCCACAACTAAGACATTACTACTGGCTTTAATGTTGCCTTATTGTCACAATATTAAATGAATGGTTCTACATGCTTGTGTCTTGAGTCATAAATAGCTGTTTTTACACTTTTTAAATGGATGAAACAAATAAGATATAATGCTTGCAGCCTGGCCTCGGACTGAAGCAGGCCAGCTGTTTCTGCCTATTTCCACTCTTTATGCTAAACTAAGATAATCTGATGCTCGCTTTAGCCTCATATTTAACAGACATGACAGACAAAAATGATTTCAAACTCTCTGTAGGCGTGTCTATACATTTCTACCATAACCCACCAGTGTGTCTCTGAAAGCATTTACATGTATCTGGGTACAGTAATGGTGGAGGAAATAAAGTCTATAAAATCTCCAGGGAGCTAAGGGAAAACCAGAAGCACATGCTGAGAGGGAAAATCAGAATACTAATCACAACTTCAGTACGACATAATCCAATGAGAAATTAGCAGTGTGTCTGCTAGGTTAACTCCATGGCACAGGATCAGACGACACGACCAGCAGAGTGTATTGGCAGGCCGAGGATGCTTTCTTCCCAAATGACAGTGAAGAATACCACAGGCATCGGAGCCGTCGCACTGGCCTGCTTCCACTGAAATAATTGACTCATTTCATCTGATGATGTTTCAGACGGGGGCCTGTGAGTGATGCACTGTGGGTCCATTTCGCAGGGCACAGAAAAGTAGCAGGCAGTCGTCTGAAGATTATAATGTTCTCTGTTCCCTTTTATTTTTATTTTTTTAATCCTGTGGGGAATGGGTTGAATGTTTGTTTGAGTCAAGTGTAACAAACAACCTTAAAGCGATAGTTTTGACATTTTGGAAAATAGGTTTATTCGCTGTCCTGCTGAGACTGAGATGAGAGGGTTGATACCGCTCCCGTGTCTGTGCGGTAAACATGAAGTGACAGTCGGTTAGCTTAGCTTAATATTAACACTGGAAACATGGAAAAACACTCAAAACAGCATATTCATTTAACATATTCATTTCATATCAGACTAGCAAAGGAAATACTGTACTGTGAATATACCTTCACACAATATGCAGCAACAATATTAAAAATTTGAGTTATTAGAAATTAGTGGCAAAAGTTAAGTGGAGATGATGTTTGAACTGTCGTGCCATGGCTGATAACCTTCTCATTTCAGTCTCGACACTTTCTTTCTAATATGAGTTCACCATACTTTCTAAAGCTTTCTAATCAAATTTTCCACCGTGCCATATTTGTGCTCATTTGAGCTGAAGTCGTACTTGACTGCCTTCTGCTTGTTACCATCTGTTAAAATGCTCGCTCGGCTACCTAGCCTGCAGTCTACATTGTGAATGGGAAAACCCAGTGATGGCGAACTCCGAAATATGCTGGAGTAACATCTGAGCGCAAAAAAAAGATAAATAAATAAAAGGCAAGCGGAAATCATCCCAAGGGACGTCTGCATTCAGGTTTTTCTGCAGGGACTTTCGCTCTCAAAGGAGAGAGGAGAGTCTGAAAAGGCAGTTTGCGCCGCTGATTGATGGCCACAGGATTTGGATGTGGCACACTCCAAAAAATGGCAAAGTAAACATTTTATGATGAAACTGTCCGCTCGCATGAGCAAGACCGAAGTGAAATAGATAATATAACAAGAGAGGAGATGGAGGAGTCTGCCACTCAATATTCAGTTGCATCAAGTGAGATCTATAGAGATGCCACTTAAAAATAAAATCATTTTAGTCATTCGGAATACACTTTAAAACAATGCAGGGGAAAAGCTGCAGGGAAAGGTCTTTTGGGTGTCTCTTACACATGCACATAATGCAATTAATGAGGATTTAGGCGGGGGCTAATATTGTGAACAATATGTGAATAAGTGTTCCCAAAGTATGCGGGGGCGTGTAGCCATTAATAGTGTTCCACAGGGTTTGTAAGTTAATTACAAACTGTGCCTTTTTTGATGTAACTTAATTAATATGCAAAGAGCCCCTTTGAGATAATTTACTTATTAAAAGCACATTATTAAAACTGTGTAAATTAAAATGTTAAAACAAGAAGCCGTGCTCGTAATTCCTTTCATTCATCCTGGTCCCGATCGCCCGTTGTCTTCCCCACAGCACGGCCCACAATACGTTTTAGCCTACACACCAAAACAAAAAAAAAAAGTTCTGCCACAGAATTGACTGGCTGGCTTGACAGACGTGACTTCTAAAAATACAGTACGCAATCTTTCAAATCTTTTCAAGAGTATTGAGAGATATGGTCATAAAAGGGTTGAAATACTGGAGAAGACTGACAGGGGAAAGGGTGCTTTTTTTTCCTCTAAAAGTTCTCATGTGTCATGTCCTTTTTAAGCCTCCATCAGCAGGTACACCAATCTACACCTCTCCCTGGGGTCCCATTCCTCTCCGTCTTTCCTCCCCTACCCAACCAGCCAGCCGTTCATCCATCACCCCTTCATCTATCCATCTGCCACCCACCCCATCCTCTCTATCCATTCATCCATGGAGGACAGAGGAGGAGCAGAGGGGACAAAATTGGCGAGGAGAGAGAGGGAGAGGGGAGAATTCAGGGAAGTGGGGTGGGGGCAGTGGGGGAAAAGAGAAGGAGAGGACTGGAAGGGGAGAGACTGAAAAAAGAGAGGAGAGAAGAAGAATAAAAGGAGAGGATTGTAGAGGAGACACGGTGTGACCTTGTGTTAGATTGATGTATCTCGGGAGAAAACGGATTGTAGACTGGCTCACACACACACACAAAAAAAGAAAAAAAAACATGCACACAAGAGACACACACACACACACACACACACACACAGGCCCAGTGCTGTAGGGATCACCACTTTGTCACTGTGCTGGCTTATCCATTATCCTGACTCTCTCTCCCTCTCTCTCTCTCCGTCTCTGTCTCAGTGTGTCAGGTCCGCTCCCGGCCGGTGCAGGGCTAAACGCAGCTGACAGCGGTAGTGGTGGTAATCAGACAGTAGTTGTTCTGAGGACACATGGTGGAAACATATAAACACCCTTCCGGTAACCCCGAATGCTCTCATGGTAGCCTGCAGCTGTAGGATCAGGCACCGTCTGCGGGTACAGCCCGGATTTTGAAGTGATTAAAGAAGATTTAAAAAGGAACACATTTATGTCTGACATTAATACATTTATTTGTTTTCAAGGTGAGAAGATCAATGTTAATCTCCTGTCTGTGCTTTAAAGTTAAGTTTAAATATGTATCCAAAAGAAAAAACAGTTTTGAATACTTTTAGAACAAAATCCATATTTTCTCATCTTGTAAATGTAAAAAAAAATATTTTGGATGATTCATCTTCAACTCAGAGAGCAGTTAAATAAATCCAATCCAAACTTTTGAGAAATCCAATGACATCTGAAAGGATTTGATTCTAATCGCTCCGGTAACCTCATCCCGTCTAACTATTCTCCTTTGCCGAGAAAACCGTCTCAGTACGGATGCTTGAGAGACTTTTAACTTCTGTTTGGCTTTAAAGAATAAACTTATTTTCATCCCTCATGTCTGCTGATGGCCTCCTGCAAAACATTACAGTGTTCCAGCGGAGGCGAGGAAGAAGACGACTGCAAAGCTAAAAAACATGAATGCAGCCAATGGTATTATAAAATATCATAGAAATCTGTTGGACCTCAAGGACACATGCAGTGAGAGCTTGTTGAGAAATGTAATGTAGTATATATATCTAGTATATGCTGGCCGAGGTACTCTGATATAAAGATATGTATGTGTGTGTTTCAAGGACAAAGTCTTTGGTACAATTTATTTATGCAAAATAAATAAAATGTGTGTGTGTGTGTGTGTGGGGGGGGGGAAGAGGGACAGAGAAAGAGAAGCAGAGTAAGCGAAGGCAGCAATAAACATAAGAAGAGAAAAGTTCCAGAAGCAAAAGGAGAGCTGGAGGAACAGCAACACCAGTCGGCCTCAGAGATGGGGGTATAACAGAAAGATGACAGCAGGTGATAAAAAAGAAAGAAAGAAAAAAAAAAAGGTGGCGAGAGGGACCTATTAAAATCACCTTGAAAAACACCAACTCCACCCACCGATGCACACACACACACACACACACTCACACGCGCTGACATACGCACAAAATGTACCATAAATCTGCAGCACCAGCCCACCATAGTGGCACAATTGACATTAGCGCCATAGTACATTTGTCATGAGCGCACATACACTGTCCTCCTCCATCACGCACAAGTACAAGGGGTGGACACAATAGCACAAACGCCCGCGCAGTCTAATAGTATCTAATACAAGAATGAAATGAATACCTACTTGGCACTGTCTTTGGTATTATTGAATTTTAGAAACATTATGTCTTGCTGGTTCCATAAATTATCTGTTTTTATACGGAGGCTGACAATGATGGAAGTTGAGGAAGTTGTTGAAAAGGTTGTGTCTTTGGCTGCTAAACTCCCTACCAGAAGATACCAACCCCAACGTTGACATCACTTCAGATTACAATTAATTGCAAAGTCATTAGCAAGTGGTATTTAAAACTTCAATATGGGCCCTCTAGGTCTTTGTTTCCCACTATTTGGATTGCAGAAAAAGAGATGTAGGCAGTGATCCAGAGGTCTGGAACGGTGCAGGCTGGAGTGTTTAGAGGGAAATAACATCTGATCTAGTGCTATATGGCAACTGATGTGCAATGAGTGCATACAGTATAGGCTCAATGCCAGGTGAGTGCTGGATAATGGAGGATAAACCTAAATTCTGACATGCTATATCATGCTTTGTTTATTGACATAAACCTTTCATACACTGTTCTAACTCTGCCCTTTCAGCATGCATTATGTGCACTAAAGTGATGCATAAATGTATAAATGTATCTTTTTTTCCCTAGCTAGATTTATGTTTTATCACACGAATGAAAGATACCCTTACTATTTTTTCCTCACCAGCAGTGCTTTGTAGCAATGTTTCCATGAGAGAGAGTCTCATCTCATTTACATCTTGTTCTCTACTTGCACCTACGCGATAATGAACATACAGATGACAAGATGCACATTCATGCAGCTGCTAGCAGTAATCCGCCAAGAAAACAGCAGCACTCAAACAAAAGGCAGTTAATTTAAGCAGAAGACGTAAATTATCTAAAATAACTTTTAGTCATATTTGCTAAAAGCTGTCACTGTGTCCTTAACAGTAGTACATGAGACAGATAGTCTGAAAAAAAAAAAACATCTGCCTCTAAGGCCATTTGACAAGACTCCACGCTCTAACTTTCAAAATAAGAGCATTTTCTCCTTATCTTTTCTTTTTAAGAAAAGGCTCTGGCCGGTAAAAACACGGTAAAGCAAGTTTGAGAATACTTTTTTTAATAATAACTTTAATAAGTTTTTTTGGAAGTAATTAATGAGGAAGAAAAAGTATTCAACATTTTGATTGTTTGTGCCACTTTGTTAAACAGGTGATATGCAGCAGGCGATATGCTACATCAAGCACACCATCTGTCAGTATCTATAGTGATGGATGCTTCCTGATCATGCTAGATGGTGGCGAGTGCGACCTGCAATTTACCCGTTTTTGTTTATACCCTCCCACTTCATGCAGAGCACTTTACATGGCTGCAAGTTCATTCAGAGTGGCACCCTGTGATGAAGGGCTAGTGAGCGCGAATCGGTTTGGGCCACAGTCACGCTAGCGACTGAAATTTACATAGAGCACATCTTGCAGAAAGCTGGCCCGCCTGAGAGAGTCATGGCGAGAGGAGTGATTAAGAAAAAGACAGAGGGGGGTTATCTGGTCATACTGGGTTAATGTAGTGCTGTACCCTTCTCTTTTTGGCTACCATTCTTATCGTTTACCACGCTGCAGGTAAGCCACATAATCACAGGCATGCCATCAGTCACACACACGCGCATGCCGGCACAAAGTTCCATTGTCATGCAGGCGCGCTCATAGGCAATCACGCAGGTGCAAAGGAATACATTCACAAGCATTTAGGTGTTGAAAAAAAAAAAAAAAAAACAGAGCAGAGAGATACCCGCACATCACACTGAATACATGACAACTCTAGCACAACTCTTTTCATGCCTCCTGTTGTGTCTTGTTCGCATCCGCAGATAAGTCACATTCAATTAAAACAACGAGTGAAGCGCCGCCTACACACCACAGGCTTCAATTGAATTCATAATCGGAGTCAAGTCAAGTACGGGAATTCGCCAGAACAGAGGGTTTGCATTTCAGTCTGTCTATTTTCAGTGCTAGAACACACTGAGTAAGAAGCCAAAAACAATAGCTGGGGTAAGCCATTTGTGTGTCACAAGTCAAGCATGATATGAGCACTAAAACATTGACCTTAATCAGTTGGATGAATCAGTTTTTGTCTTTTTTTTTGAAGGGGGAGAGGGGACAAACAGAGGTAAAAAGGTTTGGAGCTGTTCATTCAATTTCAGCCCAAAAGCCAGATTTGACACACAGCGTGGACTCCCACCCTGGAATCGGGCCTCATTAAAAATATATCGGTTCTCTTGTCAGTCGGAAAACCAAAAGTGAGTAAATATAGTCTCTTACTGTTGGGACCCAGGCTAATTAAAACATACCAGCACTCTTGTCATGTGGGGGTCCAAACAGCTGAAATCAACCTCTCATCCTGGGACCGGAGCTCATTAAAAACACGCTAGCACTCGTGTCACGAGGGGGGCAAACTGAGCAATATATTGTCTGTCAACCCGAAAATCCAGGCTCATTAAAACATACTATTCTTGTGCAGATCCACAAGAATAACGCTTGCAATCCTGTTTTTCAGACCCTGCCAACAGTTTAGGAAACACACTTTTACCAATGTAATTGAATGCATGTGGACATGTGTAATGAGGAGAAAAGAGGAGAGGCCCACTAGATCCAGGGAGATCTGAAGTGAAAGGATGTTTGGCATTACGTCATTGAATTCACTAAAAGTCGACATGTAGCGCACTTGGCGGTTACACATGCCCCTCTTCTCCCTCTGCACAGAGGCGTACACACTCGCAGACGTTCACCTCTGGCTGCAGCCCCTGTCAGCTAAATGCCAACCAGATAAATTTCAAGGACTAAGAGTTAAATGGAATATTAATATTCTGGCAAATCGAGCAGAAAGTCAAGAGAGTATTAAGCTGAGCTCTCCCACTGGTGACGACTTCATTTATGGCTTACCTTTCTTCGGCCTGCTCACAGTTCAGGGATTTTTTTTCACCATTAAAGTATCCTTGGCAGATTTTTGCTCCTTAATTATTAATAATATAAAATGAATTGGAGTGGGACAATCCTACTAGGGCACTTAAACTGATGATTACAGAACTGTAACATCCACTCTAATGTTTACATTACTACCCATACCAAGCCTGTTGATACGTAGGCTAACATGCCAAAGTTGCATTCAGAACATTGTTTCGTTTCATTCATCGTCTGTGAACAAGATGCAGGAATTTGGGGCTTAAATACATTTAATTTCAAAATATGGAGGAATTATTTTAAAACTGTTTAATGAGTTGCTGTCGGACTGATGGCAAATGGTCACATTGGCACTCTTCTGGTTTGCCACAACAATCCAACTGAGATTGTGTTCAAAATTAGATACTAACATGCTACATACTCAGTCAGTATGTTTTATATACTAAATTAATGACTGGGTACTATATGCCATTACCCACAGACTGTTTGCACTGTTGCTGGAATATACACCGGCAGTATGTCTTCACTGCATCATATTACTGTATAAACCATGACATAACCAGTCCAAAACACCCTTGAATGAAAACTGTTAATCGCAAATATAAATCAACACTGCCTCGTCCACTCAATGTAATAGTTTCCACTATTATTTTCAGGCAAATTAATATTATCAGATATTTTTTGTACAGTACATTACATATGCAAGCTCCCACAATTTTCCTCTTAACTGCACTTTAATGTCATTTACCATAATTTGTAATTATTTTAATAGTTATTAATGCAATGCATTTAGGGATGATTTAGGGATGTCATGAAAGCTCATATAGCATCTAATCTACATCCGGGCATTTCTGGCATAATTAAAATACACATATTATGCAGATGGAGCACACTACATACTCAATTTCATGTCATATACTTAGCATGAATTGTACATTAGTATGGTATAATGCAATTTTGAACACAGCCTAAGCGTCTGCATCCACGCTAACAGCTCTGTGAGGATGTACTGAAGGCACAGCAGTGCTTTGAACTAAATGCCAACATCAACATGCTGATGTTTAGCAGTTTATAATCTATCAGTTTATTATCATGTTCACCATATTAGTTAAGCGTGTTAGCATGCTTACATATACTAATAAGCAATAAACACAAGGCACAGCTGAGAGTGATGGGAACGTTTTTAGTTTTGCAAGCCAAAATTCAAAGTAATAGGCAAAGAAAAAGATTGACCTTTAAATATTTCACAACAGCAACCAACAAATCCCCAAGCAAAAGCCAAAGCAGAACATATTAATGGCATATGTGTGGAGAAAAAATAGATAGGACATGGAATAAGAACAATAAAAGTAGCATAGTAAATTACATCAACACAGGTGAAACTTAATATAAACTTTGACACATTGCCTTGTTTAAACAGCAACATTCATCTTCTGTCATCAACAGATATCACACGTCAAAAAGGATCAATGAGGAGTCAGGAAAATCTGACTTCGACTCAGCACCTAAGTCTGAAGTCAGAAAAGTTATGCGCACAGTCCAAATGTTCAGTCCCAGCTGAGTGGAGCTCTGAATTATAAAACAGAGATGAAGACAAAGAGGAAAGACAAGAGAAAAATGAAAGAGGAGATGGATAAAGGGGACACAAAGAGAGACTCCCTTTACCTTCTGTGTCTTGGCCCAGACAGGTTGATAGCAGCAGCAGATAAAGAACTCCTGGTCCCATTATGCTCAGCCATTTGACCCGGCCCCATGACAGTGGCCCCATTAAGTGCGTTCTAACCATCTTCACCACCATGCTTCACCGAGCATCCAGCTGTGGAGAGAGAGGAGGAGACAGAAACACATAAACAGAGGTCAGTCTCAATCACTCACCTCATTTTAAGTCACGCAGTGTGCAAAATTAAA
The DNA here is from genome assembly GCA_023238725.1 of Scortum barcoo. Classification (NCBI taxonomy): domain Eukaryota; kingdom Metazoa; phylum Chordata; class Actinopteri; order Centrarchiformes; family Terapontidae; genus Scortum; species Scortum barcoo. The sequence goes on from CM041542.1 coordinate 9,850,376, forward strand.
AGTGGCCATTTTCAGGTACTTCCTTTTTTCGCGCTACGCCACCTGCGCTCTGGCTTTCAAGTGAATGTGTAAGCACGCTCACAAGATGACATCTGCCAGTGAAAGAGGGAGCGGCAGTTTGGTGTAGCGGAGCTGTATTTCTCGCCCCGTCCTTACAGAAGAAAACCTTGAGTGAAAATGTGCTTCCAGTGCACTCCAGTACACCCTTAAGGTGAGATGCCCTCACAATCCAAACCTCAGGTGGCTCTTAATATTCATTTTGTGGCTGCACTTTGTCGCATCCGAAATCTTTGATCAATCTTTGTTCCTGTGCATCAAAGTCGATGATTGTTTCACAGGGATTACCAGCAGCACAATGGAAGATATAGAAACCTGTGGATGATGATAGAGACGGAAATATTTTGTGCAATGTAAAATGCCAGCGGTGGCAACAACATCTCAGATCTCGCAGTGGAAGAAATTGACACAGCTCATAATACGGAAAGATGCAGCACAGAAGAAAGAGTGAGAGAGAAAAAACATTAAGCTGATTTGTGTGTACGTGCGCAACTTGTGTGTGTATGTGTGTGTGTGTGTGTATCGCTTAGGTTGAGAGTAATTACATTTTATAGGGAGAACATGTACAGCTGAAGGGAAAAGAAGGTTTCTTTTGAAGTTCTCAGTCAAAGAGACATTTGGGTACTGTGTGAGTCTGTATGTGTACGTGTCTATAAATTGGGCTTTGATTGCTTTGAGGTAATGCAGCGCAGATCCCATCTCGCATCAATACTGCCCACTTACTCCCACAAACAAAGCGAGTCTAGATGACCTACAAGAGAAAACATCTTTGGGCTCTATAATGCGCAAAGCCAGTGGATAAAGTGTGTGAGAGGAGAGAGGGAGAGTGCAGTCACACCCCCCTCCACCATCTTCCCAGCAAGTCTGGGATTTAAAACTGACACTTGGGTTCACATTTGCATCTTTAACCTGCACTGTGGGTACTGTTATGCAAAATGAGCATAACAGCGCACTGATCCAGTGGTATTACTACGAGCAAACAGCAGAATCAAAGTTTAGCAACGGAAGCTTTCGGATTTTTGTTGCAATACCACAAGTGGCAACTGGAAAAAACTGGAAGCAAGACCGAGCAACAGCACCATGTCCAAGTCACTTAATACATCCATGGGTGGGGCCATGTTATAAGTGAAAGAGGTATAAGTTAACTACATTATTTTGAGCGTTATGTTCAGGTATTGAACTGAAAACCAATTTTTTCAAGTTAAGTGCGGTAACACTGCAAATTATACTGCATATTTGCCACGCGAGAATGGCGAGCTTGATAGGCGTAGCAACAGCAACCAAAGGAAGACCAGTGCTTAGCAACTGGTCAATTACAAGCATGTAAATTAGAAAGTCTTTTAGATGTCTTTTAGGTTGTATCATTATATCCTGTTCAAAATAATATGTATACAATTTTCTTCCATTTACTGTATGATTAATTTGAAAATTAGTCAAGGCGCAATGTGTAAACATCTTAACTTCTTCCGCATTGTTTTGTTCCAGTGTTCATGATCATAATGAGAATATTCCTTATTCTAAGAGATTATTCTGTATCGGACCTGAACTGAGACTAAACTCAACTGCTCTTATTCAGTAAGAACAACATTAACCGCTTCCCGTCACGCAAAATCTACCGCCTTTTTAATTAGGAGTGATTTATGAAGTTCCCGTGGCACAGATTACCGTGACAGAGTCAGATTACCATTGCCCTGCCCTCTGAATGGAGATGGAGTTGGCTGACAACGAAAATGTAATTGTGATATTCTACCAAACCCCAGAGGTGAAATCCAACAGTCACAGGCGCTCGGGGGCAGCTTCATTTTAGGGACACACTTTAGTCTCACGGTGCCAAGGCGACGCTCTTTAACTGCCCTTAATTGAATTTGACATATTAAACTCTGGTGCTTCAATCCATCCATAATGGCATGAAGGTGTGGTAGACTGTCATCAAGATGTAACATGGTGTCAGAGAAAGCCCTGCAGAGGAAAATGATAAGTCCTCTGACATTGTAGAGAGAGAGAGAAGCAGAGAAGCAGATTTTTTTTTTTTTTTTTTTTGGCACTGATTTTTATGAATCGACTAGGTTACTCCCGGTTTATGAATTCAAAACTTCTCCGAGACACTAATGTCATGCTAGTCCTGTTGATGAGTTTTAGAAATAATCCCAGTAGTTTTCTTTGCATGGCGCCGCTGGTTGATACTGGTGTAAAACTGATCTGAAGTGACGCATGAGGCCAAGCTCCCATGGTGCAAATGGGCAGAGTTCAGCAAACGATACGCATTCTGAATGTTTAAACAAACCAAACAATAAACAGTTCAAAGCCGTACTAAACATAACACTGCACTTTTGATTGAGATCATGCATTCATTTCCACCGGATAAAAAGTAACCTTGTCAAACCTTTCTTGGTACGTTTTCTGAACATGTTAGCAGTCAAATAGAGAAGTTCTTATTTGAGAGGTAATTGAGATTTAAACTGTGTCTGATGCTGGTTTTCTCACCTCCCATCATGAAAAATAATTACAGCTCCGGTTGAAACCGGTGAAATATAAAACCTCACTCTGTGTTTCAGGCTGCTGGTGGAATAATGCTTTTAATTTCTGCGCAGACAACACCTACACTATACCCGCTCTTTTTTTTTTTTTTTACAACCTGAACATGACAACACAATGACAGCTAATCCAAAAAATGGACTTGTTGGATGCAATAACCTATTCTCAAAGGAGCCCAGGAGCCTATTCTCATGAGCCAACACAAAGCCAGATTGATTTTTGACAGTGATGAATGGGAAAAGAGTTGGTGCAGCCCTGCTTACAGCTGAGATCTTATCAGAAATGAAAGTGGTCTAATTTCCCTTTTATTCAAAAGTTCACACATGCTTTAGTTGCCATTTATTTTAGAGTTCTGCAACTCTCCTTATTACCGGATAATATTGTCAGTTTATTGTGAAGAGATAACCAAATTGTAGCTTTTCTAAATTGCGGCTTGGGTTTGAACTGGGTTTGATATGACTGTCATGACATGAGAGGGTGCGCAAGGACGGCTCTTGACTGGGAGCTTAATAAATGAATATTAGAATAAGTAATGTAGTAGTTCCTGAAGCAGCTGAAGATGTTTAACCTGCCAAAATCAACAGTGGCGCACCTCTACACCGCCATCATTGGGTAAACCTCACACCCTCCATCACCTTCTGGCTAGGTGCTGCCGCTGCCAAGGACAAGGACAACTGCAGCGCATCATTTGCTCTGCAGAGAAGGTGACTGGCTTTAATATGCAACCATCCCGCCAGGACGGGGTGAGCAGGAATGACCTTCAACCTGAGATACAAACTTTCCACTCTGGCAAGACTCTGCGGTCCATCAAAACCAAAACCTCATAATGCCACCACAACGATTTTTTCCCCAGCCACAGATGGTCTGATCAACAAAGCTTGGGACTGCCACTGACACTGACTCTCATCCCATTATACTTTAATGAACTATATAAACAAATAAGTGAGACCTTAGATAACCTTCCTCATTAAATTGAAACCAATCACAGAGAGTGAGATGGAGATAAAAAGACACAGACAAGTTAGATCATTACACTGTTAAATAAGAATTACTAAACTAGACAAAGTTGAGTGGTTGAAAATAGGGCCTGTCCTGTGAGTTGATAAAGTTAATGAGTTTCAAATATTGTGTACATTCAGGCTCCTGCTTTGAGAGAAGTAAACGTTACGTATACAGCACAGGAATTTAGTTTGCAAGTGTGACCCTGTTGTGTTTTCATGTGAGTTGCTGCAATCATAAGCCAATACTTGGGCGACGAAACATCAAAAACACATTAAAAAGTACTCTACAGTCCACCATGTGGTAAACGTGGCACTGGACAACAAAGGCAGAAGCACCGTAAATGAAAATAAAACCTCTGGGCAGTGCAGAAATTTAGAAAATCTCCACACACGCTTCAGACATTGTATTTCCAGCATGATTGTCATATACATATATAGCTAATTTTCATTTGCTGTCCCTTGGCAAGGGCTGCCGATGATGGGCAAGTTGATGCAATAAAAGATTTAACTCTAATAGACAGCTGCAGTGAATTAAAACATTGCCAGATGACTAACCGCTATATCACTGGAGCAAGAAATGGAGAAAAATCTGACTCATGATATCAATGCAGTAATTCATACTGGCCAGAATGAGCAACACAGGAATATATAGCTTTGAGCCAAAATGGCTCTCCATGAATTGACCCTTATTGTAAGTGTGTGTGCTGGGCCGAGATGCAGGCTTATGTTTAATTTCCTGGTAAAGTTCACAAAGTACTGTGGCACTCAATAGTAGGCCATGCTGTAAGCATCAGTAACCAGGATGAAGTGTATTACGGCTGAAGGCGCTTCTCCTCTGGTAGAGCTTCAAATAGTTTTATTCCTCCAGAGAGGAGAGGAAATACATCCGACAGAGAGACAGAGACGCTCACACAAAGGAAATGAGGAGGAGAGAATAAGAGAAACATGGAGATGCAGTGGAAACGGAGAGGGGGAAATAGAAAGAGGGAGGGAGAACAGAGGGCGAGAGGAGAGACAGGGCAGAAGGTAAAAAAAAAGAAAAAAGAGTGAGAAGAAGAGATTACGTTAGAAAAGAGGAAGAGAGACTAAAGACTGAGACTTCGTCTCAGACGATATCAGACTGAGAGACAAAGAAAGAAAAGGAACGAGACAGAGACTGTGACCTGCACTTTAAAGGCCACTGGTTTCATTGAACATCAACAACCTCTCATTGATGTATGGCAATCACAGAGTGGCGGAGAAAGTGAGAAAAGGGCATAGCTAGGGCGAGGATGGTACAGGAAGGAGGATAAGAGAGAGAAACAATGGCAATCTGGAGGGGGCGAAAAGATTGAAAAGACGGAGAAGGGCACTAGAGAAAAAAACAAGTAAATGAAAGGAGAAAGTTTGAAAAGAAGAGAAACAAAACTTTGACCTTAAACCTGAGGAGATATTGATAGAGAATATGTGTCTGTGGGTGTTAAAAATAGTGAAATAAAGAATCTAAGTAACAAAACGGAAATTTGACCCAAAACAATGAGTGAGAGTGAGAGATGTTGACATGCTGTTTTTAGTTGTTTGCTTCCTCGGTGTTTGTGATCAGCTGCCTGTCATTGCATGTGACTGATAAGTCCTTGTTACTGTAACTCTAACTGACTGCGTATGCATGTGTGCCAAACACAACAACAAATAAAAATATTTCCCTTGTACTGTCACAGCCGACATCTGTCTATTTCATTTCCTGTCAGTCTGTCTGTTTGCCTGTTTGTGTTGTGTTTGTGTCAGTGTGTCTGTCTATGTGGCAGCCTGTTTGTCAGTGTCTGTCTGGCATCTTTCACAGCTTCAGCTGCTGCCAAAACAAGACTAGAAATTTGCTTCTTTTTTTCTTTTTTTTTCATTTCAGGCAGATGGGTGAAAGCCTTATGCAGAAAGAGTTACTATGTGGGGCTTATTGCCTTGCTCGAGTTTTTTTTTTTTTTCCTTCCAGGGCACAGAGCAAGTCAACTGCCATGCTTACAGGATGGCCTGTAATGGAGTCTTGCTGCTGTACAGCATGAACAAAAATGAAAAATTAGCAGATTCACAGAACAATTTCCTTATTTTCAGGGCCGGGCCAGAGTCGCTCTGAGTCGGAAGGTTATAGGTGGTTGCCTTGTTAGTATCATGGATGGCTTACTTAATGGGCACATCGGGCACATGCCCAAGACCCATGTAATAAAAATAGAAATTATACAACTTTATTAATCCCAAATTAAATGATTTTTTTCACTCTGGTATATTACATTTTACATACGCGGGTCTGAAAACACACATATGCACATGCAACTAATGGAGAGATGACAGAGCGAGGGGGCTGCACCCTCAGTGCGCCCTGAGCAGGTTTGGGGTTCAGTGCCTTGCTCAAGGGCACCTCGGCAGTGCAGTGGAGGTGAACTGGCACCAGCTACCAGTCCACACTCCATATAGATAGACTGGTCCATGCTGGACTTGAACTTGGGAACTACGGTTCCCAAGCCAAGTCCTTACAGACTGAGGTACTGCCATATGAAGTGACGTTTCTTGTTGGAAAGTCAATCAACAGACTACAAAGAGACACAAAATGACAAAAACAATTAACAAAATTACTAAAAAGATATGCCAAAGAAACTATAAAGAGACACAAAACAACCACAAAGCAAACAAAACAACAAAATTGACAGTGATTAAGCACAAAATGTCCATGCAGAGACAAAAAACAACCACAAAGAGCAGCAAAACATAAAGACTTACAACTACACAACTTCAGCTTCAGCTACAAATGACCCAGTCTCGGGGTCTTATTGATATTTCAGACGGCTGCCGGGGCCTTTTAAATGTCTACATCCTGGAGGCCGTCTCATTGTGTAAGTCAAAAAACAAGATGAGAAGGCACTGAAACAGAGACTTGGCCAGTGGGCGTCGGGAGATTGTCAAGTACAAGTAGACAAGCTACACATTTCAAATCAGTTCCGTGCACCTTAATGTGATGAACTGCTTGCAGCGCTCTGTCAAAAGGGAGCAGATGATGCATGTAGGTTAGACACTCTTTGCACATGCACATACCACTGCACACCTGCATTTGGAATTATTCAATTATGTGCAGCTTTTCTGCAATTTCACAATTTTCTGTACGAGTGGCCATTAAACCAGTTTGAACAGGTTTGCAACATGCTGATTGGGGACAAAACCCTCCCCACTTGGCGATATCAGAAAGCACGCTCACACGTACACACACACAGTTGTGTTGACCAGGCTGTTCAATAAGCTAATGGCAGGGCACTTTGCTCGTCCCGTTCTGCCAATCTCGGAGAGACAGTCAGCACCTGTGAGTGCGAAGAGGCGGCATCCAAAACACCACAATTTGCCTGATTGCATACGAGCACTGAACAGAGAGAACAGAGAAGAGAAAGAAAGAGGAAAAGGGAGAGAGAGAGAGAGAAAGAGGTAAAGGGAGATATTGGAAGTGAGTATAAATTATAAAAGAGTTTTTTTAAAGCCTCAGGTCTTAATGCTCAAGTTCTGGATTTTAAAAGACTGCAAATCCTTCAGTAAGAGAGCGAGTGATGGAGACACGGCAAAGTTTCCAACTAAATAAAGAGGACAAAGTAACAGAAGCCAGACCGACCCACCACTACTACCCTGACATCCACCCTCCAACATGAACGTTTGATACTACAACTATGGACAAGGTCCATTTTCACACAATGTGTAATTCTGAACTACAGTTATTGTTGCTCAGATGTACATTTGCACAAGCTGATCATGAGGCCTTCAGGTTACCCCAGTGAGACAGTGCTTCTACCAAGAATGAAAGTTGGAAATGCAGTCAAATGAATCATGTTTAGCTAGATGTGTTGACATGCTATTAAAGAAAAAACATAACATCATCCAACAAAAACCCAAATATCAAACACATATTAAAAATACCATTATGTAAAATCATTTGCCAGAGCAAACAGAACCAGAGCGCGACGTTAATGTCCCGTGTTGAGTTGAAAGCAGCAGCGTTGCGCTTCTACCCGCTCACGTCAACAAAACTGACACTTGTTGCAGTCACGTTACCTCAGGTGCTACCAAATAAATGAAGCAATTTGTGGATTTTGCCCATATCTGCCTCAAAGGACTTGTATGTTCCAAATGCAATCAGTTTGTTATTGCTGTGCACATGGAAAGGTACAATAAAACAAAATTTGGCTGCAGAAATAGATGTATCGATCGGCCGTGCCACCCCAGAAGCAAAAAGAAGCCCGGGAGCAACACGTGTGAAGTTTTGCGAAAGCACACCAAATTGGCAAAACTAGAGTGTGAGCAGGGAACCGGGGGGAAACGCACAGATGAAGAAGAAAATGAAGCGAGGATGAGGTATTGAAGCAAACTGTGACAAGAAAGATAAGGGATGACAAAATAAAACAGGGAACGTATAAAAATGAATGAAGAACGGTTGATGAAACACAAAGATAGAGAATTATGGTGAAAGAGAGGGAAAGGGAGCACATTACTAATCCGCTACTCCAAGTGATTATGCAATAAAGCACTAAAAAGCGTTGAGGTGTAAATATATGTATAAGTTAGTTTATTTTCAAAACTGCCACATCAACATTGCTTTGTTTAATAGTCATGCCAATAAATAATTTAACTTCGAGGCAAGACTAAGAGAGCAAGGGAGGTTTAAATTAACAGAGACACGTAAGAGGAAGGGGAGGTGGAGGGGTGGGGGGTATGAATGAAGTCGGGTCAGTTGAGGACAATTTAGCAGCACTTCCACTGTATTCGTTCCACTTAGAAGAATTGGCGTCTCATCCACCGACTGAGCTCTGTCAAATCCTCCAGAAGGTGCCGTCTCATTTAAGGCCTTTTAATCATATAAATCCCTTTCAGCTGACTTCTGTTACTGCTGGAGAAACCAGTCCTGGTTGATTGGATGGCAGCTGTGTGGAAACTTTCAGCACAATTGAATTGGAGGTAATATGTTACGGAACCTGGGGATTCTGTGGAGAGTGTGCGCCTTGAAATGACAATCGTGCCCCTTGATTGTAAAAAGCCCATCGGAATTTGGATTTTATCTGTCTTAATGTACCCATTGCGGTGGGATGTGACGGTGTCCTGAGGGGGCCCAGATGTAAAAGTCCTACATCAGGTTGGCAGAGGTAGATTTATTTGAAACCTCCTTTCCACACCGAGCAGGCTGCTGTTTTTAAGAGAAGACAGACGAAAGTGGCTAGCTGGTAAACACCGTGGTTCTTTAAGCTGAAACCCTCAGGAGCGACTGAGTGAATTTCATCACGTGGCCCGAAAAATTTACCTCAATGAAAAACTGTTCTGTATCCGAGGGATGTTAAAGTTATCTAACAGTGTAAAAGACGGTGATATGTCTGTGTTCTGCTTACAGCTTTTTCTACTGCACCCATGTGGTCAGAAATCTTTTCAGATTTTTTCTTTGCTAAATTCAGTTCCAAGACAATGGTCTCAGATTAAAAAAAAATATGAACACAGTGAAAAGTAAGCATGGTAGGTGGGGTGTGTTCGGCCATGTTAAGACCAATTTGAGACCCAAATGGGGCTGCTGCAAAACAATGTGGGGCTGTTTGGGGGGGAAAAAAAAAGTTGAATCAGGCTCAACTCGGTGCAACAAATTCAACAGTAGCAAGGTCACTGCGTTGGCCAGTTGCATACAGACAGGTGAGAAAACCAACATAAAGTGTTTTAGTAAGGTGCCAGAAGAGCCTCAGTGCACCTTGGCATTGAGTCTAAGTCTCCGAATTTTACAGGAGCGATGGACACCATTCTTCAAAAAGATATTCCTTCACTTGGTGTTCACGATTTACATCATTTTCAACTTCATCAAACCACTCAGTGACCCCTTGTGCTCTATGGACGGGGGCACTGTCATCCAGGAAGAAACCACTCCCATCAGGACAGAAATGTTTCATCATAAGATAAAAGTGATCACTCAGAACAACTTTATATTGATCTGCAGTGACCCTTCCCTTTAAGGGGACAAGTGGACCTAAACCATGCCAGCAAAATGCCCACACAGCATGACAGAGCCACCTGATCCCCTCACTGTAGGGGTGAAGGTTTTCCCCTTCATTTGTCAGCTGTCAGCAGACATTCCTGGTGGATTGCTTTGTAACATGAATGTAATACTTCTGTTTACTTTGTGATCGATGTGACATAAGTGTTACACACCGTTGTGCAGTGTTTTGGCATCTAATAAGCCTTTAAATGCAGAAATAGTGTCTCACTGGTGCCCCCCCACCCCAACCAATGCAGACGCACTGCTGTTTGAACGTAGGGATGTTTTCAGCCTGAATCCTGCTTTACACGTTTCCCTCCGACACCCTCTGACACTGCTATGGGATGTACGCATCCCTTTGCATCTGCCTTTTTAAAAAATGCAACACTGAAGGAAGAAGCACACATACACTCGTTAGGTGCTAGCCCTGAAGGGGACACCAAAGAAAGGGAGGGAAAGCCTCACAAAAAAAAAAAAAATCGATAGACTGAAGCTTTGCACATTTTGCCTTCTTTGAAAGACTGAACCAGAGACAAACATAACAGTAAACAATCTTTTCCTAACATTTACCATACCAACTGCAGACTGATATTATAGGCCGTTGAATGTAACATGAGGTTTTCATAATTGTCATTCTGTTTGATGAGTGAGCAGCATGCCGGCAGGTAAGAGGAGTCATGGGTTTTTGAGGATAGAAGATACTGGCTTGAAGGGATGACGTTAGCGGTAGAAGCCGTGTGTTGTAGAAGATTTTAAATCTTGGGGTTAAGCCTGCCAGCTCTTCAAATAAACAACAAATATCCGGTCATAAATGGCCAAAGACCGCTTTCCACAATAGACCTATTTGAGATCAATTTAGAAACCAATACACATGCATGCACAAATATTCCATTTCACTAACTTTGTAGTTAATGGACCAGGAGCACAGCTAAGATTTGGCGATCTATTTCCTGTCCTCTATTAGCCCCGATGACTCATTTCCTGTTCTTTTCCTGAGCAGATCTCCCCTGCCAGCAGGTGACACAGCATTAGGAAGATATTCAGCACAGGGGACAATGGAGCGTAGTCTATGTGATGATGTGTGTGTGAAAAGTGTATATATGAGCTGGTGTGTAAGGGTGCCATGTTACCATCACATGTGAGGCAGTGAATAATGAGGCATGCCCTGCAGTTAACATGGTGTAAGTAGGTGTTAACTATGACAGATTGTGCTGCCACTGGTGACCATGGTTGATCAGTCACATAGACTTCACCTCTCCGCGCCACAATTATTTCACAGTCACATAATTGTGCGGACGGCAATAAATCTCACATCCCATTTCATGCGGTTGATTTCACCTCTAATATCATGGCAGCTCCAATTTCAATTTGTCTGATACCCTTTTCTGGGAAAAACTCCAGCTAACAATGAGCGAGCTGTCAGCTGTCACCATTTCACTCAAAGACACCCAGGCAGGACACACACACGGACAAGCACTAGCTGTTGTGTGGTTGAGGTTAATTGGAGAAATGTGTTCCAAAATTAGATTTCCAACACTTAGAAAAGTGACATATACAGCCTATTTGCAGAGGTCGTTACCCGCGGATCCCTCACATTTCAAACTCACGTTTTCTTTTCTGATTAAGTTATGTTTCAATGAGAAGTGAATATATAACAAGCAAACACAGGTGCAAATCTGAATCCAAATCTCAGGGGTAGTATGTTTCAGGGTCACAAAATCAATCCGCAATCTACATTTTAAGCCAAAGCAATGTTATCTTTGGCAGGAGAAATGCATTGCAAATGTTTCATTTAAAAAAAATAAATAAATAAAAAACATTAGCATAGCGGTAGTTCTCTCTACAGCGAACCACAGCGTGCATGCACAAACACTGAGAAAGAAAGAGTCAAGACATGGTATTGATATTTGATCTGAATTCATTAATGAAAGGAGGGATTATTCTCCTAGGTTCGCAAGGCCAAACTATATCTCAGGAGATTAGTTTTCTGCAACAAGATTCAAATTTTGGAAAACATCTCTCGAGAGCTGACTGAACAAGTCAAAGTCAGTGAACTGTGGAGACCGCCTGACATCTCAAGAACTGCTGAACCATGTCAGCAACTATTTAAAGCAAGTGTTATAGATTTAATATGAAGTATAATTTTTTTCACATTATTTATGTATTTATTTTGCCCAAAATGTATTCAGAAAATGGGTGAAAAGTTTAGGAGAAAACTTGTTTCCAGAACAACCGCAATATTTTTCTAGCTTGAAAATTAGGTGGAAACCCAAAGACATCCAGCAAGTGCAGTGGTCTGTCCGTAAGGAGCGTTCATGTTGATGTCTATGGGAAGGGAACTACTGTCAGTCATTTATTGTAGGGCCTACTTGGGATGGCATCTGTCCCAAGCAAATGTCAAGTGAGCCCTGACAGACCACATTTATGGGAAAAAAAAGTTTTGAGGCTATGAAAAATTCTTCACTGTTTCTTGGATTACATGTCATTATTTAAGAGGTGGTTTAGATGTTTCCCACAATACCCATTTCAAACACAGCCGACTTCATCTCCCAGTTTAGTATTATGCTTCCATAAATCTAGGTTAGTTTAGGATGGTTGGTGTTAGGACTTACAGGAGACTGAGATATCCTGAATATCATTTGTTTGTGTTAAGATACAAAAACATTTCATCTCACACATCCCATGAAGCAACTCAATAGCATCATTTGTGATACCCTCCCTGCCTGGTAATTACACCGCTTTCAAACCCCAGAACACTAATGTGAACGTGTGAAAATGTTCCCAGTGACAGTGACAATGTTAACGTGATAATGTTTATCAGGTATAATGAATCTTACTTTAGGTATAATTAGCAGGCAGCGCATGAGGATCATAAACCAAAACAATCAGCATCAGTGTGCAGGGAGCATGAACGTTTGCACAGAATTACATGGCAATAAATCTTAAAGTTGTCATGATAGTCTAACCTCAAGCAAAAAGAGTTCAGGCGATGTCAATCTAAAACACTGGCAATGACACTCAACAAAACCACATACAATAATTATACTGCTCCTTTGCAGGCTGTGCAGTGCCCTCTTTTATTATGAAATTGACCTTGACACGTGAAAACATTTTCCTGAAAACTGAAAAAAAAAAAATCCCACCAGAGGCAGGCATTTAAGTACGGGACACATTTGCAACACATTCCCCCAAGCGCCCGACCAGGATTCACTACAATGACACTACTAGCTAATACCAGCACTCTCCATTCTCAGTGAATTCTCTCCATGAAAATGTCAGACATATAAAACCTGCTTCTGTCAGCCCAGTGAACTAATTCTTACCCTCACTATGCAGGCCTGACACACTACCCTAGAACAGGTGTCAGGTCTCGCACACAGGTCCCAGCTGCCAGCTCCACTTAAACATTGTCACCTGAGTTTGGTGGCAAATCTGCTGTTCCAATTGATATGCGAGGCACTGATCGGCATGCACAGGGCCGGCGCGCAGAGCTTATCCTTAAAGACTTCAATCACCATTTGATAAATAAGTAACGCAACTAATAAATAAATCAACAAATGTATGAATTAACGATTGGGTCGACACGTCTTAAACCAGCCAGAGACAGCGGCTCCTGTAGCGTTTAGTTTGGTAGGATCACACTACGTGTTAGCGTGAAGACTCCGAGGTGCAATCTCCCCATCACAAGACAAGATATAAGTTTACACAAAGAGAATACACAGAGTTTGCTTGATAATACAGATTTTGGGGTATATTATTTCTTGTCAAACAAGCAAACAATAAAAGTGCTGCTGTCTTGCAAGAAAATAACCAAAAAAAACTATTTAGCGACAGACAGTTTTAGCTTGTCTCTGGATCTATACCTGCCTCATAAAGGTCATGGGCATTTTAAGAAATAGCAAAAGAGAGAAACTTGCCCTCTTCAAAACACTGACAGGTTCGTTAAATATTAATGACAGCAGGGGGAATGAAGAATGAAAAGGGAGAGAAGGTACTGGAAAAATAATTGATGAAGGAGTGAAAATAATTGGTCGTAAAGTTGTCTTTCTCTGAGTAGTGGTGGTTTCACGCTCTGGGAAGGGAGCGATAGAAAACGACGAGGAGAGAAGACAGAGTAGGGAGAGGCCGGGGGGTGGGGGGGGACAACAAGTGAAAACGTAGAGGAGGGGATATGATGAAGAAGTGACACAGCCAGGGAGAGATTGGTTGTGCTTTCAATTTCCTCTTTAGCCTCTGCCCACACCACAATGAAGACAAAGCCAGTATTGCCCGACTTTGACACGACCCCACTGACGTTCATTTAACAGTCTGCTGATCCCATTCAAACCCTGCTGCTGTATAGGATCTAGCACGATACGCAGTTGCGTGCCACATTTTCCAGCAAGAAAATTCTGAGCATGCCCCCAGTTGGAGCTGCATCATTACATATGCAAAGCTAATTAAAATCCTTGAAAGGTATCTTCGATCTTGGATGCGAGAAACACCTGCCAATTTTGGTGTTAAAAGACAAGACTGAGGGGTGCACGGCCTCGCCAGTGGCTCCGTCGGTGTGCTGCTAACGTCAGCATGCTCCCCACCCCCGTGACGTGGCTAAAATCTATACGATCTGGAGACTGCATGGCTCCTTTCGAAGTGGTTTCACGTCTGAGTTGGGGACACGTTGCTCGGATTATAAGAAAAAAGGTGGATGGTCCAAGTCACAATAACCGACACCTGAAGGGGATTTAAACACTTTTCCCATGAGGAAGGGATAAGTCTCATGAGTGGGCTGTAAGCTTCATCTTTCCACCTTAAAGGTTGTTCAGTGACCCAAGAAAAATCCTCAGCCTCGATACGTGCATGAAATCCATGCTGTTACCACCTGAGCTTACCCAAATGCCAGGACATGTCTGTGTCGTTGTGGGGATAAATTATGCTTGAGACTATTTTTGATCCACAAGCTTTTACTTTTTTTTTTTTACCCGTTTTACACGGCTGTTACAGAGCTTGATGTTTGACCTATATTTTTACAATACATATACAATGCAATAGATCTGTGCTGCCATATGAGCCAAGCACCAAGTGTCGATGTTAAATCTCCAAATTTATAAGTAATACAACACTGACCTGTCCTCATCATACAGTAAAACATTTCACAGTATCTGGAGCAGAAAGCCGGTCTGAGGCTGGTTAAACATATGACAGCAGCCACCAACAAGATTCTCCTAAAAGTCATTATCATCGCAAAGAGTGGCATTGTTCTTAAAAATAGCCTCTCCGATCAACTTCCATCCTTGAGTGTTACCTCATATTTCATATTCAAAAGTTGTACCTTGGAGCTATTAATAATAAATGAGTGAAGCTAATTTTGTTTGAGTAAAAAAAAAAAAAAAAAAGAGCTCCTGAGTTTATACACCACCTTGTTCGAGCATCAAAATCTGCATCTCAATCTTGCACTGCTTTGAAAAGAGAAAATCTAAATATGACAACAAGAGATAAGACAACATCAACTACATAGATTTTAGACTAAACGTTTTAAAAATATAACATTATATAAACCTTAAGGAAGACTATAAATCTTTTTTTCTTGTAACAACAGCAGCTCTCGTGTTTATTTTATGGATGTTGCATTAATGTATGCGTGTTTATTGTGTGGTGTTGTTTATATGAGTTAATGGATTTTAACTGGTTTTGTCATTGCTAAATCAACAACCT
Organism: Scortum barcoo; assembly: GCA_023238725.1. Lineage (NCBI taxonomy): Eukaryota > Metazoa > Chordata > Actinopteri > Centrarchiformes > Terapontidae > Scortum > Scortum barcoo. The sequence goes on from CM041542.1 coordinate 9,865,676, forward strand.
CTCAAATCTTTCTTTTAAAAAATAAAGCTACAAGCAGTGTCCTGTTAACGCAGCACAAAATCTGTACTTCTGTTACTTTGAATTTTCTACAAATGAAAATATTAAATAAATGATAATATTAATCAAGGGACTTTAGAGGTGCTAGTTGGTGGTTTTGCTATCTGTTGTCTTATATGTAATGAATAGATGTTATACCAGAAAGCAATTAAGCGCACTTCCCAAAATGTCAAATTATTTTTTAAACTGGTACTGACACATACCACCTCTTGGTCTACGACAAATGGGGGGAAAAGTTTAAAAGTGACTAGGCGGTAAGGAAAAGTCCGGCGTGTTGCAGAGCTGGCTAGACTTGTACAATCTTTCCCAAATGTAGCTGAGAAAGTTAGTAAATCTATGAGTGTGAAACTATTTTAAGCCTCCAGTGATCCAGTTTTAACTTTTCTGGAACAAATTTTGTTGCTGAGAAATATTTAGCCAACTAGACTGCTCAGTGTGAAGAGAGAGCGAGTGAAAGAAAGAGGGGAGAGAGAGAGAGGGGAGATGGTGGAATCAGTTTGATGCCAAGAGCTGTGCGTTGACCCTGATTAAATGCCTCCCCTAACTCACTGGGACCACTGATAAGACCAGTGCACTCTGGGCGGTGAGTGTGTTATGTGTGTGCATGTTCAGGAGCCCGAGCGGGAGATAAGGTGTGTCTACACATGTGCGTGCGCAGGGAGTGTGTGCGACTCTGCGTGTGTGTCCCAACACCAATTCTCCTGTGTAAACATGCTGACCTGGCACAACACCAGTAGACACTTTGAAGTTGGCAATAGCCAGTGTAATCTCTCTCTCTCTCTCTCTCTCTCACACACACACACACACACACACAATGAGCCAGAGGCGAGACTTAACACTGGCAACCTTCTGTGGCTTAGCATGTGGCCACTAACACACAGATTCCTGCATACACACACACTTTTGCATTGTCACAGGCAGTAGCATCCTCTGTCTCCCACACAGGGAGATAAAACCCTCACACTCAAACGCACAAAAACAGACTCTCTCATAACCCTTTATTTTCTTTTGTTTACGCCGCCTATAATGGGAATTTCTGCTGACAGTTAGGCGTGAGTGTGTGTTTTGCTAAAAGTGCCTGCCGCTCTGGAGTGCATCACCACGGCCTCGGAGCATCTCCAGGTTTTAAATCAGTCATGCTCACTTCTCGGCACAATCATCTGCGACTGTCCAAATGCGTCAAATTCTCTGTGATAGTCAGACTTTACATACATACAGTTTATGCGTACATTGTAAGACGAATAGCATACATCAAGACACACTGCATTATGTCAACAAGTGATGCCTTGCTTTTCAAACAGAGATGTTTGCGTGTCACTTCTGTGATATTTGTGTGTGTGTGTGTCTGTGTGTCCTCGGCCGAGCAGATCAGTTGAGACAGCATGGCATGCACGTCAGAGGGTTAACCTTGCCGGTGATGCACCCTTGATGAATTATAAGGATTTTCTGGCTACCTTGTGCTTAGAGGTAAAAGAGAGCATTTCTTATGCCCACGGACAATCTTTAAAGGGTTAGCTCACCAAAAATACAAAATTTAAGACAGTTCCTATGAAAACTGAAACATCTGTGGATTGTCTAGAGGGAAAAAAAAAAGCTTCGTTGCTCTGAAAAGAGATGTTTCTGCTGAATTTTTTAAAGCTGTGTGAATATATTTTTTGGTAACTTAGGGGCAAAACTAAGAAGCAGGAAAAAAAATTCCCTTGTATTTGACAAGTTATTGCTTTTTTTTAATGGTGGCTAATTTATTAGCTCACTTTTTTTGTTTACAGAGCCAGCAGTTTTATTTCTGGAGATCTGTCAAATTCGAATACAACCTTTACTCTGCTTTTCGCTTTGTTTTGGTCTCCACAAACTCCAAAGAAAAAATATCCATCTCTGTAGGTGCTAAATGTTCCTGTCTACCGACTGGTGCTGGGTGAGGAGGATATGATAGGTTTTTCTTCCTGAAAACAGCCGTCAGCTGTGGCTGGAAATTAAGTTGATGAGACGTCAGAACAAAACAATTAGCTGATGCCAGCAGAGCTCTATAGCGCAGAGGAGAGTTAAAGGATAATTCACTGTGGGTTTCATCACTACAAGCGACACCTTTCAACTTGCATCTAGTCATTTGACCTTAAGTTCATATCAAAATATTTATTACTAACAGCTTTAAATGTAACTTTTTCAATGCTTTGAGCTCTAGTAATGTCATTGCATTTGCCTCCATTGTATTCTGGTGGCTTCAGAAATCTTAGTGTTGTATATCTATAACCCTCAGCTAATACAGCAAAAAATCAACATTAAACAGAATAAACATATTTCATAGTGGTGAACTCATAATTCAACATAACTAAGTATTGTTGGGTGCTATATCTACTCGGTCAGAGATTGGTGTATGTTTAATTCTTTTCTCCATGGTTATGTTTGGTGTTGCACTTCATATGACCTCTATGTCTGCTGAACCTTGTGTTAATATTTACCAAAACATCCACATCAGTAAATTAATTCTTAGAGCCTTGTCACCCCGCAGTGCAAAAATGTATTTTATTCCTGACACACAGTTCATACAGACAGATGAAAGCCATTATTCATGCACCCTGTAACACACCATTATCACTCGGTGGATTGTAAAATAACAACACATTTCAGACCCTAAATAACCGCTGCAGCTGGGTTGACAGTTTCCCAGAGAAGGAAGCCGCCTTAGGTGGCTGCAACATGGGTGAAAGCCTGCTACTTCATTACCTCATTGCCCACTGGTTATGTCCCACTTTCACATTCCCAGCCACACTAAAGAGATTGCCACTGCACCAACTGTTGTTGGCCATGTATCATTACCTCAATATGTCAAATTATGAGTAAGCATCCACAGTGGAGATGGCGAATCTACCATGTTATAATATGTTGAAGGCTCATTGACTAATTCTTTCTAATTCAGGTCCAGGACTGAAGAGGTTTAGGAGCCCCTGATCAGATAGAAAGCTACTTAGGGTATTAAACTGGGGCAGGGGGTTCTCAGAACTTTTACCACACAGGATTAAAATTGAGTTCATTTAATCTCACCCTGGGACTCAGGCACACTAGTAAACTTCTTCTTGTGAAGGGACCCACCACAAACAACCAAAACTCATTTTCAACCTAGTTTTAGAAACTACGGGTCTGGGGAAATGAAAATCAAGGGTGGGGTGAGATATAAATTGGAAAGTTAGTGTGTTGTTGAGTTCATGCTGAGTGTTTATTTCCATTTGTAAGTAAACTTAAATTGGTTTTTATACTTTCTTTATTTTTCATTGATTGGCCTTCTGTTATTTGTCATTGTTTCCTCTGAATTATATAAAGTGTCTATTCCCTGTGAACAATTCAATAAAATTTGCAATGCCTTTCATGAGTAATACACACAATAAAAATTTGATCACAAAGAAAATAAGTTAGGCAGCTTCTGCTAATTGGCTTCTTTGTTTCTTTTGCCTGGGTTGCCAGATATGCAGATTCCAGGCAGTGTTTTGGCCAGCAGGCAGATAATCTTGTTAGGAACAATTAACTGGGTTGTATTGTTGAATGTAAAGTCAATCCCTCACACAGAAGTATTCAAAACAGCACCTGGCACTGAAGCCAACAAACTCCAACAAAGTGTCAACGAGGATCAATACTTCTTCATTGAAGTTGGAACGTAACTGCCGAAGTCCTCCAAACCTTCACCCACTGTGAACGCAATACCAAAGAATAAAGCAAATAAAGTAAACTCTCACCCCTCTGCATCACAGATGGCGTAAGTCATCTCTCTGTTTATTGCTCTGAAGAAATAAAACAATCACAGAAGACACTGGGATCCAGTACACACTTTAAAATACTGGGCACCAGTCTGGTTTTCTTGGTAAACCTGTTGGATAGCATCAAGCAGGAAGAGGGTGCCGTTCTTCCAGCTGTCACAAAAGCTCCCAAGGGAAATATCTGTACCTTTACCTTCAAAATGTGTGACTACATTCACCAGCTAGTTGCCGACTGTGCCTGTCAACCATTTGGTGCTGACCAAGTAGGAGAGATCGGACAGCTAAACGGCGAGCTGACACCCACTGTAAAGCTCAGTAAACAAGATTCAGGTGAGATTTTTCTGTAGGTTCATCTCTGAGCGACCCCATTTACATTGTTATTTTGTCATTTTACACATTGTTATAGTAAGAATATACATCACAGCCACTTTTAGGCCAAAAAAGTAAATTAATTAATGCATAAAAATATTTTTTGCCACCAGAGCTGTATCCCTTGAAACAGCATTTATACTGTAATGTTAAACACAATGATAACAACAATAATAATAAAAATAATAAAAGTTATGATTGTGTTTATGTATTAAAATGTACAGACAAGACTCTACAGCAATGCTACCAGCCATGTGTTGCTAATGTTAACACGCTCACAGTAATTATGCTAACATGCAGGTCTTTCATATATTAATTTAGTGCGTTAGCATGCTAACACTTGAAGTGCAAAGTAAAAAAAACTGAGGCTGACAGGAATGTCATTAAGTTTTGTAGGTATGTGGTCAAAAGGTTTTGACCTTCTGATAGCTTTGGTTGGGAAGTTATGAGACCACCAAAATTACTAAAACTCATTGCGAGGGGAACATGAATGTCTGAAGCAAATGTCATGGCAATCCAACTATTTGTTGTCGAAATATTTCAAAAGCCAGAAATGTCAACCTCCTTGTGGAGCAAGAGGAAAAGTAAAGACATCACCAGAGTCAGTGGGATTCATCTTCTGGGAACTGTGAATCCAAAAGACCACGTCAAAGAGCATCATTATCTTTGAAATCACTAGAAATAGGAATAGCTCTAGGATAAAACAGACAAGAAGACATCTTCATCTGAGTCTATCATCTACAAAGGTAACACATACCGTAATGACACGCAACCATTAATACTTGTAGCTCTGTATGAAGAACCCCATCTCAGCCGAAACCATAATAGCTTTGTCAGAAATACAAATGAATTGTAGCCCTATTGTATGGGTGTCAAATAAGTTACCCTCAAAGCTAGAATTACCTGATGTCTTTTAGTTGAAAGTATCCTAACACAACCTGAATTCATGCATTTGATTCTCACCTTTTCATCTCCTTTCATCTGACAGGAAATTTCATAAACCCACAGAGTGTGTTTTTAGTTACGAAGCAGCTAGTGTTGTTCACAGAGGCCTGACTAACTCAATAAGACGTGTCTATGACAGCTTGTTGTGAGCATTAAACCAAATATATACCTCCAAGCACAGGTACAACAACACTGTCTGGACAGCTTTGAAAGAAGCATTCGAAATTATGAGTTTAGCTGAACAAAAAGAACAAAACTGCCAGACACTGTAATTTAGGGGGGGTTGGGGGGCGTATTCAGAAATGCATACAAGAAAAACAGTATATTTTTAGATGTGAAAAATGAGCCCTGCTACATTTTGAATGCATAGGACTGATACGAAGAATATTATCAGAAAGAGAACATGTCCACTTCTAATCTCAGCTAGATCTCAGATATAAGTTGAAGAAGTCAGCCTGCTGTCTGCCATGAATAAGAATAGTTAGCCTTGCTCACATGAGTGTGCCTAATTCAATATGACATTTTTCTAATAGGTAGTCTATACAGAGAGCGTACAGATATCACAGGTGGGTAGGTAAAAATGTAAATAAAGCAATAATGAGGCCTTTAAAACATTAGTGAGTATAGAGGGATCTGTTGGTAAATTCAAAAGAGGTAGTAAAAGAAGAGACCCTCTGGACTTGACCTTCAATAATTTGCTAGCGTTGCTGATTAGGATGAAATAAGAACATCCCAGAACAATCTCCAGCAGTAATGTGTGGAAATGAGCTGCCAGAGCAGCACCAAATTATTAAGTCTTGCTGGGTTTTCAGTCAGTTATTGCGGCCATGATCTAAAAAAGGGTAGAAATCACACTCCAGTGACTGCAACCGTCTCACACAACAGTCCTATTTGTTCTGTTTATGTTGAGAGGAATAGATAGAACAACATGCATCTGTGTGATAATTAGCATGGAGGTTGAGAATCAGATGCAAAGACAGAATCAATGTCACTGCTTAATGCTATTTCATTTATCATTGCCTTGAAATGCAAAACCTGAAAATCAATGTCAACCTTCACTAAATAAATGTCCCATGAAATGAAAACCTCTGTTGTTAACCTTGTGTGATAAGAGTGATAAATGAAAAAATAAGGCAATACCACCATCTTTAAAAAGAAAAGAAAAAAAATGAACAAAAATTTTTCTTCCCAATTTTAGACCTGAACCTGACTCTGTATTGACAGAAATACAGACGCACAGAAATATTTTCTTACAGCACCGACCAGATGAACATTGATGGTAAATGTTCGCATCAGTCTCTCCTCTGAATCCAGCAGTTCAAACAGTTGGACCATTATTATTATTTCCATGTCCAGGTGCGAAGGTCATGCAGTGTCAAACTATTTCCATCATGAAGTTTTACTGAATCACTTTGAGCTTTACTTAAACCGAAACTGAAGTCGAGGCGATAACTTTAGGCAAGTGCCATGGGGTTTGAGTGTGTACGTGGTCGTTGTCACAGTTATTCAGCTGTTGTCAGTGGGACAGTCCCAAGTGATCGTAATGAAACCTGAGTAAAGCCTCACCAGCCACGCCAAGCTCTGTGGAAACCAGGCTAGTCAGTAAGCTCCTCTCATGGCCCTGTTTGGCCCCAGTGGGGAGACAACAAAGCTCCAGTCTTGCTGCTGTTGTGATAAGAATATCACACATAATCATGAATTTATAATAAATACTGTAACATAGCCTGACATGATGTCAGCACAGAGGTATCTCAAGCAGTATCTAATTATCTTATTTCACCAATGAAAACATCTGAAATTAGCAATGCATTCCACAAACAACATTCCTTCTGGCTAGATGGTGATAGGTACATTCATGACTCTGAGATGCATTTGTTATACTTTTTCATCGCATGTTATCTGTAAGATACATATTCCGTATTTGGAGTGATAGATAAAAGAACTGCAGGAAACTCCCAACAATTAAACATTTTGAGCCATAAGGAGACACAAGCTTAAATGTATTTTGACTATCTCGCAGTATTAAAGATCTGGCATTTATTTCTAAATAAAAGATGATAGAAAATAAAAAACTGTAACCTCCTGAGACTCAAGCTGTTATTTGATGTGCATTTTGTATTTACCCTAGCTCTTTTGGATGTGTAGGTCCTAATAAGTATAATAAATAAACTTTGTCTTTGTACAGGAAATGAAGTATCATGGTGCAGAAAGGCAAAAATATAATGTCCCCATATGTGGACGCAGGGTCTCAGGAGGTTAAGAGTCATGTGACTTAAGCACCCAGGTAGTTCATTTACCATCCCATGTGTATACCATTCAACGGGTTGATAAGAACCAGCAGGGCTTTGAGTCTTAAGGACCCAAATACAGAACCGCAGTGAATAAAAGACGATATAAAGCATGAATTTTTGCACACATTTACAGTAACATAATAATCCCTCGCTATTACTGCAAACAACTCCCTGCATCGCTCATTTCCTGCTCTTAAAACCTCAGCTCTTTTGAGAGAACGTGTAGGAGTTTTTTTGTGTGTTAACTCGCAAAACACATATAATTTCTAATCCGCCCTGCTTTGACACTACACATTTAAAATGTGCATCCCGGGGATTTTCAGAAAAGATGATGATTCGTTCTGCTTTGGGGCAAACAGCGCCAAACTATTAGTGAATAAAAGTGTAGTCAATGCAGTCAGATTGCCACATCGTCTAAAGATGAGTGTCCCATTTTTGAAACATTTTTGAGTGCTGAATGAAATTAGCTGAATATAGAGTCAAGAAAGAAACTTTGTCAGTGAAAGCTTTAATTGGCATTTTGTGTGATTTTACACAGGCATTTGTCCAATCAATGCAAGGATCAAAAATGACCAGTAAGTAACATTAAGATGTGCAAACACCAAAGGCAGACTGCTCTGAAAAACATGGCTGAATGAAATATTAATTTGATGAAGCATAAAGTATTTTATTTCAAGATCAGGTAATGAAGCAAAGTCAGAAATGTGATTTTCTGAACGGAGGGGGCGATAAAAAAGAAATTCCTCTGTGCTTATAGCTAATAACTAAATAAATATTTTTGCAGCACAGTGAAACATCACTTCACAGTCCCCCACTCAAAAGGCAGGGACTTAGCAGCAGTTATTTAAATCGAAGTCTGGTCCAGTCCCGGTGCTTCTGTCATCCAGCGTGACTAACAGGATTTGACATGGTGACGAGTGGATGGGTCCCAGGTTCACAAAACACATTCTGTCCTTCTGACCTCTCTTCTCACACACACACAGACCTCTCTCTTCACACACACACACACACCAGTACTTACAAGAGACCACACACAATCCCACCTGCCCACACACACACACACACACACACACACACAGGTAGAACAGCAAAGGCGCATAATCCACTACCTAGCCATGTGTTTGTCACTGCTGATTATTTAGCACAAGCCTCTCTCTCTCTCTCTCTCTCTCTCTCGCACACACACACACACACATCTGAGCACAGCCTCCCAGCCAACAACATGTCTGCACCCATGCAGGATGAAGCTCAAAATAAAAGGCTATCACAAGAGCATCAGAGTGAGGGGAAACTTTACTGTCCAACCCTCCCCCTCCCCCAACCTCCCCCTCCGATGACCTTTGACTTTCTCCTCCTACTACCTGCTCTGCATTGAGGAGGTGACAGCTTGCGGTAATTCAAGGTAATCGGATGACTCTCTCTCTCTCTCTGTCCTCATAATCCGAGAGGCACGGGCTGTTGTGAGGTAACCTGCTCCTGATGGGACCACTGCGAGACCCCCCCACACAACCAACCAACCACCCACACACACACACACACACACACACACACACACACACACACATATTTATATATACCCACTGTGCTGTAGCTGCTGTCTACTTGTTGAAAACACACTCAGGTCTCAGATGAGCCGGGAGATCAACTACAAACAGGCTCATTTAACGTATTAAAATACCAGCAGCAGCAGCAGAAGCAGAGACGCAACTTAACTGAGTCCATCCACCTTAATGTGACAAGAGAACGAGAAATCCAACACTTGGAGCAGGGCATGCACTGTGGAGGCGCCGGGACGGTGCAGGTTGGATTGACAAAAAAATAAAAAGAAAAAGAAAAGCACTTCAATTCATGCTCAACCAACCTTCATGATTATGATCCCGCGGCAGCTCAGGAGGACCGGGATCAATTATAAGCAGCGTGCTCGCATATGAACGCGCTGACTTGAACGTCTCGAATTAATTCAAGTCGACGTCTATTTACTGGAGCGGCGGCGGTAATCCTGCTCAGCCGGTTTCAGCACCGCGGACAGCGACTTCTCCCTCATCCAGCCTCATCCATCCAACCCCCCCCTCCCCCCTCCTCCATGAAACACACAGGAGCAGGCTGCGAGAAGTCCAAACTACAGGAGCCCACAGATGCACGCACACACACACACGAGCCTTATGTTTTCTAGATCACTATCAAGAGAAGGGTTTGGCTTTCTACAAACTTCTGCAACCAAAGAGACCCCGCAGAGGAATAAGGAGGGGGGGGGGGGTAATAGTGTAATAGTCGAGCCCGGTGCAGGGATAATGGAACCAAGGGGGGAGATGCAATGAGAACAAATGATCAAACAACAGAAATAAAAGGTGCCCTCGGGTCCATGAACTCACCACACATGCACAGAAGTGAAAATAGGTCCGGGGGGGGACTTACCGCGTTATCCCCGTTGAAGCCATAGATTTTTTTTTTTCTAACACACAGAGGTACTTTTCCTCCCGCACACTGTTGCCGTCTCTGGGGCCGCTCGGTGGACACAGCCCGGAGAACAAGATCCAGGAAATAACATCCACACAACATCCACCCGCCCGGCTACAGACCGACACCACTTTTTTTTCTCTTTCCTTCCCTTTCCTTTTCTCTCTCTGTCTCTTTTTTCTCTCAAGGCGACAGGGAGAAGTTTATTCTCTCACATACATACACTGAAAAAAAAAAAAAGAGTGTAGAAAAAAATAGTCCCTCCTCTCCTCTGGTCCGCTCTTAGTTGGAGGCTCCTCCGGTGTGGGACGCGCAAGGTAAGTACGAGCTCTGTAGGAGAGAGGAGGAAGGGTAACAGTATATCTCCTTTAGTGTTCCCCCCTCTGAGAGAGAGAGAGAGAGAGAGAGAGAGAGGGGAGGAGAGAGACCTAGAGACATGAGCTGAAGGATGAGAGAGAGAGAGAGAGAGAGGGGCGATGCAGAGGCAGAGAGGGAGGGTTTTCTCGCTGGTCGGTGAGGTAAACGCGCATTTACCGCAGACAGCAGCAGCAGCAGCGGTCGGTGCTGCGCCATAATCTAATTACGTCCACGGCAAAAAGCGCACGGATTACCGGGCTCCTGCTCTTGCTTCTCCTCTTTGCGCCCCATGGCGGAGAGGGGAGCACTGTGTCGTTTTTTTTTTATTTTTTATTATTATTTAACTCATCAGTATCCACACTCAAGAGGAAGAGAAAAAAAGTTCTCAGAGATCTTCACATGACTTCCAATGAAACACTGACATCTCTTTCTTTGCATCCAAAAAGGCAGCCCTGATCAATCTCACAGTGTTGTTTTTTTTTCTTGAGTATTGCCACAGGTGTGTCCTTAAGTGCATCATCACTTCCACCCTACTGGGTTGGTGTTTGGGATTTCACGCTTTGGAGCTGTAATGCAGCCTTATTTATTTATTTATTTATTTATTTATTTTTTTGGATGAACTGTTCCCGCATGCTAATTGGGGAGTCACCCAGCAGACTCTTTTCCGGCAAACCCTGAGATGTCTTGGTCACCTCTCTTCATCGGTATAGTCTTGATCGCTTTTTAGTTTCTCCACTGCCAAAAATGAAGTCCAACTGTGCCACTGCCGTCCAAACCTTTTGGACAAACATTCAGACCTCATATGAATGCATGAATAGATAAACCCTCAGTGTTTACATGTAGCTCACAACAGGTTTGCTGTTCAGGTCCATGGACAAGAGGGTAACATCCAGCTACAGATGAAGCGCTGAAAAGCTCTTATACCAGGCTTTCACCAGGGTCAGTGGAGAAAGAAGTACTCTGACCCTGAAGTAAAAAAAAATGTAAAAACACCTTGAGGGGAAATACAGCATTTAAAAGTACTTTAAGTATCAGTACTTGTGCAGAACAGCCCCTTTGGAGTGTGTATTACAAATATATACACTTTTATTATTACTGATGCCATGCTGTGTAAGTTGCATTTTAAATGTGCTGTAGCATGTGGAGGTGGAGCTAAATGTGTCTACTTTATATGCTGTCTGGGAGATATATTGACAGCAGGCATCATATTTTATTAGTTTTTTATGATCATACAGTATGTTTTCTGTGAGAATCTGAAATCAATAAAGGTAACCAGTAACTGCAGCTTTGAAACAAATTACAATATTTCCCTCTGAAAAATGGTGAGGTAGCAGAAAATTGAAATAAATGAGTAAAAGCTGCCTCAAATTTACTCTTTAACATTGTTGGAGGCAACAGAACCAACAACGTCGACTTCTCCTTCCTTGCAAAAATATGATGACTACATTACCCATGATGCAACTTGACCACTGATAGCCTGGTCGGGCAGTCGTCTGTGTTTTATCCTCGCAGCAGAAAAAAACAAACAATACCACATGCTGCCACTGTTCACATTCACATAATGATACTACATTTATATCAAAATGCTTCGACTAATAATTCTGAATTGAGGTCTCAAATTCCTACGTGATGGCCTATATAAAATACGTTGTTCCTACAAATAACTTAAATGCTGTAATCAGTAAAATTGGCACAGAGGGCGATGCAGAATACACGCTGGCTAAAAAAGTCGCCTTTTTCCGAATAATTACGTTGAATATGTAGATTTGAAAAGCCAAACTGAACTCCCGCAAAGACGCCGTACACAGTTGATTGTGCGTCTTCAGCATGGGTTGATGAACCTCTAAAGTCTATGCTGAGAACATTTTTGGCAATCTTGCTGTGGAGCTCTTGCCAACTTTATATTATAAAGATTTTTTTTCCCCTTCAGCCTTCTGATCTGTTCATTGTTTGTTTTGAAAAGAGATTTGCTTTCCAGGCAATTGAAAGGGCTTATTTATTTGGTGAGCCACTGTACTTCCCCAAACCAGATATTGGCACTTAAAAAAGATAATATAGCAACATAGCGGTATAAATAGGCCTCTAGAAGGCAAGAACAGCAAACACTGGTTTAATTTACTCAGCGTCTACTCTGTTAGCCTGTCTGGACAGAAAAGTACGCTAAGTTGAAGGAAGAGGATCTAAAACTGAGCAACTCTTCCCTCAGTTGGCTTTGAGTCATCAAGCTTTACTTCCACATCTATCGCACAGTGACCCAAAGCAGACCTGAACTTTTGACTCATCTATTTAGAAAGCTCTCTGAGCAAACTGTCACCTTCTTTTGTTCGATTATCATGTAATTCTAATAAACTAGAAAAACAGCCAGGTATGAGACCTTGTTTAAGACAAATGTAGCCGGTAAGTGGCAGTAAGTGCTGCTAAGTGGTGCTTTGGAGGCGCGCTGACTATGCTATGCAGAAAACACAATGCTGTTCCCATTCCTCTTCTTTAACTCAAGTCATCTGCAAATGCACAGATTCCTCTCATTATTACCACAAGAAATTCCCAGCATCAAAGGTTCAAAATGATGCACAATCCCAGAGTGCTCTGCAGCAGTCACAAGGCAGATCGCCGTGGCCATAAAAAGGCAGCTCAGCCACAAGTATTCTCATTCGGGGGCTTTATCTTTTGCTAATAAAACATGCGATAGGAAGAGCGATAGCTGCGAGACAGCCATCTGCTGAGTGATATTGCTGTGCATCTCGTAATTACTTTCTTGACTGTGTAATCTGATGACAATGCTCAGATATGATGGATGAAGGCAGAGAGCTGGGGCCAGTTTATGCTCCTGTGTGACCTACCTGTCTGTCCATCTGCTCAGTAGGGTTACAGCATACTGACTGTATGCGATGCTCAAACCAGCAATAACTGGAAAACCAACAACTGAAAGGATTTCCAAATGAAATGTGCCTGTTGGTTATAAAAGTATCAATACAATTGTGGCTGTTACAGAATCACTCTAATTGTAAATCTGATTATATAATTGAAGGATTGAAATTACTACCAGTAAAAGGGGTTTTCAGGCAGAGGGCCAGGCCAATTATAGCCCCTATACCACTGTGTTCTTACTTGGGTGTCCATCTGCTCTGCTTCGCTCTGTGGGATTACACCAAATCCTATTGAGCTCAGCGAAAGGCAGCCAAGATCAGTAGGCCCCAACTTATCAAGACAAACCACTAGTACAAGAGAGGTTTGTCTCTTCCAACAAAGCACAGGATGGATTAAAAAGAAACGATCACTCGCTGATTAATAACGCTCATCTGAGTCAGAACAATTAGCAGGCGGCACGCTGAATATCAGATGATGCCGCGGTGGACATAAAAAGCGGTGCAGCGTGGGGCACAAAGCCAGAGAGTCCGGTGGCTCAAGATAGCATCACATAACTGAGGGAACACAGTTGATTATATAATATTATTGATCCATAAAGGTGAAATTCTCTTTCCACTTGCTTGACTCCACAGGAAGTGGAGGCACTGCAGTGCAGGATTCAGTAACACAAGTAAAGCAGGCAGAAAGTTTTTCCTAAAAAAAAAAAAAAAAAAAAAAGAAAGAAAAAAAATCCTGCTGCCTTTTAATCACACGCTGTGCTGTTTCTGTCCACATATGTATGTATGTACATATGTATATCTGTATCTTCCTTTGTCAACCAGAAGCTCCAGCCTTACATTGTACTTAACATTGTTTAACATTGTTTGACATAATTCCCTTGGATGCGCCTTCTCCTGTACTCTACTAATGCCAGTGCAAAGAAAGGTGCACACTAAACAATCTTTTCTTGGACAGGGCACGGAGGAGGTTACTCCTGGCAGGTCCCACAGAAAAGATGAAGCCTCTGTGCACTGTACTTTAACAGAGGTTACCCAGATGTACATTTATGAAACCAACTAGTTTGTCCTTTGTCTGTTTGTTATCTTATTCTAAGTGTTTTCTCTTGCAAAAATGAAAAATGCTGTTTGATTCCATACTTCTATACTTCCGATAGAACATTAATTTCTCCAATTTGTCACTTGTCAAAGTTTGTTTTCTAGTATAGAATGGGGTAATTGTCGCTCTATTGTGAAAAGAAACCCCACTATAACTGTGGTTCTCATCAATCATAAAATGTCACCATCATGTGTGGTGGTTAAAACAACCCACAACATCACTGGTGATATTTACCAAGCATCTCCACAGAGCCAATACTTCTGCAAGATCCTCTTCAACCTGATGCCCTCTGGCAAGCGATACAGAAGTATCTGCTGCTGTACCACCAGCCTCTTTCCTCAGGCTGTGAGACTCCTCAAGTCCACCTCATCCTCTGCACTCCACCATAAATGAGTCCTCATATAAAGTTCAGCTCTTTACAGCACGAGATTGCACACTATTCTATGCATTGCTCTGTATTTGTGGACTTGATATCAAACTATTCTGTTATACTGGTATTGTTACATTTGCACCTCTTTCATACTTAACATATAATAATCTTCCTTCTAGATATAATTTTGACACACTAGCATTCAAGGCTGGCTCCCACACAGTGTGAAAACACTCCTCAGAAGATGTGCAGGTCGTGAACGAAACTTAACATAACCTGCAACCCTACAAAATAATATAGTATGAAATGTTCCCTGGCTTTGGAAGTAGATTGGTTTTGGTCTGCCATCGTTAAATCCATCCTGCGCTGGAGCCCTTCCTAGTTCGTTTGTAGAGCAGATGTTAATAGCTTAACAGGGCTAGGCAGTAAGTGTTTAATTAGGTCTGGGAAAAATGATTTATTCAACACATCTGGGCCCATAAAATAACACTCTCTGGACTCTGTCCTTTATGACTCTCAAGCTGGCTTCCCTCCCACACCTCAAAACATAACTGCTGGGTGTAGCTTAAGCTCTGAGTCTTGAGGAGCGGACTCACTTACGAACACTGTCTGCAGTCCTGTAGTGATGTCACATCACCTGAAGGGAGCGGAGAACAACTGCACCTAGTGGGAGGAGAGGCACAGTGGTGGTGGTGGGGGGGGGGTGTTAGTGTTGAGGATTACTGGGATTTGTGCATGTCGCCTGCCTGCTCAGACCACATCAAAGCCACATGCTGCTAGGTGCAGTTCTGCGCCGTCCTTTCATAGATGATGGCTTTGACTTTGATATTTCCCTCAGGCGGGAGTGAAGAAGACAGTTTTTTTGCCCAGACAATATACGTGTGGCTGCGGTAAGAGTGACCATACGATGGATGACCACCTATTGGCCACTTGCTTTATATGTTTCAGGGATTGACTGGCAGATGCAACTTCTGTATGGCTCTTTCCATGATATCATTGAACTGCTCCCCACAGTGGGCAATGGACTCCTCTTGGACGGGAAGACCACATGTTTTAATTAAATTTAAAGTGCCATGTATTTGTTTGTAGCTATTTTAGCTCCTCCAGCTCAAGGACATCAAATGTTTTTGGCAGATCTGCCCTGGGCTCTTCCTTTTGCCATGAAATTGTCATGCTGTCATACTGCCATGGCACACACTGTTGTTTTGAAAGGAAGGGAGAGCAGGTAACTTGATTGGCTGTGGCTCATGCCAGCTGCTACACACCTACTAATAATGTGTGTCCGAGCTCAATAGTGCAGTCGCGCTTAGCGGATCCTGCCAAATAATTTCCACCAGGACGTGTGCGCTCACACCAGCCACCCTTTGAGTGTGAGCTGCGTCATGTGGCACTGGTTAAATGTTGATTCAGGTGACTTAATGTGATTTTAATCGGAGGCTGACTGTTGACCGACACATTATCTGCCTTTGGCTGCATATTTGCAGTTCGTTATATTAGCACATCAGTTATGAGATTCAAAATGTGACTAAGATAATAATTAATTACTGCACCCCTCTAATTTTGTATTACCCTAAGTAAAACATTATCATTATAATATGACTGATGGTCAAATCTTCAAAACAAGAATGTAAAAATACAGGATTTAGTTTTAATTTTAATGTATATAAGGTTGCACTCAAGGTTTTTAGGCTTACCTGCTTACGAGATTTGCTATTTCTCTTTACAAGGAGTTGATAGAGACACCTTGCTTTCATTTACCCGTTGGCTGCAATGTGATGGTCCTATATATAACATTCTTTAAAGTATTAGTCTTCCTTAAGTCCCAGTAACAACATTAGTTCAACTTCATGGCACTGAAAATACCTCAATTGGGATTTGGTGGAATTATAAGCAGACTGCACGTTAAGAATCTACAGCGCCTCTATAAAATTCATGTAAAAAAAAACAAATCATCCATCCAGATTGTACCAAAGCTGTCAGGCATTTCATCTGAACGCCTAGTGCTAAATCCTTCATTCAAATTTTTTTCTAAAATGAAACATACCGAATGAAATCTAAAAAGATCTTCAAATGAGCCCTTTATAGAGCAGCGCCAGCCAGGACATGTTGTTTGAAAATGCTAGACATTTTATACCATATATCTTATTATACAAAAACATATGCATAAGAACTGTGAAATCTAGTTTTCCTTTAACAATTGCCATAGGTGTGAAGCACAGAGGATTTTCAGTGGCTGGACGGACACCAGACACTAAAGTAAATCCTGTTGATACTCAAGACTGATTTAAAGTGCTTTCCACTAAAAAAAAAGGCTACACTTTGATTTGCAACTTCTCCCTGTAGCTCACTATGCCTGATAAAGCTGAAGATTAACACATTCTTAGGTAAGCTAACTTTAACTTTGACTGAGAGCTGGCTCTCTTCTCCCCTGGAGAAAAGTTTACATAAACAATACAGATTTAACAACTATGCTGTAGATGTCAGCTTTAGGCTTTGAATACTACATAAAGCTGAGCCTTTATCCCTGTTAAAACAAAACGTAGTGCATCGTTAACTTTGGTCAATATCTGACTCTTTTCTCCTAAGAAAAGTTTGCACAAAGAATACAGATTTAACACTGCTTATTGACATTAGCCCTCAGACTAACTGTTAAAGTGTGAGCGTGAGGCTGCACTGACCTCTTTCTATGTAGTGCCGGGCTACAGATACTGTATACAGTGTTGTATCAGAAGAAATACATGGGACATTACTTCACCTTACTGCTGCATTACAATGGACTACTAAATGTATTGCACTTTTCTACAGCTTTCAGGATATGAAATGGAAATGCACATCCATGTAGAGCTCATAGTGTGTATGCCATGTAGAGGCAGTCATAATCTATAACGTGCATGCAAGTGTTTTCTCATGCCCAGTACAGTCAAGGAGGACCATCCTGCTGAGAGCAGCTGCCATCCTCACTGAGAGATAATCATTGATACTGGCGTCGCCGCACAGTTTGAAAAAGAAGGTCTAAATGCTGTTTCAAAAGAACCATGTTAGAGCAGATTTCAAAGGAAACTGGGGTCTATATAATGTCACAGAGAATTACTTCACACAAGTATCACTTTCAATCCCGCAAGGTCTAAATTCAGTTTCAAACAATTTCATTAGTATTGGTTTCAGCCATCAGCTTCTATGTCACGTGGTCTAAATGCTGATTCAGAGGCATTTCCATCCCACCAATTAAAGATTTTGCAGGGAGAAACACTGATACACGATTCTGCACCAAATAGAGCCTGGAGGACAGCCAGCTAAATCAGCCTCAGGGCTGATTTATGGTCCACATTTCTTCTCTAACAAGACCAGGTTGTAATAGCAGAGACCCAAAGCTGTTTAAATTGTAAACTGAACGTATCACATTCACATTGTAGTCATTTGTGTGTGTGCATGCATGCATGTGTCTCTAAATTGGGTTCTGATTGCCTTACACCAGTGCCTGTCCTCCATTCACATTACATTTACAGTATACACACACTGCTTTTCTATCTTACATTCAGTTCAGGTGACCTATAATTGTACTCTTGTTCCCACATAATTAGAACTCCCAAAATGCATGCGTAAACAAAACATAGTTGTGTGGTCTGAAAAAGGGGCTGAAGTTAAACTAAATCAAGAGAACAGCATGGCTGGCTCACAGTAAAGATCCAGTCTATGATCCTGCTGTAATCTGGTGCTGTTGTAGACATGTCTCTATTAGTAACATCTGTAAATAAAGTAGCAGCACAGATCAACATTCTCAAATTTTACAACCAGTTCAACAACATCCGAAATGCTCTCCAATGTTTTCCAACTATAATCTTTAAAATTCCTTTTATTTAGTGGCCTTTTATACCATAATTTATCCAAACAAACAGTAGCTAAAGAATATGCCAGCCAGGTAGAGGTGAGAGTGGATTTATGTAGCAGCTGGCACTTGAGGACTCCAGCAGTATCACAAACCATATCCAGCAATTTAATCTCAGCAAGCTTTACGAGTGAAGTGAATATGTTTAAGAAAATCTAAAAAATTAATTAAAAGATTAATATTAAATTGTAGCAAGAGAAAGCATTTATTTCCAATAGTAATTTAAACTGGTTTAAAAATCAATTCATTTAGATTAATGGCTTAATGAACTTGTAACGCCGTCACTGGAGACTCTCCTTGGTGTTTCTGCCCCGGCTGCTGCTCTGAAACCAAACCTCTGTCAGGACTCGCTCCTCGCGTGTCACACAGCTGAAATCCATTGTCTTCAGCTGAGGCAGTGCAGAGATCACGTGATTCCTAAACACACACACACACATACATACACACGCAAACACACATATGCACTTTTGCACACACACACACGTACGCACACTGAACCAGCTTTGAATAAGCATGAATATTTTGCGTGCTTCCACATAATAAATCTCAATTCAGCTGAATGAGGAAGATATTGTAATATGAGTTTAATCTCCATTTAAGAGCCTATAAAAATGTATGTATAAAAATGTAAATGTCCAAGCATCTCTGTTTATAATGTGAGTAATTACATTTACCCAAGTTCTGTTCTAACTACTTTACAGTTTTGTGGTACTTTTATTTTTATTTTTTCCCATTTTGTGCTACTTTATACTTCAACTCCACTACATTTAGAGCAAAACATTACTTACTTTTCAATCTCACTATATGTATTTGACTGTTCTAGTTTTTATTTATTTTATTTTACTGAGAATATTTTGCATAAAAAAATATTTGACATATTTATGAAATACAATATATTTGAATTGTTTAAAATTCAAACAAATTTATAGGCTGTGACCCCTGACTGTGTGCAGTGAATGGATGAAGCTTCTTGTCTCATTTCAGAAGCCAACAAAATAAGTCATGTCTAAAATATTTTAACATAAAGCAAAAATTTTAAAAACGTGTATTGATGAATATATTTGTTAAATAGTTAAAAGTAACTAAATCTTTACTAAAGATGCAGCACAGTCTCATTTAGCTCTTTTTATGACTCAGAATCAATACCTACCAGCCAGGCAGAATGTGTGTATAAGTGAGTTTGGGAGGGAAATCGGTGTAAAATGAAAAAAAGAAGGGGGAAATGAAGTCTCCACCTGTAGCCTCTGTGGGTTTCTATAGCGTTCCCATGTAGCGTGATGGAGTGTAGATGCTGCAGCTCCCCCAGCTTGTCCACCTCTGACAGGTCCCAGATGCCGTTGCCATGAAGGTATAACACGCGCAGCTCACGCAGCTCGCACAAAACCTGGAGCGCAAACGCACACACGGTCAGCAGAGTTGCAAATCTAAATCAAACAGAGGAAGCAGGCACGCAAACAAAGAGAGTCTCACTGGGTCTATGGATGTGAACTTGTTGCAGGACAGGTCCAGCCAGCCGAGCGTCATCGGCTCGGCTAGGAGGTGGCTCAGGATGTACTGGAGTCCACAGAGGTCAGCGATGTTGTTGTTACTCAGACGCAAAGAGCGGCTAAGGTACTTCCCCTTTAAGTTTTTTTTCAAAGGCCGCTATCTGGCCATTTCGGGGTGCCACTGACAGCGCACCTGAAATACATACAAAGCAGTTAGTGAAAATCAATTACTGAACTTCTTTCCTGCACATTTGCATTCATATACATCAGATTCCTTAAGGCTTTGCACTGCAGTCAGTATATGGTCATTACATTCGATGGGTTGCAGAGAAATGACGGATCAACGTAGGAGTACTTTAATGTCAAATTACTCTATTTTTAGGTTCCCGATTTATTACAGCATTGCGTCTCATTAGTGACAGCACATGGACAATACTGTACACAAGGTGTGTGTCACTGTATCACTTTAATCACAATGCCTGACACGAGAACGGTTTTCATTAACTAGAAGCGCAGGCAGGCTAAAAATAACACCTTCCCACTGCGTTGTAATCTCATGATAAATGTTAAAGCAGTTATTACAGTAAAACCAGCTCCCATAGGGAACAGTGGGAATTATCATTGATATCGGAAGAAATAATGAAAAAATAATGAGGTCATATTCAAGGGATATTATAATACCTGTTACATGGCTGATATCTTTAAAGGATAGATCCACTGGAGGGCCATACATGTTCGAGTCACAGGCTGTTCACACGTCTCCAGCAGCAGCAATCAAATGAAAGAACTGAATTAAATTTTTATTTCACAGCCAGTGACCTTCCACAGACCTTGTTACAGATTCAAATATAAACGTATGGGTCCAGATATACTTAAAAAAAAAAGAGTTGTAAGCACAGTTGTATCCTAGCAACTGTTTCCTTTAGCAACGAGATTCAATTTAGATTTTTATGAAATGTGAAAAAAAAAGGGCAACAAAAAGAAAAGAAAAACTAAATTTAGCTCATGAATTTGAGTAATTTAATGGAATCATTTGTTTAAAAAAAAGCTGTTTTCTATTTTTTAAAAAAAAACGTAGTTCCTCAATAACTCCAAATTGAGGGCCCTAAGTAGATAATGACTATAGAGCAGACGGACAGATACAACAGCGAATCAATGATTTGTTCATAAATATCTGTCAATCTGAAAAACAACCACTTTCGTCGAGACTCGATTAACTTGGAGCCACCCACCGAGTTGCACAAACTGCTAAAGACTCATTAATTCCATCATTACTCACCCCTTTTTGTGGCCCCTAATATAAACTGAAACGTCACGCTGAGAAGTTACTGAGAAGCAAGTTTTTTTTACTGGGGAATCCAAAATTAGTTGAGATAGCAGGATTCTCAAAACAGATTTTAATAGTCACAGTCAGACAAAATATATATCGATATTCACATCCAAATCATATTCTGTAGCGTTAGTTATGCTGAAACCTACAAAGGAAGATTGTATGTACCAGCGTATGGAATCTTAAAGATATGTACGTTAAGCTGTATGGAAATATTTATCAACCCAGTGACAAGTCCTACCACACTAGGAGAGCTGGAAAAAAAGAAATCACAGAGTTTGGTGAACATTGTTAGCTGAAAGGTCTAGTAAATCATCCTCCATCTTTTCTTTTCCTCAAGGTCTAGAGTTGGTTTGGCAAAGCAAGATTGAGCGTCCTTTCCTTGTATTTTATTGTTGTGACTAGTAAACAAAAGTTAGGAAATTATTCACCAAAGCGTTCTGTTCAGTTCGAAGCTTCATTATCGCACAGCATCACATGTGGGCTCTTCAGCAGCAGGGCTCTCTGTGGTTTGCTTTATGGCTCGTTACTGATGACTGACAGTTAACATCATGCTGAATTAACATGTAGGTTGGCTTTAGCGAGTTAGACATGCTAACTACATGCTTGCCTATGCTAACTCAATAAATCTTGACGGACAATTCAGCCTAAATCAGTGCTCAAAGAATCTAAAGTTTAAACAGTTTATGTTCATCAGAAATAATCATGTTCTAGAGTAAAGGGTGTTTACAATTTGACAAGGCTAGGCTATATCCACTTCTTTTATCCAGTCTGTGGTTACAGATCACTTCTGCTGACCACCCCTCTTTTTTCTGCCTTTCTACTGAACAGCTACCATGCCACCGAAAACATCAAGCCAAGAGGACATAGGTTAGAGGACATTGCTAAATTGTAAACACCCTTTACTCTTACTTTCAGGTCTGGAAAGTGAAGATAATGCATGAAAATAAGTGCCTTAAATCTGCATTCTTTCTAATGGCCAGCAGGGGGTAAAAAAGAAGTTGCAAAAAGAAGTCCCATTGTGTAGAAGTCTATAATACAATGACCTTAATTCCCCCTTGACTTATTACCTTAGCAAACATTTCCCTAATATTTTAATAGTCTCAATCACTAATTTTAAGTCCTCTTCAGTACAGCGTGATGTTCATTTTGTAAATTATGGTCTCATTTATAATAAAACAGATGATAAAGAAGGGCATACTTTGGGTGTGGTTAGCTTGTGATTGACTTTTGGTCATCTAAAAATGTCTCGTTCGGTGTTTGGTTGTACTAAAAGACACGTAGGAGTTGTCTGTTCACCCTCTCACCAAAATGCCAACCTCGAGGCTTCAAAACATCCACAAAACCAATGGGTGACATCACGGCGTCTATGTCCACTTCTTTTATACAGTCTATGGCTGCAATATACATAACGGCAAGCTAGTACTGCCACACATTTCAAGCAAACCTGCAGATACACCATTCACCAAGTGTTTACGTTAACCATCTGTTGGTGAAATTAAAGAGGGAGGCCTGATTGATGGTGTCACTTTTGTAAAACAGCTTCATTGATTCTTTTTAAACTGATCTTAAATGAGTAATAGATATAGTACATATAATACATCATCATAACTTAGCAACTTGTTTAACTGTGTAGTAAATGGCATATGGCTGTGAACATTCACATATGTGCTCTGAGTATGATCATTTTTTTCACTTATTGTGAATTCCTCAGTAAAAAGTCTTCACTTCAGGGAGGCACATTAAGAGTAAGTAATTACGCATAATCAGGCAGTAATGAGGGACTACTGAGTGACTACTCAGTATGATGTATCACCTCCTACTCACAAAGATGCTTGGTGCAATAGTAACACCTAATAACTCCTCTGGCTTGCCCATTCATCCTTTTCAAACTTCATGAAGCCAAAGTGTGATCATTATAAAAGTGCTCCAGTACTTTACCCTTCATAAGCGCAGTAAATTAGTTCTACACTTTCAGGGTAAAATTCCCCAAAAGTCAGAGAGCCATCGTTTAAAAAGAGGAAACATCAGTCTTCAGAATGAGTGTGGAAGAGTACTCAGTATACAAAGAGAGGTTTGTTAGAAAGAGTGCTTAGGAAGTCTTAAAGTGCGCTGAATGGATCAACAAACAAAAATGTGTATGTATAAATATGTGTACACCATGCATATACTGCATATGGACTGTGATATGCAAATGCATGCCACTTTCCATGCACAAATCAACACAGTCACATAAAGTAAAGGAGAAATAGACTACTAAGGAACTGTAATCCCAAATGAAATGGTCAAACGGAGAAGGCGGCTCATAAATGTGAATGTGCCTATATGTTATACTTTGTGATACCCCTGTGAAACTGCCAACCTGTCCAGAGTTTACTTTCTGCATCTTTGCCTCCTTTGTGTGCTGGGATGCTTGCGTGCTCCGGCGCCCCTGAATTGGACAAGCAGATTGACGATAAATAAAAGAGGGCGGAAAATGCAACAGAATATGAGTTTGGGAGGGCAAACAGAGGACGAGTTTAAAAAGAAGAGCCGAAAGAGGGAAAGGGTGATGATGGGAAATTACATCCATCAGTCTGAGTTTTTCCCCACCTTGTCGCTCAATCAAGATGGCTGTGTGTCAGCTATATAGGCTATGTGTGTGTGTGTGTGTGTGTGTGTGTGTTTGGCTTCACTAATAGCACAATAGCATCCCAATGAAGGAATAGTGGCAGTCCTTCAGTGAGATGAAAAAATAAACCACACAGACAGACAGGTATAGGTGCAATGAGTCCAAGTCAAAGGCACAGGCAGAGACAGACAGAGGCTGGAATCAGGCAGGTAAGAAGGTGAGAAGGTTTTATATAGTGTGTATTTATGATCTACTTGCTTAAGTCTCCTTACAGATGATTTTTAATTTAAAAGGCCCGCTGTTCATAAATGTTAGGTTAGGTGCACGGTGAAGTGGTAGTTGGACCCAGATGCAGACGAGGCAAGGAGGCAGATAGACGTTTGACTTCTTTATTGATGGCAAACACGGGAACACAGGGACGAGGCAGGAGCACTTGAAGGCACGGGTAGCACAGGGAAGCACAGGGAAGCACAAGTAAGCACTAGAAGCACAAGAAAGCACAAGTGGGAACAAACGACACGACAAAGAACAAAAGGAGAAGGACTGACTTAAATACACAGGAGGAAAGGGAAGTGGAAACAGGTGAGGAGACTAATGGGGACACAGGTGAAACCAATAGGGGCGGAGCAGGCAATCAAAAAAGGAGGGAAACATGAAGGACAGGAAGTAAAGTGCTAAACAAGTGAGGAAAGACGAGACTACAAAATAAAACAGGAAATACACAACAGGTAACATACACACATAACAATAAATCTAGAACGGGAAACATGCGGTAACTCAGGACAGGATGTCGTCCCTGGCGTGAGCGTGTGTCTTCCTCATGGTTGTGTGCTTCCTCATCTCTTAACTTCATAGATTGGGAAAACAGGGTCATTTTAGTTGAATAAAATATCAAACAGGAGCCCTAGTATCCTTCAAAATGCAGGCTCATGTAAAGACCAGATGGAAAATCTGGACCGTATGGGTGGCACTCTTTCGTCCCTCTGCAACCGCTATCTTGCCCTTGAGTGATGCGCTTAACCCCCATTTACAACTATGCCTCTGTTTAGCAGCAAACAGCATACAACTTAAGTTACTAAGCAGCTCAATTAATGTGTAGTTTTTAAGGAATAAGAATAAAAAAAGAAAATTAAAAACATGGGCTTACACCTGACACGCAGTCTGTGAATGAGCTGTTTGTGAAAACTCAAAAATAAATCTATAAAATCTATCTCTAAATATCTTTTATTTATTTTCCTAAATCAAGATTTTTTTTTTGTGTACTCCTGGAAATATCAGTCAAACTCTTGTTAAATTCTTTTATAAAATGTCTACATTTTTTACACAATTTCATAAATCAGTTTTTTGTTGTTGTTGTTGTTGTTGTTGCATACAAATAGGCACTAATGAACACTTCTGCTTGCATGGGAATCAAAACCAAACCAAAAACTTAGATCAAGGTTAAGCGTCCACCATCCTGTTCTGCTCTGATATGCTCCAGAGGAAGTCAAATAATAGAAACTTAATATAATGAGAAATATTCTGTTTAGACACAGACGCTCTCAAAGGCTATGATCAAAGGTCAAAGAAATATGAACTCAGAAAAGTCGTGATTCTTCAAACTGCACTCCTGAATGAAATCTTAAGGCCGGGGGAGAAAGCGAAGTGATCAACAAGATCGGTGGGGCTACTCACTACTGAGTCCTTTTTTGACATTTTCAGTTCTGTTTTGGGGTTTTTTTGGCCTATGGTCTTAAACCTTTGATCAGCTGATGAACAGCCTTTTTGAGTTTAAATGCAGTTTTCAATAAATTGTTTACTTTCTATTTTTTGTGTCTTGCTCCTGTTTCTTCTTTTTGCATTTTGAAGCTCTACTTACAACCTGCTTATGATCCAGCAGTACAAAATGTGAATTCTTGTAATTTTTTCCCCCGGTCTTAAGATTTCGTTCAGGAGTGTATTTTCTTGGCAGTGCCTCTCCTGGTAACTCTCACTGCACCACTACAGCTCCAAAAAGTCATATCATGTGTAGATAATGAAAAATAAATTTAAAACACTGGCACTGAGTGTAACCTGTGGTTCTGCATCACTGGTTATTATCTATATTGTTTTCAGGTTAGAAATTCAGAATCAGTGGAGTTGAGCGGCCATTAGTAACAGCATTAATGGCATTAATTGCTCTTTGCACTTGTACCTTCACACTAGTGAGAAGTAGCCTGAGCTGACAGGAAGGCGTAAGACAAGCACTTCCGTAAGCAGTCCATAATATAAGCACAAAAACACAATAATGTGTGTTATGTTTGCAAAATGTTCTTGTAGTTCTCACAGTTTTTTTTCCTAAGTTTCTTGGTCTGCATATCTGAGTATATTTCCCCATGTTAAAATTGAATTATATCAATAGTATATGTCTGCCTGTGGCTTTTCTCACCCACACTAGTCCTGATAAGGAATATAGGACTAAACAAACACATTGTCTTCATCTGAGATTCTAATGAGCACTATTGATCTGGCACTCGCACAGCTAGCATAGTAAAAGGGGAGCTCTTTTTCTCTCTCACACACACAGTTTATGTTATTCCAACATTAACAGACTTGAAAACAGCAAATACTGCAGGTGAAGCCGGCAGAAACTAGAAAGGGGCTGCTGCCGTTAGCCTGTCATGCACCACTCATCATAAGCACAGTGAGTTTTGTCATTTCAAATACACTAAAGGAAAAAATTATTCATGACAAGTGGTGAAGTGGTGCAATTTTAACACTGCGATGTATCATCAGTCTGTGGTCTTCAATTCGTTCCTTGGATTATTTTGAACTGCTGGGTTTTCCTGACAATGCTATATTTCACTTCTTCCTTTTCATTGAATACATTTGACCCAGTCAGGCACACTAAACATGCTATGTTCAGTGTGGGAGAAAACTGTTTTTGCCGCCGCTGAAAAATTATTTGAAACACGAGAGAAGCGAGTCGCATCCCTAACTTCATACGCAGTGTCTCGTGGTCGCATTATGTATTAAGGTTACTGTCACTGTAGGAAATGTCATCTCTTGCTTTGCTACGTGGACTTCTCCCTCTCTGCCTTCTGCATGTGTAAATTGGCAGAGTAAGCACTTACTCTTTGATCCAAATAACCTGACACTGAACCCCGACATTTACTGATGAAGCTCTAGATAAGAAAAAAACACCTTCGGCTTCTCTGACTCTATTGTGGCAGTGACACCAACATCTTTAACAGTCACCATGATCTAAGTGATTCAATACACTCTGGCTTCATCCAACATCAGTGTTCTATTCTGGCAATAGCGTTGCTTTTACTCTACAAAAAATGTGAAAAACAAGAATAATATACATATAAGATATGTAAAATTGCAATATATATCTGATTGGGCTTTCTCGTGTTGGCCAGAGTGAAACTCAGCAAAAATAATAAACTTTTTAAACAAAACCCTGATGATATTTGAACAGATTATGTTTAATTTCATTATTCTACTGTGGGTCAAGTATAGAAAATAAGGTCCATTTGATGAATAAATGTTCTACCTTCGTATCCTGATATGACTGCATTTTGTTGTTGCTTAACAGGAGCAAACGGCATATACATGGCCATAGACACATAATGGTGCAAAAGAAATAGCTTCTTCTTCAAATATATCACTTAAAATAGTCCATAAGAAACATACATGGAAAAAGGGACAGGATATCCATTTGTGACAATGAAGCTCCATCTGTACATCCTCAAACAAACCTAGTTAGCAGCTGTGCTTGGTGATCATCATTGTCTTTTATCAAGGTTTTTGATTTAGGTTCAGAAAATATCATTCTGCATCCGTCATTGTTTTATTCTAAACGTTTATATGCGGATGCACGCACACCACAGCCTGTCTGCTCGTATCCTCTGTATCCGTGCTTGCTCCACTTATTCGAGTTCATGGTTTGAGGCCATTTCGCGGGTAAAAGTGCAATGTCAGTGGTGTCACTCTTATTGTACCACCACAAGAGAATTCAATAGTCTCCGTCATCGCCTGTGCCCTCTAGGAAACTCGGTTTTGCCCAAGGGGACAAGGATACAGACACTCAATCACCAGAAATGAGTTGATATACACACAGAATTGCATTCGTACACACAACAGAACAAGACCATGATCCATATGTTTTTGTTGCCCAAAGGGACATAGAGGCTATGCTATTACAAACACTGGAAAATTCTCCAGCATAGTTCTCAGTCTTCTGCCTTATCTCGCCTCTTTCCCTTCCTTCACTCACTGCTCCTCGAGAAGTGCTAATCTTCTCCATTTTACTGCCCTCTCTCTCTCTCTCTCTCTCTCTCTCTTTCACAGATGTCTCCTCTCTGTCTCCTATATCATGGGTGTGTGGCCGTGTCTGTCACCTCTTCTACCTGAATAGCTCCGGTGAGGGACAGACCATGATAGCACTTACTAAAAAAAAAAAAAAAAACTGAAAAAAGAAAAGAAATTTTATTTTGTTCACTCATTTCCTTTCTGTCACCACCTCTCACTCTCTTCCCCCCTTTCTCTTCTCCTGCTCTCATTTTAGCATCACATAGGTCATGCTGGTCATGCTATTAGCTGGTCACTCAGCCCGCTCGTGGCGTGGACACACATGGCTGCTCACCTTTATTCAGAGTAAGGCGAGTCAGTCAGCTGCCCTCACGGCCGGTCACTCCCTCAGGTACTCTGTTGTTTAGTCAGCTGGCCAGCCAGTCAATCAGGCAGTTAGCGCTCTCTGTCAGATGGTCATTCAACCAATCACACTAAGTATCAGTCATGTCAGTCCCTGTGACAGACAGCGCGAGTCAAGTGTCGTTTCAGTCCATTAGCATGGCAGTTAGACAGCTGATTCTAGACAGCAATGATACCAATTAGTTACTCACTCGGTTGTTTTTAGTTGTACCGGTATGGTTGGAGATAAAAACAGACAGTGTGAATGGAAAAAAAATGTAATTTTTTTGGAAATATTGTTTTTATCACAAATAACTACATTATGAGATGAATACTACATTTAAGGGGTATAAAAACTATCTGATACTATGTGAAAATAAATGTTTAAGGATATAAAAGTCTATAATATAACACAGGTGTTAAATAGGTATGTAAATGAAAGCATATACATCATGCAGATAGGAACAGATAACACCACACAAGCAGCATCCAAAATCTTTCAGTAAATTTTTAGATGCTGAGCTGCTTCTGTGTTGGTCCACAGTACATGTGAACCTGACATGATGAAGTTAGGGACAGTCAGAAAATTGTCTGCAAAATAATCAAGAGAACCACGTTTCAACAGCTTTGTCACTGTGAGCCAACAACAGCTGTATGGATTGCCATAAAATTCTGTATACATGTCATCATAAATTTGGTGCTATCATCATATCATCACATCATACACGTCCACTCTGTGGTTGCAATAGTACAAGCATTCAGGACATTTTTTGTAATGCAATCCCTGTCCACAGCATTTTAGCAAACTCTGAGGGCAAGCTATAAAAATACTGTATGGAATATCTTTTCCAGGCTTGGTCCAAAGATGGTCTGTACCAAATTTGATGATGTTTGCTTAAGATTCCTTGGGTCCTCCACAAGACACACGCCAAGTATGAAGTCAATCAGATGAACCTTCCTTGCATTCATAGTTTCATACATAACCTCCAGTTTTTTAAAAGAAAAGTCAGTAATATGATGTAATATTTTTCCCAATGTTACATCTTAATGTACTACCATGATTCATTTTCACTCATACAGCTTTTAGTTAGACTTTGTTTACATGTATTTTTAAGGGTTGCTTCAAACACAAATGGTACATGGGAAAAATAATATATTATAAATGTAATGTAAATTTATATATTTTTTGGACAGCTAAACTCATGCATATAGCCATGAGAAGTATAAATTGCAGTAAAAACAACTATTGAATACAGAGGATTCAGCAGTACAGACAATTTTTTCAGCTTTTGGTATAAACTACAAACTGACTACAGATAGGTAATAATAGATATTTTTGTGAATCTAAGAGATTCACAAAACTGTTATCTACTGACAGATTCAGAAGAGTACGACCAAAGTAGGGTGAACATTCTTGTTAAAAATCATGCACTGAAAAACATAAAAAAAAAATTAAAAAGCTCCTCAAAGCACAGTCTCATCATCCAGTCTTTTGTCTTTTTCAAACCTTTATTTAGGGAGCACTGGGAGCACTTTTTTTTCAATACCACCCATTCACCCTCATTCAATTACACAAAGTGACTCCAGGGAGTTGCTCGATACAGCTCGGCACCGCTCAGCTGGAGCAGGTGGGGTTAAGTGCTTTTGTCAAGGGCACCACCAGAGAGCTGGTCTGCCGGAGAAGAGGAACAGTGTTACGCAAACACTTCCACCAGCTCAGAGCTGGGGAGGGGCGCTCCAGTCACAAGCCCACATCTTCACCCTTAGATCACTGAAACTTAAGAGCCAAAGAAATTTCACAGATTTGTTTCATAACTCATTTCAGGATTAAAATTTACACCGGTGCAGGTGCAAAGAAGCCACATTACACTGATCCTGTTTGGAGCTTCTTTTGATGTTTTAAGTAACCTTGGTTGATAAATCGGTAAAAGTTCAGTTAATAAATTCACATGGTGCCAAGCGAGATCAGAGAGTGCTATATTTGAAATGAAATGTCCCTTTCAATTTGCAACATGGATTCTCAGGAACCAGATGATTAACCAAGCTGTTAATCATATTCCTCAAGGCGTGAAAAACATTACTTTTTACTCAAGTATTAAAAAAATCATCAGGGGACATTTCTGATCTTTCTGCATTTGACATTGTAGTGCCAAATATAGGTGTCTTTTCATATCCTGTTTGAATATTTTTTATGGTGACAGATGCACTGCCACAGCCTTTATCTCCTAGTTTTAATAGGCACTAGCTATATTTATGGGTTAAACTTATAAAGCCTTGTGACCAGTGAAAGCCTCTTTCACAAGCCGTGAACTAAGACCTAAAATGATTTTTCAGGTGCCAGCATGGCAACAGATTTGAGACTTTTCTAAAATGTTATCTTTGAAATTGGTCAGAGTTAACTCACCTCTTAAAAGTGAGTTTAGGTTCAAATGCCACTCGAACGCTGTCTGGTCTCAACACCACTTCAATAAAGAAACTTAAATTGTGCTGTAGGACCTCAAGTGGGTCAAAAGATTCAATGATCACATACACAAAGTCAGTTGTGTTCATATGAAGGTTACCAAGTATAAACATTTGTGCAATCATAATTTGTCTCATATTATATACACATGGTACCATATTCACGTTTGAAAATATATGCCTAATTTGTGCCCTTTTTATCCATGCTAGCGGATATGGCTCTAAGGTTTGCATCTCCTTCTGACTTTCATGATCCCTTGACTGTACCTCAAGTGCCACCAGCAGGTTGATGCTTTTGGCCAAAGTTGGATGGGTTGTGGAGAAATCTAAAACAGGCAGTCATGATTCCCAAAGTTTGAATACTACTTGTTTTGCTGATTCCCTCACTTTACCTATAGTACCAAAAGCAGGTCCAAGCTTGTACTCGTGAACCATCTCAACAGCTGTAAAATGGAGAGGTTCGAAATTTGGTAAATTCACAGTCGTCATACAATAGATGCTAATGACACTGGCAACTTTTTCCTCTACCACCACAGTGAGGTTGGAATGTGATTTCGAGTAAGATTTCTCAAGTACTTTGTACCGTGTAAGTCAAGTGATCCTCTGAATTTTTATCTGGTGCCATCATCGGGTCAAAGTATGTTTTGTTCCCCCAATACTCTGATTCATGACTACATACTTGGAAAACTTCAACTTTAGTTTGCATTTTGTGCTAATTAGCAAATGTTAGCATTCCAACATATTGAACTAAGAGGGTGGTACACGGTGAACATGGCAACCTTTGTATTTCCCTCAAAGCACTGCTGTGCCTATAGTAAGTTGCCTCGCAGTGCAGCTAAAATTACTGTAGACTCCCAGTCTTGTTTTAAAGTTCAAGACAGGGCCCATCCTTAAATAACCTCATCCTCCAATATGCAATTTGCCATATTTCTAGTAACAGCAGCCAGGGTATTTTTCCCTCGTCAGACATTTTTGATATCAGACTAAAATCTAACATGTATATTGCAAAGCAGAACTAAGGATTAAAACACTGAAATCCATTATTTAAAAGGGATTATTTTAGGATACAGACATCATTTTGCATGGCAATGTGTTTCCACCATATGCGAGTACTGTAAGCTCCAAGGGCTTAACTGCTAAATATATATAGCTTAAAGCTTGATATTAGTGGAGAACTTCTTTTCAAGAGAGTACTGAGAGCAAGTATGTTCAAATATTTGTGGTGGAATCTCTTCTTGTGATTGAATTGTTTGAAGGCCTCTAATGTTCCATCACAGATATAAGTGATTTGCGAAACTCAAGTCAATCTCCACATATCTGAGACTCACCTGAACACAATTGAGCCTTCAAAACACTACACCACAAGACTCTGACAATAAGAATCCAGAGAAACTGGAGGCTTTACCCGGTTTTACCCAGGTTTTCTTACAAACAAAACAAGTGGGTATGTATGCTGACATTTAAAACCTAAAATGTGTAAGGTGGGGACTTTTGGCAAATCACAGGCAGGTGCAACGGAAACAGTCCAGAAGATGGGAAAATATGAATAAAAGTTGATTATGAGCTTTGAAAGAGTGCATCCCAGGAGTAAAGGTAAAACACCGTTTGTGGTGCTGTGCTTATATAGATTAGGTAGATAAAAATGTTCAAGGAACAGAACCAAAGCTCCGTTACTACCTTCCTAAATATATCTTCATTAAGTGAAGAACATCTGCAGAGTGGGTAACACAAACTTAACTGTGAATTCCCTAGAGTGGAAAAAAAACCTAACTGGAATGTTTAATGATCTAGGACAACACATTCAAACAAGAAACACACAAATGTGTCATCACTCCAAAAATGAACATTAAAGTCTTTTCAGGATGAATCACAGAAGGTAATTCCCAGGAGTAAAATGTTGTTTCTGAGGGCTTGAGAGCTTTTGGCCTTTACAAGACATCCTCAAGTCCTAGTTACAAACTCCTATGAATACATCTATAAATATAATAAGATTAGGCCACACTAAGTAAGTCTGTAAGTCTGCACAATGACTCAATGAGTCTATTAAGGAGTGGACAGCCCCATTCGCTTACACTACACAGTAGCACATCTTTGGTGTCAGGGTGTTTAATGTTCAAAGGCTGGCGTAGCATTCAAATTTAAACATCATATTTAGACATACTTAAAATGCATGAGCCATTTTCGAGCTGCTGCAGAAGATTCAGAACTTATGCAGAGTTCAAAAAATGGCAATCAAGTCAATAATGGAGTTAGTTCTTTGTTAACATTAGATATAATTAAGAGATGAATTTCACACAGTGGAGATTTGAAATACATATTCAATATTAAAACGACCTCTCGTCTCGTGACATTATCGCCAGCTCAAAGCATCCAGAAAATATAAATCAGTTTTGACTGACTTTGCAAAGGTTGTGTGATTAAGAAGGTAATGGGGAGATATCTATCTTTATGGCCAGTCAAACGGACACTTGACATCAGCAGATTACAAGATTACACACACACACACACATGCACACACACACAATCATAGACAAAGTGATTTAAATATGTGCTTTAACCCCTTAGACTGAATTAGTGTCTGTGTGTGTGTGTGCGTGTGCAGAAAAACTATAATTCATTATTATCTACTACACACAGACAGTGACCTCTTACCTTGAGAGAAATAAGGGATGGGGAGGGAATGTGTGTGTCAACATGCATGGAGAAAGAAAATGATGAGTGAGTGTTTGAGTTAGAGTGAGGTTAAATATGTTCTGAGGACAGACAGTGGCTGTTTCACACCACATAAAAAACAGTATTTGTGTGTGCAGCTGATTCTGTATGTGTGTGTGTGCACATATGTGTGTGAAGATAAGAGTGACTAATGTGTGTCTCTGGTGCAGCAGTAGAGGATGTTACTGAAGGGTTTAATTAGCTGTCACACATCAGCCAATAGAGGGAAACACAATACTTAACACACCCACTACCGTGTGTGTGTGTGTGTCTGTAAATGAGACAGAAAGAATGTGTGTGTATTTACATGTATGTGTTTAAAATAGAAATATACATGAAAACAGACTTGAGTTTGAAACAGACATATTACGTGTTTGTTTCTTTCCTCAGATGAGTAGTTATGCCAGCACCTTAGTGGATATCTCGTGTGTGTGTGCATGTTTGTGTGTGTGTGTGTGTGTGTGTGTGTGTGTGTGTACAAGCGTGGCGTGATTGTGATGTGATTGCCTTTAAATAATATGCATGTCCTAATGTTTATGGGGGCATCACAAGTGAGTTCAGGCAAGACTAGATTTACATTTACTTACCATTTGAAAGTAGATTGGTAAGTAGCCAACTAAATTTAGGAACCATCTCAAAAGTTCATCAATAGCGTCAATAGTGTCCTCATTTTTATTTATTTATTTATTTTTGTAAGTGCTTCAGAGTAACTGTTTTTTTCATTGTAACCTCATATTACCTCCATTTTTTAATCCATCCAAGGATGGATTAAAAAATGGAGGTAGATGTAGATGGTAATGCCAGTCGGTCCATCACCTTGATCCAAATATCTCAACATTGCCTATATGAATTGCCACTTTTTTTTTTTTTCTTTTCCAGACATCCATGATCCCAAGAAGATGAAGGCTTAGTGCTAACCCTAGATACTTTGATGATTCTCTGACTTTTTATAGCGCTACAAACAGGTTTAAAGATCTGAACTGTGGGTGATGTTTCCTCTTATCTTATTATTATCAGATGAGAATTTTCATTTATCCAACATTCTGGCCCATCGTCAAATATATACCTGCTCAACATCAGCATAGTAGCATTAGTACTGCACGTTAGCGTCTAGCTGAAAGTACAGTACAATGGAGCAGCTAGCTTTGCTCTAGATTCTTCTTTTTAAATTACAGTATGCAATATTCCCAATAGCCCAAGTCAGTAGTTTTTTTGTTGTTTGTTTTGTTTTTTATTAGAAACACTTAAGATGAATCTAGGCCTCATTTCCATTATACACACAATTCTAAATGAAAAATTATGCAATGTGGCCCAAAGTAATTCTGACTAACTCCTGATTTATTTCCACTATTCATTTGCATACCATTTACAGTCACACAGCTTATTTTAGACTCAATTTAGACTTTTCTTCAGATGTGATTCAAATACAAACGATGCTTTATAGTTTTATCATAGTATGGGAATGGTTCAAATTTTGTTATTTTGTATAATTTGTCACCAGCTAAACTAATACACAGTGCTTTGTGCAGTATAAATGGTTTTAGAAAACAATGTTACAGAAAACAAAGCAGTCTACAGGATTTCTAAAAACTTGTGTGGTACTTTACACCCACCACTGGTATAAATCTGAATACAGATGCATCCTTTTGTGTATTTTATGTGTAAATATCACTGGATCAAGCTGGCGTACCTCACTTTATTTGAATTTGTGTGTATCACATACATTTAATTTATTTAAATAGTGTTGCCTATTTAGCAACTAGAGACAGATGCTCTGAGTACATCTATTTTACATACAAGGAGCATATATTTTCATTTCCAGGAGACTGATCAGAGGACCCTGGAGTTAAAAAAAAAAAAAGATTAATTTCAGCTGCTGAATCAATTTCCTCCATTAGGGAGACGTACAAATGAAGGTGCGATGGAACTCAGTAAAGTAAATAACATTTATTTTAGGCGTATGGGAGACTCTGTCATCCTCGTAGACAGCTCTGACTGATTTTCTTCACTTTGATGATGGGAACCCAGAGACATCTGTCCTGATTTTGTTAAATAGCCCCAAACTCTGAAATTGCTTCAGATATCATCTACTGTGAGGTCAGTCTTCAGCCTCAAACTTGAAATGACCAAAAGAGCTCCATCTTGGGATCTCTGCCTGGACGCCGGCCCAAACCGTGTCTTAAACGTGATCGATAACATTTTAAAGATCACTCCTGAGCTGCAAATGGAAGCTAAGGCGGGAGTAATATGGTGTGTCCTCTTAGTCAGGAGGCCGACTGCAGCGTTTTGAAATGACTGTACTTGGCCGGGCGGAGAAGGATTTACGTGCTTTACAGTAGTGCCGCTGTAAATACTGATTCAGACCATTAAAAGGCAAAAATCTTTCATCTGGAAAGGTGCTCAATTTGTGGAGCGCTTGACTGTCTTAAAAACTTAAAAAAGTTTAACTATTTCTTTATACATTAAGCACTAAATAGTATTACTGTGATTCTAATGTCTTGTATTCTAAACCCTCACTTAATAATTTACACATAAATGCTTAATTCTACCAGTGAGATTATCAACTAAATATAATTGCACAGATGATGTAGATGAATAGGAAAAACACTTAACTGCACATTTTTTTTCTCTCTTGAATGTTTGTAGATTGCTAATTATGTGAGGAATACCCCCTTAGAGTAAACAGTAAACTGTTTACTTTGTTCACTTCATGGTCATAAGCCAGTAGAGGTGCTGCGGTCTGTACACAGGGATGAGTTACTGTCATCTCTGATTCTTTTTTACCATACGTTTTATCCGAGCTGTGATTTGTCCCAAACTTATGTGTGACTGATGGCTCCGCAGTGTCTGCTTTTTCCCCTTGACGATGGTTGTAATGGTTTGTTTTGCTCTGTATTCTCACAAAGCCTCGCTCAGACTACCACGCACAATCAACATAATTATTAGCTTGAAAACTTTATTGTCCCGGCGGTGTTGTGCACAGAGACTGGGCCATGCTAATTTTTGTCTTTTCACCGAGCTTTAATTAAGACAACAAGGATTTAGCGTCCTCCAATGACATCACCCAGGGGACTAATTCTACCTCATTTACTCTCCATAACGCTAAAACAAAACGAAGCGCTCCAAGACTACTCGGTTTCGAGATTAAAGTTAATTGGCCAAAGCCTATTGATTATATTTTCAGCATAGAGGGACATAAAAACCCACATGTCAATTTGTGTTGCATTTTTACAGGACACAGTGTAATACAGCAGTATGATCAGCTGAAAAACCTTGTAACTCGAACAGCTTTCAGCTCGTCAGGAAGTAAACAACTATATTTTCAGATTGACATTTTTTTTTTAAAATTCTTATTATTATTATGTAAAAGGTGTTGAATACATTTTGTATCCCCTTGGGTCATGAAGGCTTCCACATGATGGCAGGAATGCAGCCCGCAGCCCTGCCTTTGATCATAGCCTACACGACTTCAAAGACACAAAAAGAGAATTTAATTTAACATTTAATGGAACATTTTTAGGAGGAGTACACAAATCTGAATTCACCTCACACTACCTCTCACTGGAAAAGCAAGATACACGCGCATGTTTTAGGTTTCATGGTAGCAAATGATCTGCTAATCACTGTGGCACTTGTCTGTATCTATTATTAAGTCCCTATTTACTAGCCTGCTTCCAGACCTCTGAATCACTGCTCGCGTTTTTCCTTTTATTACAAAAGGTGTGGCATTGTGCTTGGAGGTTGTAAAAAAAAAAAAAAACATACAAACAAACTGGTCTTATTCTCGTGCCAAAGCCAGTGAAAATGAATACATCCATGAAAAGTAATGACAATAAAATAACAATACATATGATCTTCTGGGCAATAAAAATGTTGATAATGATATAACAGTCACTGTGATTGTTTGGGGGAAAAATGCCAGATCCCACTCACCCAACAGAAAATAGCTGACATGAACACATTGTTAGATGATGAGTGGAACAGCAAAATGGAAATTCAGTCTTACTCATCAGGCAATCTCTGAGCTTCTTTTAGGTCAAACCCTGCAAGACAAAAAGATGTTGCACCACAATTACACTGCTACATGCCTGAATTTGAAGTTCAATTTTAGTAGTACTACCTTTAAGTACTATGGCCCCTACTGTATCTTGTTAAATGTTCATTTAAAATGCTCTAAAAAGGTGGCGGGGGCAAACATGAATCATATTTACATCATATTTACATATGGAGTCCCTCAGGGTTCAATTCTAGGGACTCTTTTATTTAAATTCTCCTTAGCACGAATCCCACAAGACCATAATTTCTGTGGCGCTACAGATTCATTACATCAATGCATGGAGCCATTAATTAAGGTAAATGACACAACTGAGCGGGGTAGATGAACAAAGACAAGGCACATCATTCTAATTGGCAACAGGATGAAAGCCTATTGCTTGCACTGATTGCAGTAATATAAAAACTAAATGTAGAGATCTTTGTGATCTTGTTGCTTTAATAGAGTTCGAAAATACCTTCAGCAGCCCCACGGAGACAAGAACTTGATCTACCTTTTACCTTCGAAAACCTTCTGTCCAGAGAGTTTTTCGCTCTTGACATGAGCTTTTGTCTGGTCGTCACAAAAAGATTGTTACATAACCCTGATGTGTTCAGAAGCTACTGAAGCTAGAACTCTGATAGTAACAAGATGAAGTGCTTCTGCTAGTTACAAATGACTTGAAAAGGTGATGATTGAAAAGTGGTGAAAGTCAGCATACATTTTTGATGTGCTTGAAGAAAAAGCTGTTGTTAATTACTGCCTATAGTCAGAAAAAAGTCACATCTCCAGACTACTTTACTGCACATGTAGAAACTTCCAAAAATATGTTTTAAGTGAAAATTTAGCCATGTCCACTTCAAATCTGAAAATGTATTTTCCTGCGCCTTTGATTAACTAATTTACATTTCTGCAGTTCTATTTGCTTTATTAAGTTTTGGGGCTTTTTGCTTTTCCGCATTATGATTTCACTCAAACTTTTTTATTAGTTTGTCTTTCATTCTTTCACCTTTTTCTTAATCTTATTATATTTTATTCTATAATTTATTTCTCTTCCCTTTTCATGGTGTTTTTATTGAATGCTTTGACACTTGAAATTGTCCCTGTGTTTTAAAAGGCGCTTCAGAAATGAACTTGTCAAATAATTTGAGTTTTGCTAAGTTCAGTTCAGGTGAGAAACTGCACTTTGGGTTTTCATTTTTGCAGGAAAGACAATACAATTCTGTTATAAGAGGGATGTCATTTCATTGGTGTGTAAGAATTTAATTTTGATTACTTGTTTCTGGAAATAACCTGAATTAAAGATAAAGAAAAAAAGCTGCATTTGACAGGAAACTATGACCCATCGTTCCACTTCAGGCACAGACACAGTCTTTGCTGGTTTCACGAACATGACGGCAGTGGGCCCACTTTTCATGACCTGACTCGAGATCACAGTTACGACGCAGCAGAAAACTCATTTAGTGTTGGTCCAGTTGATTTAGCAGACAGAGTTTGCTGTTGATTTGTCTAACAAAAGCACAGAAACAATATGAACCTCATCTTTGGAACCTTTGTATCACGCCTCTCCTTGTTCCAGCAACTAAAGGTGACGCATCTTTGCTTTGTGTGTGTGTGTGTGCATTTGGAGAGTAAGAAAAAAACAATGCCAGGAAGGGAGGAAACTGTGAATAAGAACAGAAGCCCGCATTTGTTCCTGAGTAAATGTGAGAAAGATTCAATAAACAAGAAACCTAAAGAGCTTGTGTGTGCGTGTGTGTGTGCCTCTACAGTAGCAGTGTCAGCAGTGAGACAGCATTAGCGAGGGCAGGGGAAATGTCAGCCCATCCGTCAGCGTGACATGTGCAATCTCTTCTCCTCCCTGTCCGTCTCTATCTGCTCGGCACTTATTCACTCGGTTGCACTGCTCGGGACTCAAAAGCTCTTTCTCTCCTCCTCTTACGCCGCCTCCCTCGTACACTTTCTTTGTGGGTCTCTATCTACAACTCCGAATCTTTTGCACCGACTATCACTCCACTTATCTCTCCCTCGCATTTCCCTCTTTGTTATTCTCTCTCCATATCTCCCTTTCCACTCTTGCCGGTTTAATACAGACATCCATCTCACTCCCGTGTCCCAGAACAGAGCAGACGCAGCGCGCAACTTTGTTTTTTTGCAGCGCTTGTGTGTCTTTTGTGTTTTTACACAGAAAACAATGAGATGCTTGGAAAGTTGCTTTTTTTTGTTGCCCTTTAAAAAGCTCTGTACCAAGCTGCTTTTTTTTTTTTTTTGAGCTGAGCAGAGAGTCAGAAAAGCTTTC
This sequence comes from Scortum barcoo, assembly GCA_023238725.1. Classification (NCBI taxonomy): domain Eukaryota; kingdom Metazoa; phylum Chordata; class Actinopteri; order Centrarchiformes; family Terapontidae; genus Scortum; species Scortum barcoo. Next base: position 9,905,708 of record CM041542.1, read on the forward strand.
AAAAGTTGAAAACTGACCTTTTTCAGAAAAGCACATACAACATCAGTTTCTGTTTTTATCAGCTGGACAATGGACAAAACGAATAAATAAATATGGACAAAAAAACGAATAAATAAATAAATAAAAAAGGCAAGCTGGAGAACGGCAGCTTCCTATATCAACAACAAAGTCAGAAGGAAATTTCCACCAATGAAAACATGAGGAGCAGCCCAGCCGTCAAGTCCGCAGTCTCCGCAGTCCGGCCTGCCGCCCATCCTATCCTGGCCTTCAGTCTGTGGCCCAGCTTCTGCAGCCGGCAGTCCACCAGCCGCCGAGTCCCCAGCCGAAAAAGTGCCCCGAGACGGAGCCTGAGCTTCCCGATTCGGTGCCCCAGAGACGGAGCCCTTTCCGTCGGCCTTCCCCGCCGACACCTCTCCTGAACTGATTCGCCGTCGCCGGCCGCCAGAGGAGGTTCAGCCCGCCATCGCCGTCGGCCTCCGGAGGGTTCACACCGCCCTCCGCCTCCGCCGGCCGGCCTCCCGAGAGGTTCAGCCTCCCGCCGTCGGCCTCCAGAGGGTTCCGGACCGCTTCGCCTTCGTCTTCGCCCATTGGCCTCCCGAGGAATTCAGCCTCCGCCCGTCGGCCTCCCAAAGGGCTCTGCCTCCGCTCTCGCCGCCATCGCCATCGGCCTCCCGAGGGGTTCAGCCTCGCCGCCGTCGGCCTCCCGAGTGTCCCGGTCTCAGTCTTCAGCCTTCGCCCTCGGTCTCCCGCCAGGTCCCGGTTCCAAGCTTCGCCGTCGCCGTCGGCCGCCAGAGGGTCTTCGCCTGAGGGGTCCCGCAGGGTCAGCCGTGCCGTCCGGCCGCCAGAGGGTTCGCCAGGCGCCTAGAGGGCTTCGCCTGTGCCGTCGCAAGCCCGGCCGCCAGAGGGTTCCCGCCTTTGCCGTCGCCACCAGCGAGTGCATCAAGTTTCTATAGTCCGCATGTCAGTCTTTTAAATTCAGCATAGTGAAGCATATTATAATGTTATTAATCTATGATTATCAGGGATGTTCCACTCAAGTTATGTTGGCCCCATTCGTGATCCAAGTTCTTTAATATAATATTTCTTTAATAATATAATATATTTAAGTCCAATCCAATATTTGCATTTTCCTAAATGTTGGCTAAAAATATATCTCACGCATTGAAATAAAAGCAGTAGCCACTAAATCTGGAACACCTTATTTTTCATGAGCCACTTTATACAAATACTGAAATGCTTGAATTAATAATATGATACAAATGAAAGTTTAACTGGGAGTTAAACAGAGTCTTTTTTATGTTTATTAATCTAATACAAATCTAAATTAAATCAAATATTGTTTTCTATTCTTTGAATCCCAGTGGGGTCTGTACATTACTAACAGAACACAGATTTTAAACTCCTCATCAACACTTTAAGCTTGATAGGAACTAGTTCAACACCTTTGAATACTGACCCTTATGTATGTCTCACATTTTTAGCTGGACGCCTTACACAGGGAACTTACACACACAGGAAATTGGTATTATATTTCTCTTCCACCTCCACTTCCCTCTCATGTCAGCTCATGTAAGCTCATAGGCTGACCTTTGAAAGGCCAGCAGCAAACAGGGTCAGAGTTCAAATTGACTGAACTTTGGACGGACCGCCTTGACCGACTGCCTGACTGGTGCACATCACAGAGAGTGGCACTCCGGCTAACGGAGCATTACCGCTCTCCTTACAAGAAAACAAGGGCTCACCCGACGATGAGGGATTTTATTGCTTGCCGCGTGTAGGTGGCCCTGGTTGAAGTTAATCGTGCAAGGCTGATGTCAGGGCGTGAGTGAAGGATTGAAGATCTGCAAAACCCATGGGTAAAAAGGGATAACTCACATCCTCACTGCTTAATATTTGTATAAGTTAGTATAAATACTTAAATGTAAGCAAAAAATATAGAAATTTCAGTAGGTTTGGCTGCCAAAAAATTAGTGAAGGACTTTCAATTAAGGTGAAATATATGTACAGATTGTTTGTCTGCAAAAGCATAGTAATATAAGGGATGGTACATATTTATCTTAACATGAAACCCAGAGATTTTATTCTCTTCCACCGTTTGGATCTCCTACTAGATAAGAAAAATTCGTCACTGTTTTTCATACTCACTCTTTCCATCATGCACAAAAGCAGACATGCTGAAACACAAAAAAAAAAAATGCAAGGACATGCTGCTCTCTCTCTCTCTCTCTTTTTCTCTCTCACACACACACACACTCTTACACTCACAATGAGACGCCACCCTGCACACTCAAACCACAATTGGTTTCAGTGAGTTGTCACATTCTGGCCGAAAGTCAATTTTACACTTACTTAGCCCCATAATAAGAAGTCATGTTGACAACCTCACAATACATCTCTGCTTTAAGAGGGTGGGGGAGAAAGAAGAACAAGGAATAAGGAAGAAGGCGACAGGGGTGGGGGTTAAGCAGCATTTGATGAAAAGAAAGAGAAAGAAATCACTGTATGTCCATGTGTGCCTACAGGGTGGTGTGACATAGGAAGAACTTGAAAGAAAGTTATATTTTAGTGAGTCAACATATGTATGTAATGCATATTTTATATATTTATGTGTTCATACTTATATTTGTAGTCTGCATTTTTTTCAGCAGCATTCTGTGTATTTACATTCAGTTATTACCTTTCTGTGAAGTAGCTTTCATTGTTTGAGGGGGAGCCTGCCATTCCTGCACTGGGAAAATCACAGCAAACAAGGCATTCATGTAATCCAGGGTAATTTTATCACACTGACCGAAGCCTCACTGTTAGCTGTTTACTCTCTTCATATCGTGTCAGAGCTGTATTAAGTTACTGTTAATGCAAATACAACACTTCACACCGGCTGCTCTTGTGAAGCAGCCACAGGTTAGCGCTTACCTCAATCATTCGTTAAGAATACATCTAAAATGCATGGCCATTTTTGCATGGCAGAACTTTTTATTTTTTTATTTTTGCAATGGCATAATGGAACAACAAGACGGTGGCAAGCTGCTCACCCTCAACTCCTCAGCAAATTAACCACCATTCATGTGTCCTGCTGTTGTTACTCAATGATTAAACCCTGTCTGTCTGGCTGCACACCAAACCTTCTGTTGTCTTTCTCAAGAAAAAAATGCTCAGGTGTTTGTTGTAGTGCTAAATTGTTTTAAATATTAATTGCTGTCACCATGGTTACCGTGGGTGTCACCAAGGATTACAACTTGAACTGCTAAACTGATTAATCAATGTCTGCCACTCCTGATATGCAGTATTAAAAAATCTAAAGATACACGAAATTTGGTTGTGTAGTTCAATTGAAACTTTTTCATCTTTTCCATGCATAACTATATTGGTTTTTCATGTTTCTATGCGTACTGTTGCATTTCTAATACTTGGGGCAATATTTTATAATGCCAGTAAATGATTGCTCTGTGGTAGTTAAACGTGGTTAGGATGTAGCTCATGCAAACAGCTTGTTAGCATAACTCATTTGAACTATATCAGTTCACCCTCACCAGCTACCTTAAATGAAAACACTGTTTGTTTTGCTGTTGTACATTCAATGTTGTGCTCTAGAAAGCGGACTTGCTTTAATTCTGACAGGAATGTTAGCACCCTTAAATGGCTGCCATGTGCTTTGTGCTCCTTTTTTCTTGTTGACAAGGGAAACTCACACTTGTTTACCCTGCTTGACTTGGAGAATTTAACTCAGGGTGTCAGTGAAACTCTACTTTAGCAGAAAATAGTGTACACCTTGGGTTGTGTTTTACTTTTTTCCCCCTCCTATCCTTTAAAACAAACTTGAAGGAGCAAAGAACTTTCACTCTCTTTCTGAGGTTTGGTACATCCATGTTTGTTTGCGTTTGATCTTTTCTTTTTTTAGCCAAGCATCAAAGGAGGGTGTGACATCAAACAAGCAATCCGCGATGAACCACTTGTCATTATCATCTGTCAATCACCTCGTGAAATAATAAGTTGCACTTTGGCCCAACGGCATCAAGCGTGATAACTTTATCGCTGAATGTATTATTCATGCATCTGCGCGTGTTCCTCGGTTGTTTCAGAGAGTACACATGCTACAATGGTGACCTTCATTACGCAACACTAATTTCACAACAGGCGTCATTTACCCAGGTCTCTGTCTGCCTCGCAAACATGCTAGCACAAAGAGGCCGGTTTGTGATAACCATCATCCCCTTTTCCGATTGTGCTGGTTAGTCTGGACACTTGTGTGTGTGTGCGTCTCTCATTATAAAGAGATAATAGCAGCACGCTGTGATATTAACCGTCTTTTGCTCTGCCCCTCTCTGCGAAAAACAACAACGCAGAGTGGACCTCCCAATGTGCAGCGTTTGATCTGGTCTTACTGAGAGAAACAGATGGGGACAAAGACAATTGTCAGCTACGGAGAGACAACAAAGCTGTCCTTCACAGAGAAAGAGAGGAAGAGTGAGGCGGTTGTCGAATTGCTTCACAATTAGTCAGAATTGTGTGCTTTAGTTTTCTCTTCTAGTCTTATATACAACTAATGGTTTCAAGGTTGTATGTTTAAAGTCAACAGAAGTTGAACACAGAAAAACTCACTCCTACTACTTGAAATGTGTATACTTACAGACAGTACATTTATTTAAGAATTGTTCTGAAAGAAAAACTAGAGACACTTGTACTTTACATTAGTTTTTACATTTTATGATACTTTACATCTCCTACATCTCAGATGCAATGTTGTACTTTTTATTCCACTACATTTGAATGACATCTTTAATTTCCATATTAGTTAAAGATGCATCTCTAAATAATCTCTAAAAGTGATTTTTATGATAAACTAAAGAATTAGTGTTCCTCTATGGGCTGATAAAATTCTCAGACTATTTAAGGCCCTCCTTGGATTAGCTGAAAAATGCATCATCACAAAGCTTAAAACAGACTCTCTTTATTATGAAAAGTTGACTTTTTAAAGATACATGGTCCTTACAGGCAGAAGCACTTCATGCATATGATGATTGATAATGTAGATTACCCAAGAGTATATAAAGTAGTTTAAATTATCGTAGCATTAAACATACCGAAGAAAAATGCAACACAAAGAGATATAGTACAGTAGATATATCAATCCAGAAACATCACATAATAGTAAAACGCTGACAGATACAGTTTTACTTTTACTACTTTTACTTTTAATACTTCCAGTACATTTGCTGACAATACTTCCATACTTTCACTTAACTGAGGATATTTTCACAGTGTGGTAATCATACTTTTACCTAAATGATATGAATACTTCTCCCCCCACTGCCTAATCCAATTGCAGTTGTTTTCACTGAATTTTTAAAGTAATCCTTTTAATACTGAAGTATGTGATACTAAGCCCTGGTGCTACATTGTCTGACAACAACCATTATTAAAGACAACTGAAATACAGACTAATTAAAGTAGTGGCGTGGGAAACATGTTGGACCGCATACATACATGTAGTGTACATACACACCCACAAACACACACATCTTTGATATGGGGAAAAGTATTGCCGCCTGAAGGGAAGCTGCAGACCACTTGTAAGTGTTCAAATTATCAAGAAAACAAATAACACTCTTCTTTAAAGCTGCTTCTCCGGGCCTTGCAGTGTTTGTCAGCCTGCTTCCAAGAAGACTTCATACAATCAAAGTCTTTTCTGTTAATGCTGCTTTTCATCCTGCCCTCAAAAAAAAAAGATATTTTCTCTCCAAAAGATAAAACCTTTGGAAGCCAGATAAGGAGGGTGTGACAAATGGTCTTTCAGGATGCTTGGCAGAAAGAAAACAAAATCTCATTTTGTTCTAGTTTTACAAGATTATTTGTTCATTTGTTTGAAGTGGTGGGATGATAAGAGAGAACTTTCTCTCTAAATAAAAGTCTTTTACAAGGGAGAATCACATCTGAGTGGCCGCCCTGGACCACCACAGTCATATATTCTTGCTGATCACCTGACATGCACCATGCTGAAGTAAAGACACTGGCCCGTATATATACTGAGTTAGCAGCAGAGCCCTGTTCGGCTCGAGGTGTCTGCCTCTGAAAAGGAAGCTTTCCCCCGACACTGCTGCCAAGTGTTTGATCATGGTGGGAACTGTTGGGTAAATAATATTATAAAGTGTATGATCTGGACCTGCTCTGTATGTAAAGTGTCATGAGACTTTTGTTGTGATTTTGTGCAACATATAAAACTAAAGTTTTATAAAGTTGTTCCTTAAACTTGTCTCTAAACTCCGTCACAAAATTATACATTCATAACTTCTAGCAATCTTGTCTGGTGAATTTCAGAAATTGCAATGCATCCACATATAAAGTCCTGAGATTCCACAGCAAGATTTAGGGCATTCTCCAGAAATGATGACCATCAGCCAGTCACCATGGCTATTTTGATGCAGATCCTGATGCAGATTACCAATGTCTAAATGTTACACAATCAATCAGAGAGCAGCTAAGATGAATAAAGTTCATTATCAATATGTTGTACACATTTTAAGGGAAAAAAACACCCAATATTGTCTGATTGCTGCTTCTATAAGACTTTCCATTTCCCATCTTTGGGGACTGAACAAAAAAAAAAAAAGACGTGAAGACTTGTCATGTTGGACTCTAGGAAAATGGGATGGAAATTTTTCACTATTTTCTGACATTTTATAGACAAAACAATAAATTTCTTACCTCATCAAGAAAATAGGTTGCGGCCTTAAAAGTTAGTTTCGTCTCATAAAAAAAGTTTTTAGTGCATTACAGACTCTCGATCTATGTGTATAATAATGACAGCACTTACAATGAGTGAAGGTCACAGTCAGATGATTGCACTGCGGATAACCTCAAGGACGATAATACTAGATTATACAGCGAAAAAGCTAAATATTACTTTTTGGCAGTCAACTCTTATCCAGAGCGACTTAAAATGACTGCACAGGTGTACATTCAGCATCTCGCTCAAGGACGTTTTGACAGGACAGGCGGCTGTTGATGTGCACACTGTCTGCCTCCGAGATTGAATCTGTAACCTTACAGTAATGGGATGGTCTCACTAACCACTAATCTGCTCTGCCACCTGAGAAAAAGAGACAGAGAGATGGATCGACGGAGAAAATATGAGAGCGTGGATAAAAAGAAAGGTGGAGATGAGTAGAGGAAATAAGACAGACGGATGGTGGTGTGTGTGTGGGGCGGTGGGATGATAGCAGACCGGGGGGAGAGATGGTAGAGAGACAAACAAAGTGTGAGTGATAGTGAAGAGACAGTAAATGAACACAGAAGGAGGGAGGGGAAACACAGGGAGACAACAGAGAGCGAGCTATTGAAATTGCGAGAAAGAGAGGGAGACCCATATTAAGAAAGAGAGAAATTGGCAGGGAAAGCAAGCTGGATAAAGATAAATGGATATAAAAAAAGACAGAGGTCACATTCACAACAGAGCCTCGCCAATCTGGTCTGCTCTGTCCCCGAGTCTATTCTAAATAGTCATCAGCCATTGGTCAGGCAGGAGGAAGTGGTAACCGCTGAACCCCGTAACCCTTCATTTCCTCAATGACAAATTCGGGCGTCCTTCGATTCCACTTTCTCTCTGTCTCACTTACCGCCAGCACTGTCACATATTCTCATTAGTCACCGTGGCAGCTAAGATGAGTGTGTGTAGGTGTGTGTGTCCGTGCGAGTGTGTGTGTTTTGGGGTGAGTCAGAGAAATAGAGACGGAAGAGAGCAAGGCAGGGAATAGGTGTGTGTGTGTCTGTGTGTGAAAGAGAAAGGGATTATACACAAGTAAAATGATGCATGAGTGTATGAATGAGCGAAATGGGGCATAACGCCGAGTGTGTGTGTTTGTGTGATGGATGATGTGTGCACTGTGTATATCTCAGGTGTCTGTCACTATGTACCTGCATGTGTGTATGTTCATGTGTGCATACGTATGTGTATCTTATATAACCTTATCCTTTGGTTTTAGGGAAAAACAAGTCTCCAGCCATGTTAATAGCTCTCTGAGACTGCACCATAGACTGTATATAAAGATGGATGACGCATCTCCCACTGTACAAAAATGGGGCAAAAATATTCCAGATGTAGGTGATTACATCTGACGCCATTTGGTGACATCATTTGGAGCCAGTAGTGATCAGGGAAGGAGGCGTGGTGTCGAGCTCCCACCCATAAACCCACAAAGCTCCATCCATAATCAGTAATTAGCAAGTGCTAACTAACAGTCACTTGCAAAGTTAAAGTTACATCTTCCCCTGACGTCCCAACTTTATATGTGATTCCCAAAAAGAAGTCTGCACCGCCTCCGTGGCTGCTTCATTCAGAGCACTTGTCATCGACAGCTGTCAGTCATGAAGCCGTGCCTTACTTTTATAGCATCAAAAGACTATCATCAAACTAAACTTATGAGAAAAATGAGCACTTCAACAAACATCAGCATGATAAAAAAAGTACCTACAATGACAGAAACCAACTTTGGAAAAAATGCATTTGATGTGTACTTTGGGGCAGAAGGGGTAGGATTTACGACTTACACTGGAGCAGGCCACCAGCAAGCGATCTAGATATTTTAACTTCAATTTTGGGGAGCTGTCATCTTTACAGTCTGTAAAGATGCAGACATACAGAAGAACTTTACAGAGGCTAAGTATGGCCTAAATCCACCATTGCCAATTAAAGATCAGAATGGCAGACGGACCATGAGTGGGTCAGTCCTGTCAGTGGGGATGAGTACATGGTGGATTGTGCGACCTGAAGAGACACTCGGCAGGGGACCACCACGTCCGAGCAGCGCACGGGCAGAGGGCCAGAGTGCAATCACTCAGTTCATGATACCCCAGACCCCCCGAGAGCCTTTGGAAGATTAATATCCTCCAAGTGGGTTATTGGTTAAATTTCTCTCTCTGTGTCTCTCTCTCTCCATCTCTCACGCACACACACACACACACACACACACTTGGCTATGCGCAGAGGGGGCGGGTCTTCTGCTCACATCCTCAGAGGACTGTCAGCTTGTGTATCTGGGAAAACGAACGGGCGCAGCTAACTATCACATGATGACTCTAAACACATAACGATCCAATAACAGTACATACACCGGCCAGCTACAATTAATCAGTGAGTTTCATCTTGTCCATGTCTCTGATCTGATGTTTTAACCCTTATTGTGACTGTAACTGCGCTTTACTCTCTCTTTCCTTTGTTCGTATTCAGAGTAGCAGAGGACTTTGAACTTGATGCATAAAAAACACAAATTAGAGGAGAAAAAAAAGAGCAAAGAGCATAGCAGGAAATGAAGTGTCTGACATTCAAAAATATCACAGAGGAAGAGCCCCCGCACCCCCAATTGACTTGTGCTCCTCGAGCATGGAAATGCTGACGAGGTGTCCTTTATTTTTCCACACTGAAAGTGGCTAACCGGACACCTGCATCTTCACTGTCTGACCTTTCCCTGTAGGTAGAGTACATCTGACTTACAGTAATCAGATGGCTATACTTGAGCATATACTTATTTTGAGGGAGGTTAACAGTATGTAGGCCTTTTTGTAGTCTATAAGGAAACATATTTTGCATTTCAAGTTGATTGAAAATTGGGTATTTGGCAGTTGAAATATAAAACAAACACCCAGGGGAGAACCAACATTACCCCCTGTGCCTCTCTGACTTGTTGAGAGTCCTCCAGTAAAATCTGTGCATTTCCCGCACTGACAGTTTTTTCTTGTGTTTCTTGGGTTCTTGTTTCAGAGGCTAAGCACAGCCCAAGGTGAAATCCTTAAAAAAAAAAAAAAACACCGCTGCCGGCTGAGATATTTCAGCGGCAGACCGACGGACAGACAGATTGACTTTTCCACCTTTAGAGCCACGCCGCTGGCATGACTAAATAAATTAAGCTTTTTATGTTATCCCCAAAATCCTCAGCTCTTCCTAACTGTTCATTTCAGCCTCGGCCTGTGGAGACGGCGTGGACAGAGCAGTCAAAGCAAAGAGCAAACACATTAAGAAACACTTACAGTAAATGTTCCCACTTCTTTCAGTCTGTGTACAGTCTGCCCTCTCTGTCCTATCGCATTGTGCTTTCCTCCTTTTCTGAGGGAGCTCTTGTGACAAAAAAAAAAATGAAAGCTTGTAAATATAAAAGGGAAGCTTCATATTTAAATTTTGTATATTTCATTAATTCTTAATGCTTCTCAATTCTCAAGAGGTCTTTTTTATAAACTAAAGCATATTTAAGTGTCACCAAAATGAAGAAAAACCAGGATTATGCAGACCCTCTCTTTGATCAAACATGCTTGATTTGAGATATGTAAACAACTATACCATACTGTATGTATATTGTGTACACTGGTGTAATGGAGTTTTATATTCCTTTCCAAACTGGCAGGTTTTTCCTCAGTAGCATCACAGCATTGACAGTTTACACTGTGACTAGAGTGAATTTAAACAGTCTGGGCTGTGCATCTGTGCAGATTATGGATACTTCACATTGAAAGTCGTGACTGTCAGCAGCTGCCAATGCAGTTGGAGAAGAGACTCATCTACCTCCACAAAGCCACAATGCTGTCCGTCAGGAGAGAGGAATCTGGGAGCGGATTGCACTGTGGAGGCATCAGAAGGGCCATGCGAGATCCCATTCGCGGTGTTTCACCGTGAAGGACCCGCTCCAGGACGAGTCTGTTTGCAACCAAGAAGCCCACAGTGAGCAAGCAACTGGATGTTTCTACACAATGAATGGTGTGTGTGTTGATTGTGTCTGATGATTTAAATGTCTGCCAAACAGCAACAAAATCTAAATATGTGAATCTGGAGATGATCAGTGACTGTAACAAAAGAAAACTCTTTATGGTTGAAGTGAGCTTTTTTTTTTTTTTTTGGAGCAGCAAATGTAAACATGTGAAAAATAAAAGTTGAAATATTAGTGTTGTGTTGATGAAATACATTTTTATGCATTTAAAGATATTAACCTTAACAAATACCAAGGTTGCACCTAAAAACTTTCATGTGTAATTTGTCTGTGATTGTAGCAGGAAAAAAGAAACAACACTGACAACATCAGTTGTAACTACGGCCCTGGTGACAACAAAAGCTAAAATAAGTGGAACATGGTAAATGTGCTCCAGAGGGAAGTGGAAAGTATAAAATGGCAAGAACAGTAGGATCAGTATGACAGGAATATTAAATCCTAAAAAAAAAAATAATAATAAAAGTTCTTTATAGGCCATTACACATGCTTATGTTCAAAAATGTAGTTCAGGTCAAAAGTCAAGATTTTAATTCATGTTTTGGAAGTACCTTTTAATTAAGTGCACAGCCTGGAGAGTTTAGTCCTTGGCCTTGAGCGCTTTATCTCCTGATGAACACCACAGCAAGCATTTCACACACAACTGTGCACACAAGCAAAACTAATCCAAACTAAAAATGAAGTTACTATAGTTTGTCAGAGCATCCCAAAATGATACATGTATGATTCAAAATAACTACCGGGGTTAAAATACACTTTGGGCTAGTGTAGGCAACTAAAACTACTTTCTTTCACAATGGTGAAAAAAGCCCTCATGGTTGCATAAGATGTGTCCCAAATCTATATAATTTACTAATTCTGTATAGTCTATTGTAGTATATACCAATTGTCGCAGTATACTGTCTCACCAGTTCTTATATAAAACACCCTTCATACTTAAGTACTTTACACTGACAGGAAGTTAGACAGTATATGCCATATTAAACCAGAACATAATTTCCAGTTTAAATTCACAAAGTAACATTACCTTAAGATTGATCAATAATTTGTGTTTATTTTCCAAGATCTGTTTGTAAGTGTTTTTCCATCATCCACAATTCAATTGACTCGCGGCCAAAGCATGAGCAGCTCTTCCAGTTGCTTTGTGCATTGTGCTGTTGGAGACTGGTGTGCCATGGCAGACATTGGAACAGACTGTGTGCCAATGCATCAAATAAATGTCGTGACATGTCATTGAATATGTGAAAAGTTTGACCAAAATCATTAAAATGTATACTCTGGAAACTCTGAATATCTGTAGCAAATTACTCTGCAATCCAATGGCTGGCTAGTTGTTTTTCTCTGGACGACAAATGTAAAATGTCAACGTGGTTCTACGGGGAAAAGCCAGACGATTGCCGAAGTCCACAGGGTTCGTCTTCTGGGTACCACTGACGTCTGTGCCAAATATCACAAAATTTCTAGTAGATATTTCAGTCTGAACAAAAGTAGTTAAACGACCAGCAGTCCCATCCCCTGAGCCACCCTATGTACGCACATTCGGCTTCCTCAACTCACAGTACCCACCTACCCTTTCACCGTGCTACGAGAACGTCACGCAGTTTCATTTCAAATAAACATAGGCCATTTTAAGAAGTCTCCATAGGATGTACTTTAATATCAGCCAGGGTGTTGGGGTGAAAGACTAAAACTCTTTCCTGGATCCAAGCCTGAAATGGGTTAAAAAGTTAAAGAGCCCCCTCAGACATATAATGACCAAGACCCATTTCAACTCTCTGACACACACGCGTTCGCACACACACATGCAATTTCTCCTCTATTTCTGCGATAATGTGACAGCTGAGGTTGGCGATAAAGGGGGGAGCAGAGGGAAGATAACTTTGAGAGAACGGCAGAGAGACTGTACGCCGGTATGTGTGCGGGAGAGAGTGGCCGCTGAATGTGTGCCGTATTTCTGCGCGAGCATCAGATTAATGGTCTACTGTAAGAAAACCTACAAACCTAATTGTTGCAGTTCGACGCAGTGGTAAGGTCAGTGCAGTAATTAGCTAACCAGGGCGCATCCCGAAGGCTGGGTTAGGATCCCAACTGTGTATTTAAGGTGGCAACTCTAGAATAACCTAATTTTCCCATATCAGATCAAGTTTTTGGCATTTTGCCTTATTAGAGAGTTGAGAGTAATTGTGACAGGAAATATGACACGACATGGGAAAAGTCTCTGGCCAGATTAGGACTGGGAGATACTGCATGTCACACAACCCCTTTATATCAGATCCTGGCCTGTTCTGACCGTGTCTTCAAAGAGTTTCAAAGTGCACGTTTAAAAAAATCTGCTTAGTAGCGCCACATTTGCATTTCAAGGTTTTCATTTTCATGGAGGCGACTCTCCCCAGCTCGAGGTGGATGGGCTTTTATATATAACCACAGCGGCTTTCAGGAGGGAAAAGGGCAGAGGTGGGCGCTATTACGAAACAGCAAAGGTCATGTGCTTATTGTGTGAGAAATCAGAAATGAACATCCGGGAGACTTTTTTTTTTTTGTTTGTTTGTTTTGATTTCCTTTCTTGAAAGAGAGTCATCTAACACTTCCACTAAACAAAGTCCTAGTGGAATCTGTGAATTAAACTTTCACTAATAAGGGTTTGTCAGGAAAACTCGCCAAACTTCGGGCATATATCTAAGCCCTCAACAAGGTCTTTTTAATGACCTTTCACCCATTAAACTTCAAAGAGGCCTTGATAAAAAAAAAGTTCTTACTGACTTGTATGGATCTGTAAGAACCTAAAATTCCCTCTTCCGTCTTTGAGCGTCTCCCACAGCTCCCCTTTCTCATCTTTTCTCCCTCTCTACCTGTCTCTCCCCTTGTCAATCACCTCTATCTCGCTACCTCTGTCAATCTACTCTCTTTGTTCTCACATCCCTGTCCACTCGTCGTCCTCCTCATCCTCCTCATCGCCCCTCTCTCGCTCTCAGCCATCCTGCACTTTTTATCTCCATTTCCCCAACTCTTGTCTTGCCCTCTACCTTTCATACTGATCCCTCTCTCTTTGTGTCTTGTGGCAAGGTGATGAGTTCAGTGAGAGAGGGGACTTGGCGGCGTTTTTCTGAGTTCAATCGCTGACCCAGCATTTTATCAGGCCACGTGGTTTTAATTCATTTTGGGTAAGTGTCTCTCCTTGTTCCAGCTCTCTGCCTCTCTCCCTCTGTGCTCCATTGTGTAAAAAAAAAAAAAAAAGAGGTGTGCTTTTGGGTTCTTCAGAACAAACCGTTCTTCAGACAGGAAATCATGGCGAAAAGATGGAGAAAGCACTTCAGATGGATAAAAAGAAAGAAACCGAGTTACACTGACACATGCATGTCTTTGTAGACACTGCTCTCTGCATGCTAGCAAAGTAATCTTTGATTGGCATCATTATGGTCATGAAGGTTTCAACTTCTAATAGCAAGTGCTCTAGCAGATACTCATATTATCTTACAGTAGAATATGGATGGTAAACCAAGGAACAATCCATGTGCGATTGCTCTGTGCTACAGAAGCTAGCGGAACAGCATCTGTCTTAGAAATGCCATAAATCGTTCTCCAGACTACAGCCATTTGAACATTGAATGGGGTGAAATTGACCCCAAGGATAATAGGAGGGTTAACCTGTGCTCCCCGAGCTGGTGGCCCTGTGCTATCCGAGTGTGAAAAAAATACCCAAAGTTCCTTCTTTTCACAAGTTTTCCACCTCCATTGTCAATTCACCCTGGCAGTGCTTAATGGTTCACCACGTGTCTGCTTTATAATCGTCTGTTTTTGATATACAAAGCATAAAGCATACAAAGTTATAGTTTTAACATGTTTGAAAAAGACGTTTTGCTCTGTAATAGCTGGCACTTAAAGACAATAAAACAAAATAAAGGCTTTTTTTTTTTTTAAAGAAAAAAATCTTACAAATGTGCCATTGAATTGCTTTTTGCATTTGCCACTTCAGATACAAGTCAGGCCAATGTGCACCATGTGTTCGTCCTACCCATTCGCCCACTCCACATCAAGCTCTAGTGTCTTGAGATGAGTATCCTCCTGTGAGACTGAGAGTGCACACACGTACACACACACACACACACACACACACACTAACACATTAAACATTACATCCAGCGAGCACACACTAAAGTCCAAATATCACTACAACACGATCAATCAGCCATTCAGACATGGAGTGGCTACACCCACAAGTCCCCTAACACCCATCATTTACTGTTACAAGTCTTGTGTGTGGACGTGTGCATGTATCCACTGACAAAGCGGAATATATCAGTGTGTGTGTGTGTGTGTGTGTGTGTGCCTGCTTTGGGATCTCTCTATATGGGCATGTACCATACTTCCATACCTGTGTGCCTTCATCCATTTGTGTGAGCAGAGAGTGCAAAGAAAAAAAAAAGAGCGGAAAAATATATAATGCCAAGAGTGGGGAAGAAAGGTGGTAGAGATTACAAGACAGAGACAGATAGAGAAGGACAAAGGGAGGAGGGAAGCATACCAAAGGGAGGGAGAGAAAGAGATTAAGCAACTGAGAAAGACAGACAAATCATTAAATTCATACCCTGGCCGTGAGGTAGATGGTAAATGAAGGTAGTGAAGGTGAAACTGTAACTGAGGGTGATACAAAATTCAATTATCTCTATTAGTTCACTTCATTATCGCGGCTCAGGTGCTCTGATGTTCCCATTATGTTGTCGTCGGACGGCGTTGCCACTCTGCTGGCTTCATCTGTTTTTCTTTTTGTGTTTGTTATTTCCTTCCCCACTCTGCCCCCGAGAGATTAATGGGCATCAAAAGACAAAGACAAGATCAGGTGAGTCAGTCAGGCTTTAGACCCTTTTGGCACTTTATGTGCTGCAGAATTATAACATTTTCTCCTCGCTCACAATACACAGGACCACTTCCCACGAGTTATTGGCCAGTTTTACGGCTGTGCTGATGGAAATTTATATGGACCATTCACCACTTTGGAAACAGCCACCGAGAAAACAACCTCATCACAAGGTCCAGCTAGTAGCTGTTCTGGAGCTTTTGATCATGTAACATAGCGTTTGCCTGGTAGTTACCAAAAAAAAAAAATCCAACCTTTACACACAAGACAAACTCCATCTATTAACAAAGATTGTGTGAGATGATGATGATGATGAAAGCACCAAATCAGCTGCTGAACTGCTGACTTTGTGGCCAGATGTTAACTCCTTATCGGCAGTTAAGAAAACAAGCTAAGTCTGAACCTTCAACTTAAAGACAACATGGTTGAGAAGACCACAAAGCACTTTCATTCAGTGGTGACTTAGCTTGAACATTTCCAAAAGGACACGTGATATGATCAAAATTAATTAATCTTGTAGAGAGTTTTTTTTTTTTTTCACTAATTCCGAACAGTTTGTGGCTTGTATGGGTAACAATAGGCTTTCCTCTTTTTAGTGAGCTAGAGGCAGCTTTCCAAATCACACATCTGTTACTCTCCACTTACTCTTCCTGTAGTTGCTCCAGCATGCTTCTAAGTTACCTCATCAAATAACTCCAAATTTTGTCCAGACCCTCATGATTCCCAGAGGATGAATCCTAATGACTTGCGAGTGAACAGCGATCCCTTGACTCCAGCTTGGTTGCCACCATGTGCTTCACATTTGTGCTTCAAATTTGTGACTTTGAAAAATGAAATGCCAGGACAATTATAAGATAGACTGCCACAGAATTTGGTTCAGACACTCATGTCACTAAAAGGAAGAATTGTAATAACTTGGTGATCACTTCATGTTTCCTCAAAACTGTGGCATCATCAGGACATAATTTTAATTTGTCATTTACTTTTACTTATTTTATGACCAAATACATCTCAGGTTTACCTCACTGGGGCTAAATAGCAAATTTTACCATTCTTATATGCTAAACTAAGTAAACATACTGTATCTTCTTAACATCCACATCTTACCGTTGTCAGTGTGAGTTAGTTAGTATTTAGCTCAAACCATTACTGTGCCAGGCTTACAGTTGCGTGGTCGTAGATGGTTATTAACCTTTAGTTACCAAAGGCACAACCAAAATGAGCAAAGCCTTTCCTCTCTCACCTTGCTGCCTCTCACGGTCTTAACTTCTGGCCACTGAGCCGCTCCACTGGGGCAGCTGGAGTGCCTTGCTCAAATGGATATCAATGCCGCCTGTTTAACAAAATTGAGCGAGTCCATGACCCCTCTCCCGTTCAGAGATTTTAAGTGGCGACTTTGAGATGAGTGTGACCCACAAGGCGCCCACAATCTACATGAAAAAAAAAAAAAAAAAGAAATAAAAGAAAAAACAGGGATGCAATCAAATAAAGGGTACAGGCTTAAAAGACAAGAAAAACACCAGGATCGCTCGAGGACATTTCAACGCTGCAAATTATTTCTGTTAACTGTGCTTTGAAGCCAGCCTTCCAGTTAAAGATCAATCTTTTTCCCTTACTAGGTCAAACCACTGCCACAACACAGAAATCCACTTTTTTATGGGTATAATTTCATAAAATAACACCTCCACTACTTTGGTTGTCTCCCTCTATAATGAAGTTATTGTTGTATGAGTGAGAGAGCCCGGTCCAACTATGCTGCAAGGTCAGTGAGTGCTTATTGATTTACCATTCATCTGTTGTTGAGGTCGTTACCGGCATGGTAGCGGTGATGATAATCTTGATTATGGATGGATAGTTCAAGTAGTGTTATGAAGGAGGGAACGAAAAGGGAGAGGGGAGAAGGGGAAGCATGGGACGCGAGGAGCTGGGGAAACAAAGAAAAAGGGGCAGATAAGAAGAGAAGAAAATGCTTGAATGAATGCATGAGTTAATTTAAAAAACTCTCAAGCCAGTGTTTTCCTTTGACATTCAGCAAAGTCATGGCAGAAAGCGAAAAGAAGGAGAGGGGGAGCAAATTAAAAAGTACAAAACACAGCAGAAAGGAAAGGAGGAAAAGGACACTTAAAACATTAATCATTTGACTGTATTAAAAAAATAACCTCTAATATTTGTTTCACACACACACACGATTATTGGCATGCATCCAGGGAGAGCCATTGTGATTTCCTCAATTTCTCCCCATGATCTCTGTTTTCATTCCTGACCAAGTTTATTTGCCAAACACCAGAATTGAAAACTAATTAAACTGATACGAGAAAAAAAGAATGAAATATTTCTGCTGTCTGCGCCGCCTCTATCCAGCCATGAAGTTCTCTGGGGTCTCCTCTCTCCATCAGCGCTGGACGCTTTTCAATTAGAACCTTCATTAAAATGCCTCGGGGCAATTAATGAGCTCGTTAGATTTAGTAATCATATAATCTCTGCGCGGATAAGATATCAGACTTTGAATTTCAAACAGAACACATCAGACAAACAAATCAGCAGCCAAAGTCGTCAGGAAGGTGTCGACGTGGATCATCTTATAGAAGTGGGACGGTTGCGCTGCGACTGATTTGCGCAGTGAGGAAGATAAAATGTTCGACAGTGCAGATTCAAGTGATATAAAGTTGTGCTCTATAGCCACATCTTTAAAACATCAGTGCTTCCCAAATGCTGAGAATGATTTTTTTTCCACATTTCCATTTATTTGATCATATCCAGCATTTTAAATTTTGTTTCAAAGCAGCACCCTGATCACAAGCTAACTTTAAATACGCAGCTCGCCAACGCATTTTTACAAAACAATTACAGCCCCCGATTTGTTGACAAATGAAACCAGATAAAAACAGGAAGTGACTTTCAAATTAGCTGAATCAATTGTATCAGTGTTTTATTTAGGCCTAACAGCCAGCAATAGTGCTACTGTTCTGCTACTGTCATTTGTAACTTGCTCATTTGGTCATAATTACAATCCCAACGATATGACACGTGAACGTGGAATTACTGCAGCCCCCAAAGGCACAACAAATGCTTTTGAATGGGGTCAGATGGATTTGAGTGAGCCGCTTAAATATATTCTATATGGAAGTAATTACACAAATAGAGTGGGCCCATATGTTTCACAATGTTCATTAAAAAAGTGCTGACCGCCATTATAATTCAGCTCTCCTGACAGTGTAATAAGGACACAAAGGGGGGACAGAATGTTTTTTTTTTTTTGAGAAAGAAAGTCAGAGAGATGTTGTTGCAATAAAATGCACCAAAAGTCTTTGAGGACATCTCCGTCCTGCTCGCCCTGCTATGAGGACGCGTCAACAACAACAAAACATCAATGATAGAACATCATGAAATATTTAAAAAAAAAAATGAATGTCTAACTTTTATCCATTACTAATTACCCCTGAGAGGCTGGTACA
This sequence comes from Scortum barcoo, assembly GCA_023238725.1. Classification (NCBI taxonomy): domain Eukaryota; kingdom Metazoa; phylum Chordata; class Actinopteri; order Centrarchiformes; family Terapontidae; genus Scortum; species Scortum barcoo. The sequence goes on from CM041542.1 coordinate 9,924,766, forward strand.
TACATAAGCTCCAACTGAACGCATGCAGAGTTGCATACAGCACATTTATCACGCATCAATATGGAGCATGAGGCATAAACAGTACTCCCCAAGGCGGGAGGGAGGTGAATGATGTTTAGCAAACCAGAAATGATGCTTTCCTCTTGGTGTAAATGGCGTGAGTGTGTTTGTTATGCCTTCTGAGGCTTCGGGAAGTAATAAGAAATATTTAAAACTTGATCTTTTTTTTGGAAATGAAGCAGAAAAGAAGCTGCAGGAGATGAGTAATAACTACGCAGCGTGGTGAGACAGAGCAAAAAAGATTTAACAACCTGGTGTCCGCGCAGCACAATAAGGCTTGATCGGGCCTGCCGAGAGGAGTTTTCTTACACGCAGAAAATGCACAGAGATGCAAACTCACCTCCACAGAAATCTGAGGCTTAAATCTGTAAGCGGGGTATTCTGCAGAGCCGTCCACAGCATACAAACCCAGTTAGCCAGGGGACCATATCTGCATTCAGGTGCAAAAAGTACCTGATTCTGCATCTATTCTGCATTAACAATAACACCAGACATTTTGGGAGCCTTTTTTTTTTTTTTTTTTTAAATACAGCTGCAGAAAAGGAGAGGTAATGTCAGAGTTTCGTAGTGTCTGAGAAACACACAGAAAACTGCTGCCACTAACGGAGCCCAACAACTATTAGAGCGAGATAATGCTGAGGGATGTGTTGTTGAAAGAGCAGATTATGTGAAACCGAGTGATAATCAGTCTCAATTCAATCTGGTACTAAAAATGGAATTACGTTATCTCGGTATTTACTGCACAAACATGAGATATAATCCATCAGAGGTCTCAAATTCTGACTTAATGTCTTAATCTCAAGGCTGGCTTTGTTCACGATGAGGGATTTATGACAGTTCAGCATGGCATTAAAAACTGTGCAACATTATATAAAATTGCACTTTTAGGTCATTTTAGCAGTGCTTTTCTAAAATGGGTAAACACCAAACAACAATGCTGCACTGCTGTACTATGGTACATATTTCAAATCAGACAGTTTAATAACCACACGATAATATTGCACAACATAAAGAAATATAGGACCGCAAAGACAATGGCTACAATGTGTGCTTTATTGTGGTAAAATTAAAGCACTTTGAAATATAAGTTGAATAGTTTGTTGCTGATTTTTCTTTCATTACATCTTTAATGCGAGAGTCTTAATGAAGGAGGCTGGAATAAAAGAGAATTTTGGCCTCTCAAGTTTTACTTTTATGACATTAAAACATGCTGTGACTTATACAATGTGACTTTTTGAAATGTGGTTTATATACAAGAGGAATTTCTTAGGTTGTTTTGGCTAAAGACTAAAGGCTAAAGACTGCATGGTTCAGAGTTCTTACATATAAAGACTGGCATCATCCACATAATGCAACTCACTGTCTATTTACTGGATTGCGGTTGGGTCATGTTGGTTTGCTAGATGCTAGCCTTACTAAACAACCAGATTTCATAACTATGCTTGCGGCTCAGTGAGGCTGAGCTTGAACACAACAGTGCTTTGGGCCAAATGCCAATGCCAGGAAGCTAATGTGGTCACAGTGGCATTGCTGATGTTTAGCAGGTAGTGTTTGCCATGTTCGACATCTTAGTTAGCATGCACAAGCAAAAAAGTACAGATGAGGATGATGCACAGATTTGGTAATAATAAGTATCGGACAACTTGAAATTAGACTCGATGATGGCTGGATGAAAAGTTAATCCTGAGGGAGACAAGGGTGTGTTTACCAGATTGTAAGGCGATCTCTCTGACACTGAAAAAACAAAAATGTCAATCTCACGGTAGTGCTAGAGAAAATGTCAGGGGATCACAAGAGTCAGCACATTTTATTCTCCTGGGACCACAATGTGAATTTAATGGCATTCCATAGTTACTAAGGTATATTTGAGTCCTTACCAAAGCGGTGGACCGACTGTCAGACAGACCTCTGCCGTCCCCAGAGCCATGCTGCTAGTGGGCGTAAAATAACTTTGCATGAGCTTATTTATCACGTTGCAGCCCCATCACTAAAATTTACTGTAGCTTTGTGTGTAGGCTCAGGGATATGCAATATATTTGTACATCATCTGGAAGGATAAAGTTAGTCATGGTGGTCAATGTGGTGTGAGTATTTTGGTTGTGGTTCAAACAACAATTGAGTTTCATCTCTCTTGGTGCTATATATGGCAACTTCAAGCTTTAACCTTTAAAATCTGCTGGCTTCAGCTTTAGTCAACACAGCTGTGATCCAAGCTGAACTCAGTATTCTGTGGAGTCTACAATTTGTCTAGATTCTTCATTCATTTCCCAATATAACTTCTCTCTCTGTGACTCTGAACTAACAGAGACCCATATGGGTTTGCACATTAGAGAGCCACATATGGGAAGTGTTTGAGCGTACAAGTGTCATGCAGAGTTTGTTGTGGTTGTCATTGACAAATGTCTGCTCACGTGACTCGAGCTGTCAGTCGGGGGTGCACAAGGTAAGCCTCTCCCATCTGTCGCCCCGCTAGCAGGTGGGCCGGATAATGATGTGGCGTATCACGGCACAGACAGGGCACCAGTCGACAGAGACGGGCAGTGGGACTGTGTCAGGTGTCCTTTTTTTGGACTTTGAAAATGAAAAGCGAGGAGATGGTATACGCTTCTATATGCCTCTCCGTGAAAGGCTTTACCTTGCCTCTGCCTCTATTCTCGTTTGGAGTGATGAGAATTTAGTTGTAACACATAGTCCCGTGTTCAAGCTTCTTGACCTCAAGCAAGCCATTCATCCTACCAGGTCCAGCGGTGCTGCTTTGTGAATGACCTCTGATATCTCTGTGGATGTGGAAAGGAACACTTGCCGCTTGCTTTACTCCGTCTTATGCTGTATGAAGCAGCTCACTGTGCATTATTACAAGACTGCTACCTATAAAAAAGACATCATGACACAAGATATTCCATAAGGGAAAGTAATTAACATTTCAAAGCATCTGTTTTAAGCATTAATAGCAGAACTCTAACTGAGGCAATGTAAACTAATATTTTACTTTACATCTTCTCACAACATAGTTGCCGCAAGACAAGACAAGCCGCTTTGTTGATTGTTCATATATAGCGTGTACCTGTGGACTCTGCTTGAACCATAGAAAACTTCCTGGACAGATTTCAATTTTGCAAAACATAAAAATAACAAAAGGCAACGATCGAAGCGGTTGGAGATAATTGAATGTAATTTAACGTAAAGAATGACTACAAGCTCTATTAGTTTTGTTTAAAAGCTTTCCACCATTCTCGTAGCTATTTGTTCGGTGCCTGCTGCTGATATAAAGCCCCCACTATTCATCCTCTCAGTGGTGTTCTGTGTACATGTAGTGGGGACACACACAAGCAACACTGCAGAGGAATGCTGAAAACCCATGGGCAGCAAGAATGTGCACATGAATGTGTTTTCAAAAGCAAGCATATCAGCGCCCCAAGACATTTCTACCCAAAGATCTATTAAAGCTTGTCCATCATAGGACTCTGATTAAGAGTTTCAAACAAAGCCTTTTATCACTGATAATAATGATTCAAATATTTAAAAAAATGGCATAGTAAGAATAACTGTTCCTTTAAAAGTCTCCAGTCAGATGCATTACCAAGCATACTGACTGATGTGTTGAATGGTGACGTTCAGCATGAGCAAACTCCAATGATAGTTCAAAAAAATGAGGGAATCTCAAGCAAAACACATTTGTTCATGAAATAAGAAGGGACACACACACACACACAAGCACCATGTCTGTCTTTGCCTCTTGATGCTCTTAGAGGATATCCTGTGAGGATTGAGACGGTCTCAGACCCTCTGTTCCCCTCCTCAACACTCACAACACGTGTGTGCTCACACACGCTTCAGCAGACACACACACACACAGTTTATCCCATGGGGATTATGACATGGAAAGTCCTAGACATGACACACAGGCACCAGCATGCACAGGGACACACACACACACACACTACACACACATACGGCACATAAGGATTAGGATATTGACGGCCTCAGACTTGACATTATATGTGAGTCTGTGACTGGTGTGTGAACACACACACACACACACACACACATACACACACACACACACGGAGTGAAACTGGCCCCTCTCTGTCAAATCCTATTAAAGAAGAAGAAATGGTTGTAGGTTCTAATCCCCCTGCTCAAACCTGAGCTGCACTGCATGACAGACACACAGATAAACTGGCAGCCACAGAGGGAGAGATAGACACATAGAGCAGACAGACAAACAGACAGAGAGACACATAGATAAATGTGGAGCTCACACTCTGTAGTATTGCTTTTGAACAAAATGTTTCTGAGTAAAAAACTTTAAGTATCACTTCCAAACGGGAAACTACGTGGCTCCTACTGACAGCATGAATTTGAGCACTACTTACTCTGGAAACCTGCTCCTGGTTATCAGAGCTATAGCCACAAAGGAAAGGGGAAGCAATTTCGAGAAACAAAAGCAACCCTGCCTCGGTGCCAGTGATGGATGATGATCACATATTGACAAGAGTGTCTGCTACTGGAGAGGAATTTCACCAAATATAGGTTGTCTGACTTGTGTTTACCGCCCTCGATATCTGGTAGTTATTTTCAAAGCAGCGAAATGAAGCATGCTCACACAGACGGCGCTTTTCTGATATATAAACACCATCCACAGTGATTTCATTTCACAGAGTGTTGTTCAGAAGTGGATGAGAAAGGTAAATATTTCTGTTTTTTTTTTTTTCCCATTTGAATTTAAAATCAAATCACGGGTAAAATAATGCAAGTTTTCATCTCTGACGCCCTAAACCTGAGGTAAATGGGTTAATTAGGGATAATTCTCATCAAAATGGTGGTTTGACCAAATTAAAACCCAATTAGGGAAGATAAGGAAGATAAGAGAGATAATCTTTAATCAGCACTACCCCCCCCCCCCCCTTTTTTTTCCCTTCCTTAAAGGCACTGTAGCAGACATTAGGGGGGTTTCTTAGAGAGTCTTTTCTTTTGGGATACTGTGACGACTGGATAGAAGAAAGAAGAATAGAGGGCTAAGCAATTAAACAGATGGATATATTAACATGGATGTGTTTGCTGACAACAAAGAAAGTAAATCATGCACAGTGATAAATGTGTTGCGTGCTCCCTCCCTCTCTATTGTATCTGCTCTACAAGAGATTAAGTTTGGTGGAATAATAAAAACAGTCCTGGTTGATTTATTACCAGATAGGGGGTCACATGAGATTCTTAAATGGCTTAAAGGAGATGTTACTTACAACTCCAGGCTATTTAAACATACAGTTCTTTGGATATTTTTCTTATTGCCTTTTGGAATATAGAAAACAGGCGCAAAAACACAGATTAGATTAAACGGTTTGTTTGTCTGCTGTAATGCTAACTGCAAATGTTAGCAATGTGAGCAAAGTTGTATTGCTAAGATTTTCTTTTTTAGTGACTTAGAAAAATAAAATGATTAGAGAGAAACTTTTTTCCAAACTTTTTTCTTGTTCACAGATGAAAAGAAAATTAAGGAACTTAAAAAGATTAAGCCGGCAAAAAACTTTTCTTAAGCCATAAACACAGGAGAGGAAACAATTTAGATTAGACTTAGAAAATGAATAACCAGAGTTCTTTTTTTCTTTTCTTTTTTTTTTTTTTTTTTAATCACTTGTCCCCGGGGCCTCTGTACAATCGGGTTATGCAGGAACAAAAAAAAAAAACATCTGAATTCATTGTAATGCACTATAAAGCCAGAAAAAACTAGCTTCAACAAAACAATAAAAATGTTGACCCTTAATTTCCAAATCGTCTAAACCTTTTTTATCAGAATAATATAGTAGTAAGAATCTTGCAAATGGACCTTAAATATGCTCTTGAAGGCTGAACACGTTCTATAAAAGAGCTAACCGGAGATGGAGCCCAATCAATCACAATTACCTTTCTCTACTTGTTTGTTTCAAAGACCAAATTGTTTGAAAATCACTCACAATTGTGGTTTTGAGCTACTTTTGGGCTAGTTCAGAAAGATAAGCAGGCGTACTGTATCAATGATTACTCAAACTTCAACTTTTCTTTCCGTCTCCACCCAAAAGCGGCGGATCACCGTTGGCCTGATTGATGAAAACAGGTCTGATGGTTGACTGATGGCTTGAGTGAAGGAGTGGCCGCGCGCGAGATATCAATCACCGGGGTCAGGATAGTATGTTTTGTGAGAAGCACAGAGAGACGGTGGGAGATGATTTGACCCCCGAACCACTTAAAATCTTTCATCTGACAGACGGGGAGATGGGAGGAAGGAAAATAGCAACAAGGAGACGGGCTAAAGGTGAAGAAGAAAAGGAAGCATGAAAGACGAGAGACGGGTGGTTCTGCGGCAATCAGCTTTATTACACAGGCTTCAGCGGAAAGTGCCACATTAAAACGGCCTCTCTGATTGAAAAAGAATAGCAGCTTCCACTCAGCCTCCTGTCATTATCTGATATGCGGACTGTGACGCTGATCTGATCAGTGGAAATAAGCCTAATTGATTGATCGCTGGAGTGAGGGGGTTGGTCAGACAGATGAGTTGTTAGTGTGAGGCCAGTTTGTCATCATCAGGGGACGATGAGCGATGCTGTGACCTGTGAAGCGCTCATTATTCATCCGTCAGAGATATTGTCAGATTTCGTGAGAGATGAAGACAGATGGCGGGATAGACAGACGAGGATTACAAAGCAGACTGTCCAACGTGGCGACCCAAAACTGGCAAAAATCAACTCTGGTACCAATAGATAGAAAGATCTTTTCAATTATTTAACTCACAGAATCACATAAGGATTGATGGTGATATAAGCTGAAGATATGAGGAGGCAGGCAGACAAATAGAGAGACAGGCAAAAAAGGCTAGTGTGTAAACAGAGGAGACAAAGTGACACTCAGGCTGAAGAGAAATCATTTCTCTCCACCTTTTTCACTCTCTTTCGACACTTTTATTTCCTTCCTCTCTTGCTCTCCCTCTGTGCGGCTGAGGGCTATGATTATAGTCAGTGATGGGGTTCAGGAGGGCTTTGTCTTGCGCAGTCTGTATAATATGCTTCTTATGAGATATTACTAGTAAATAATTCATACACTCAGTCACACAAACAGGCACACAAGCACATTTACGCATTAGCATGCGCATCGCGTCCCGTAGCCGCACGCACACTCTCGTGCTCATGCATATATCCACATATGCGTAACCAACGGCGAGGCACAAAATAGTTTTCCAGTTAAAGGGATAATTCAGCCATTTTTCAGAGCGATTATGCACGGCACAGCCTACTGGCAAAACTGCAATCTAAGCTTTATATTTTGTGGTTTTTAGCCATTTCGCTGTCTTAGGGTACTTTGCATTTTACTGTGTCACATCTCAATGTGAAGAGAAAAAAAAAATCCAGGGAAGTGTTTATTTACAGGGCCTCACATATGTGCATATGGAAATGAGTATCAGAGGTGCATTTACATCATATTAACTGCATGTCTCATTTGCATACACAGGAAACTTTTTTTTTTTTTTAAGGGGGGGGTTCCGGGCAGACAAGAAAATGAATAGCCATAAAGCAGGAGTACCGAGTCCATTAAAAAAAGATCTTGACTCTCTTTCTCTTGTGGTACGAGTCACTACAACAGTACATCTATTTGATTTCTACGCTTTTTTCATTCTAATGAGGGGAGAGTTTTGACATGTACTGCACAGGGGTGAATGGCTTTAATACTTGACTAGGTGGTGATTAAAGGAATTTTTCCCTGGACTTTACAGTAGGTGTGATTATTTCAAATTCAGCGGAGGAAAACCTTTCCCTTCAAGCCCCAGCGGGTTGTCACCTGAGCATGGGTGGCATTTTAGAGGAAGAGACGAGGGACATTAATTCTTTCTTTCTCTCTCTCGCCCTTTGACTTAATGTCTTCCCACTTTTTTTTTTGCAAATAGAAAGGAAGGAGATCTTTGCTTTGTATCAGGGTTTCAGTTATTCATTTTACATTTTTGCTTTATCTTCGCACACAGAAACTGGGCGAGTAAGAATGGGTGAAATGTGCCGCAAAGGCAAAGAGCTGAAATTGAAGCTACACTACACCATCGTGACTGTGGAGTTGGTGGCCCTGTTAGTCGCTGGTTGACGCCACCGACTGCGATTTTAAATCTGTCACAAAAATGTAATTTATCTGTTAGACTCCACAGAAGCAAAAGAGCGTAAAAAATTTTTAAAAAGTTCATGAGGTGCCGAATAAAGACGAAACTTATTTTCTCTTGGCGCTGGCCTCCAAAGTACAGTTAATCATCCACTGGATTATGACAAGATGCAACGACTCCATGTGATACGAACCAGCTAATCCAGTCGCTCCAGCTGCACGAGCAGTTGTGACAGGTTTTTGACAACTAGGTTGTTGTGAGACGGATGAATGGTAGGTCACACGTACACCCAATTCATTACTTCTTGACTCCCTCGCTTGCGACAGCAATTTGATTTGTTATTGAACACATTTTTTAAGCGTGACATATTTCTTTTTCTTTTTTTTTTTCTTTTTTTTTTTCTCCCCGTGACAGTTTGCTTCAGGCAACACGTTTGGTGTTGTCGCGAATTCTCCCAAGCATTTATGTGACATATCAGCCACGAGACCCGCTTTTGTTAGAATGTGGTTTCAAGTTTGCGAAGGCTGCTATCAAGGACGTGTCACACCTGTCACAGCCGTGGGTGCGCGTAGACCAGAGATACCTTATCTGCACACATGACCCAGGAAGATTTCAGAAGCAAGGAGTCAGCACACCGAGGTTTAAAAAAAAAACACCAGCTGTCAGGGAGATTGGTCGACAAGCACGAGATAAGGAGACGTTCACTAGCAGAGATGTTGAAACCCTAAATGCGACTTATATGGACAGTTAGCTTCTGTGAAGTTACAGCGTGCTATTCAACACAATAAATCAAAGGTAATGAAAGTAACAAGTGCATGAACAAGCAAATAGTCAGATGCCAGGGTAAAAGAAACTCAAGCACATTTGACTGTTTAGTTTGATGCTTTTGGGCTGATATGATTATTTTGAACTGTACCGAACCTGCAGGCAATAATCAATCTATATGTAAGATGTAAGATTATCTGGTATGCATAGAAGCATGGATGTGTGTCAAAAACAGTTCCTTTCCTGTCCTGCTTTTATGTGTTTGTTACTACATAATATGAAAGCATGACAAAGTACAAAAGGTTCCTGCAACTGTTACACTATTATACATCATTGGATTATTACTACTGATGCATTCATGTGTAAGCAGCATTTTAATGTTGTTGCTTGATGTCTTACATATGGCTAATGAACACTTTCATTATGGATTCATCCCCTGATTTGTTTCTCTGGTTTTTGATTTAATTGTGTGGTTTGTTAAATGTCAGAAAATAGTGAGAAATAAGCAGAACCCAAAGTGATGCCAACAAATTTCTTTTTTTTTTTTTTTCAGGCCAATTTAAACTTTAAAACGATTCAGTTTAATGCATTATAAGAAAAGCTGCAAATCCTTGCACTCAGAAGCTGGAAAATGACACAGTCCTTGCCATACACACAATACATATAATGTATGTAATAATAACAATGATAATTCTGGGTAGTTTAATGCATAATATTTCATATGCTCTTCATATGTTTTGTATGTAAAATATGTACAGTAACCGACACTCACACATGTAGCTGTCACATAGTTGTAGTGGAGTAAAACATTAAAGATTTCCTGAGTTGTAGAGGAGTGGGAGTATAAAGCAGAATGAAATGAAAATACACTAATAAAGACTATACACAAACACAAATCAAATTTGTACTTAAGTGGAGTACTTTAGTAAAGGCTAGTCCACCACTGGATGATATACAAGGCTCCAGGGATAATAATTCTTAAAATGACTTGTTTCTCTGTGTGCTCATGGGCTCAGAGGATATAAATGAACCTGTTTGACTCAAACAGGACGACTTGCTGTCAGTCACTGGAGTTTGATTTCACGTGACTCCTCGTGAAGCTGCTGATGAAGGATGACAGTCGCCTTCACCTGTCCAATCAGCGAGTCAGTCCACGTGACCTCATGCTTACAGCTCTTTGTTAATTTGTAATACGTCGGTGTGAACAGGAACTGAACCAGAACGAAAAGGCAACAGTGTTTTATTTTTTTTTTCTTCTCCTTAGGACCAAATGAACTGAATGTGTGAAAGCACATTAAAAAATAACTCAATATAAAAGGAGGTGATTTTGTGCAGTACAGACTAGAGTGTGTTGATTTTCAAGCTCATCATGGCGAGAGAGATCTCACAGAGGGAAACACTTCCTGCGATTAAGTTGTTTAGTATAATATTTCATGTGGATTTTAATAAAAAGAAACATAGATGGAGGCAAGGAGAACAAGAGGAAGAAATGATACAGGTGAACATGCATCAGAACAGAATAAAAGAAAGCTGCCTCATTTTCATATTTGTTCATATTTTCTGTCTTCATGCACGTTAACGTACTGTCCTCCCAGAGACAGGGTAACTCACATTGCTTTACCAAGCCCCGAGGAGATTTTCAAATTATTAACTGCAGATTCGTTACACACACATGCACTTTACACACACACACACACACACACACTCACACTCTTTCACAGTCACAGTGAGAAAAATGCAGAGGCTCATACAGGTGACATTATTTGGTCGAAGGAAACTAATTTTTGGAAAGTAGAAGAGCATTGTCATGAGGGGCTCCTGTAAAACATATGAAAAAACTGAGACTGAGACTGAGACTGAGAGAAGAAAAAAAAAATGTGTGGACACCTGTAGCTTCTGTGAAATGAAGTGAAAAGCAGTGTGACTTGTCTGACAGTGAGTGTGAGTGTTTCTGTGTGTGATCCATCTATCTATTAGAGCTGCAACTGAGGATTATTCATCAGGTGAGCCAACCATGATTTTCTTACGCTGGCAGATTGGCCTGTCTGTTGGTTCATGGTTGGTCTTCTGTCGGACACCACTCAAAGTGTGAGCAAACTATTATTACTGGAGATTTATAAGTTTAATTTATTTATGGGGCAAAAAAATATGGATTTTGGATTTCATTCTTTTCCAAAGCCCAAGTTTTTTTCTCAAGTTCTTAAGCTAATTACACAGCAAAGCCCAGAAAATGGCCAAATTTTGTTGAAAAGGTTTGTAAATCTTTATTTTAATGGCATTTGAGGACAATATCTCCAATGTGTAAAATTATTATATTCAATCTCTTGAACATAATTTGTTAAAATATGATAGAAAAGACATTCATTACAGGTCGGCACTCCAGATTTGTCAATATAAAATTTCAGAAAACTGTCCCAAAATGTCCCAAAGTCAAACTTTACTGGAATCAGTAAGTTTGTTGGTGCTCATTCCCCCAAGATGCACCACAGAACACCACAGGAAGTCATTCCTACCTGTGGCTATCAGACTTTACAACTCCTCCCACTTACACACCACTCTTATTAACTGCTCCTGCACCTGCTCATAATAATTTTGTGTAATAATCTTTGTGCTACACTTATCCATGCAATAAGCAGCTTTTATATTTATCTTTATCCTATTCACTGTACATATTCTGTTCTGTACATATTCTGTTTATTATATTTCCTATTCTTACTGTACATATTCTGTTTTTATTGTATTTTTGCATTTGTATTATTTCTATTTTGTTCTCTGTATCAAAGTGGATTTATCAGATTTTGCTAATAAATGACAACCAATTTTCAAAGTGTATCCTAAAACAAAGTATGCTGCTGTAATGTGCTACCTGAACCTGGTTGCACAGATTTGCCCCCATTCAGCCGCAAGAGCATGAACGGGGTCGGCCACTGCTGTCAGACACAGTCAAATCCATCTCAAAGGTGCAGGATGCTGCAGGGGATCAGTGTGCATCTATCTAAATAATCCCGGTAAACGGATCAACTTAAACATTGAGAAGATGAACATAAAAATCCAGCCAAGCGATGTGGATGTGAGCCCTGTTGGCCCCAGCCATTCAGGGCACCATCTGCATGCACTCAGGGAGGTCAGCAGAAACAAAAACAAACACACCCTCCAGACACAATTAAAAACAGCCCTCTTTCTGAAGGAAACTTTTAATATAGACAGACAGACCCGCGAACCCTCCTCTGTGGTTCTCGCTTTCCCTCTCAATCAGACACACACACACACACACACAGGCACACACAAGCTGGATGCCAACTGTGTCGCCACTGGTGTAAACAAACAACAAGCAAGTAATATGTGATAAGCTGTGACCAGATTGCTGCTAAATTTACTCACATGGGATTAAACCCTGGGATGTCTGGCATGCGGTGCTGTACCAGGAGCACAAAACGAAATGGAAATGTGACCCAAACATCACAACCTGCTCCATGGAGACATTTCATTTATGAAAGCTGCGATACTTAAGAAACTATGCATTTTATTCATAGGTTAATAATCAAAAAAGTATTTTTTATCACCTCTTGTTGGCAAAAGCTGCTGATGTTTTCACCTCTGCAAATTGGTATATATTAAAAAACCCTGAATGTGCCTTTCTATTTAGTAATATTCATGTGGTGCAGTTGTGGTTGACTGTTTTCAAACACATTTCTGATCCCCTAAAGGCAGCATTATCAGTTCAGCATGTAGAAAAATTGGATTCATGCTCTTTTTTTTTTTTTTAAATCAGTTTGTATTGAGCTAATGCAGCTCATGTAAAAGTAGTGTTAAACTCTAATGAGCCACCTAAGAGGCAAGGTAAAAAAGTTGCAGATTTATCTTGCTCTTCTTCAGAAGTGTGAACTTGCCTCTGTGTGCAGCTCGCTCTTTGTTTTTTTCCAGAAAATCAGAAAGAGAAAATACGCATGTCTCTGATCTTTCTTTCTCACCTTGTCAACTTTACTTTGGCACATCCTGTCTTGCGTGAACCTGGAGCAACGACGACAGGCTGATTGTGCTCTGCATTAATCACAAGTGAGTCAAACTAATAAATGAACACAGAAAAAGCAGCGGAACAAATTTGAAGTGAAAATAGATCATCAAATAAATAAATAAATATTTAAAGTGCCCAGAGGCGCATGTGACCAAGTGTCAGAAATTGATTTGCTTATTTTGTAGCAGTCAGCGTGACACCAGGGCAACAAGTGTCAGTTCTGCTGAAATCAATGTGTGGCAGCATAATCATGCCACTTGCTATTCCGGCTATTATGATGCCTTCAAGTGCTGTTGGAGATATTCTAATTACAAGTCAAGCACATATGAGTGATGCAATCAAAGGCAATATCAAACTGGAAGTTGGAAGTCTCTCACAGTTGTGCTTTGAGTCTGGATTTAAAAAAAACTCTGAACCATGCTTCCCAGAAACATAATTCCACACCTGTGACTGTTGGAGTGCTTTTCTTTGTGGTCGTTCAAAATGAAGAGATGACACCAAATTGTATTCAAGACAATGCATTCACATGAGTTTAGGTCTTCCATAGCATGCTGTATGGCATAAGACAAAGAAGTATTTGCATTCAAGGCATATATAGGAGTGTTACAGCCAACATCTAGTATATATCAAGGACAGCAACAGAAACACATCCTAACAACGACTCTCTCCCTTCATATTTGTTTAAAAAGGTTTCAGCAAGGCTTTCTAAAGTAAAAAGAAAAGCACAAAAAAAGTAATGCGCATCAACAGCTGAATTTCTGTGCAGTGTTCAGAGGCCAAATGCGTTCAACTAAGACGCATCGGTTGAGACAGAAAAGTAGCACAGACCATTATTTGTCACACATAAGAGCGAGACACTTGGTAAGTAAATTCGGTTTCTAGTTACAGAACGCCTGATAAGAATTGCTGCAGTTAGGGTCATAAAGGTTATTTTTATTTTATTTTATTTATAAAAATACAGAGCCTAAAAAAAGGGCAAAAGCTTTTTCTTGATACTGCAAACTTTTGTCAGCCGTATGCAAAAAGTGTTACTTGCCTTGAGTGCCTTGTTCACTTACCATAAGTGGTGACTGCGGTCACACATGGAGAGAGGGGACAAAGATGATAGTTTTAACAATGCTTTTCTCTACTGAAAAGTTAAGTTTGGGATTATAAATGTTACTTTAACATTCTGAAAGTAACTTTTCTTACCATTTAGCACCAGTATCTGACACTGGGAAAAACCAGTCTTTTTAGTATCCACAGGAAGAACGGCAAGTAACGTGTTATATCGTAAAGCCATACGGCGGATAAGTAAAATCCAACTGAGGAGCTGCCAGTCTTCTCGCTGATGGTCTCGTTCACTTTGAGTAATTATCCTAATAACGCTAAATGAATGCGGTAATGGCAATTCATTCATTCCTAAATGCCTTGCATGCTGTAGCACCTTTGAGCCAGGTAATGGATGGGTGGCAGGAGGAACAGTGAGTAATTTAGTGGGAGTGGAGGACAGGAGAGAGAGCACAAATCCCTGTGGTGTTCGCAGCATGCCTTTAACATGATGGATAAAACTCAGGTGGAGAAACATGCCATGAAGCTGAACGCCATATAATAATATATTATGTGCGCGTGTGTTCCTGAAGGTCAGACTCTGATTAGTTATTGATCTGAACCAACTGTACACGCTAATGTTTCCTCGTAATTACTTAACCAGAGACAGACTGTGTGCTCGTGTGTGTGTTTGTTTGTCTGCAGACGTGTCATGTGTATAAAACAACATTACGTCTCCCGTTGCCCTTATTTTTCTCTCGTAATTATCATCTAGCTGGAGCGTATAATGATCCGCTATGGAGACAGAGGAGAGGAGAAATGGAAAAATGGAGGTGTGCGTGTGAGAGGAGGGAGTGAGGAAGGAAAAAAAAAACAGCAGTAGGGCTCTTTGCACCTGGCCTCTTACACCTCTCTTAACACACCATAATGATTTTTGAAAGAGACGACAGACACTAAGCACTCAAATGCAGCTCCTTACCTTGCAGTGGTAACCTATACAGAGAAGTGTGGAGGTGCACTGCATGTCTTTGTATCCTCACTCCTTCTAAATGATTCAAATGTAGGCGTTTAAAAGCCAGTAGTTAGACTCTTAATGACCTGCATGTGTTTCTCTTTAGATTGAATTCACTGTTTGAGGTATAAAAACGGAAGATATCTTTCAATTCAAACATTTCTATACCCTTCTCAGTTCTGGGTATTTTAAATTATTGGTACTGACAGAGAATGATTCTCTGATAAATGAGTCATTTGTTCAGGTTGTTTAGGTCACAAAAATATTTGATGGACAAATTTCCTCAACCCACATGAAAAATAGTTTAATCATGTTGATTTGCCAGTGTAATGTTTGATTACCTTGACAGTGTTTGTAGGTGGGGTGTGACGTACTTTGGTTTAAAGCATATTTCACCAAATTTAGCCAGAAATTCTGGAACATTTGCAGTCATTATTATTGGGAATTTTTTTGTTTGTTTGTTTTTTCCTTTTGTTGATTTATTAATTGAAATGTTTTTCCTCTTCTCCTCCTCATCTCACATTACCTGCACATACTTCTGGTCACACTTATGTATCCATGACCATTAGCACTGTCCAAATTTGTGATCAATTCAAAATATTTAAATCCATTCATAACAGCTGAGCTTTGTTTACTTCCTGTGGCGGCTGATCACTGTGGGGACGTGTTCCTCCAAATATATGGGTAAAGACGTACAAGGTCAGTTGTAGGTCGAAGGTTTTACTCTAAAAAGTTGCCCAACACATCTTTGGAGAGGACCAAAGTTATCTACAGTGTTTAATTGCAAATTTAATTTAACTGTATTAAATTTAGTTGAATTAAACATTCTACTAATTTAATTACAACTGAAGTAATTTGTCTTTGACATCGTCACCTCAAACAAAACACCCTGCTGAAACCATCTTGGCTAGGCTTTGCTCAGGACTGCCCTTAAAGCAGGATCGTGGTACTTGTGTGTGAATAACGAAACCTGTATGTGAGAAGGTAACTAATGATTTGCCTAACTAGATTTCTGCAGTCAATTAACTTTAATCCCAGCTACAACTAAAACGCAGACTGGTGCCTTCAGTTAAAGATACTGTACGAGGTCAAAGAAATGTGTAAATTCACTGTGTGACTATGGATGTGTTTTACTGACCACCAGAGTGGAAACTAGAGAAATTATCTTGCTGATTGTGTTCAGGAGAACTTCATATGTGGATTTGTCATGCATATCATAACAATATTTTAAGCTCATTAACTTAATGGTCCTGGATTGGAATCTGCACTTTTTTGAGCAGATGATTGACAAATAAAGCGAAGCCTCATTAGGCTGTGTTATTTCAGTGTGTCAGATACATTAATTAGGCTGCCACTCAGAACTGTGGAGGTGATAGGAAGCTTTTTGATTTTCGGTTATTTACAACTTGCTGACCCTGTGTCTCACCTGCTATTAACTCTTGTTATCCCACATACCTTATAAAAGATGTGGATGTCACCCATTGGTTTGTGGACTATTTTAAAACCTCATTATAGTGTCTAAATGCTGAATGATCATGTTGTGAGTCACTGATTCACCCTGTGAATCACACGGTAGCCACGCCATAAAGCAAACCCTGCTTTATCATCTAATTTACTCTAAATGGGACCATAATTTACTTAATGAACATCATGCTGCAATGAAGAAGACTCAAAACTAGTGACTGAGACCAGACACTCTTTAAATCAAGAGAGAAGTAAGGTTATTTTCTGATATACTTACATACACCTGGGCTTCTTTTTGCAACCAGTAGAGTTGCCCCTGCTGACTATTAGAAAGAATGCAGATTTAAGATACTTCATTGTCTTCACATTTCAGACCTCTAAGCTATGTTGACTTCTTTCATACAGTCTGTGGTGGGATCCTGTCCCCAAAAAAACTGGCAACACTGTCTTGTAACCTCCACCATGAGTCCTTATGTCTTTAACAACATTTTAAGTGGGACAAGTGATACTTGCATACTTAGTGATAGGCACCACAATCATGTTGATGAATAAAAAATTAAATGATTTACTTGATTCAGTGTGTTTTGGTGTTTGTCTGTCCCTGTTTGACTGGCTGGTCGACAAAAAGGACAAATTATGAATAAAAATGGGTAGATGGGTGTGCTTTTTTTTAGTCTTCCAAGAAAAGGGTCAGAGGCACAGGGAAAACTAAAAACAAAATAAGACCCTCAGTAATTCTGACAAGCCTGCAAAACCTCAAGTCAACTTCAAACATGCCAAATATCTAAAAATATGATGTTTTGCCAAAGATCACACAGAAAATAAAAATATACAAATGGGCTCAAACAAGATATGAATCTGTTTTTACCACAGTCCTTCAAATTGGTCATCAAAAAACTCTCACACAAACTGAAAGTTGATATTATGTGTCCACAGAACAAAATCGCAGTGTGTTTTGGATACGGAGTGGATTATTAAGGATAGCACAGCAAATTAGTGAATGAGCAGAAGTGGAAAAGAGAAAAGGATTTGTACTGTGTTATGAATTCAGCAATAAATGCATGCACTCAAATTAGGTTGTATTAACAATCAAAAGACAAACAAATCAAACAAAACTCAAGCCTGGTTCATCACACTGCACTAATTGGCCCAGCGCCACAAACACGCCCACTGAAGTGTCCAAACAAAAGTTTACATAGATTATTAAGCAGCTTAATAGCTTGATGAGGAGTCAGAATTGAGAAGTATCATAAGAGAAGGAAAAACAGCAGAACAGGCCACACTGAATATGAACTGAATATGCTACCTACGCAATCTCTACGAAAAAAAAACAAAAAAAACAAAAACAAATGCTTTGTTATAGCTAATATTAACTTTAATGCCACTTAAGACTGCTGAATCCAATTGACAGAAATTGAATAGAAAGAGAAAGAAGCACTGAGTCGGTCTTTTACAAATCCTGGTTGTCCTGGTTGTAGTTGGCCAGTTTATAAAAATAACTCTAAATAATTCTAAATGAGTCTGCAAACAAAACAACTGCTAATAATAACATCCTGGAGCCAGGTAATCTCTCCTGTACGTGTGTGTGTGTGTGTGTGTGTTGTGTGTGTGTGTGTGTGGGAAAGTGCTTGCAGGTAGGCATTTTTACCACAATTTGCATACTGCAGATTGTAGTGTGTTTGTGTGTGTCTGTGTGTGTACTCATTACCTGCAGTAGCAGTGCAGGTGCACAAGAGCCTTTGGGTGTATATACAAGCACACTTCCAATCAGCCCAGTATTAGGCGTGTGTGTGTGTGCGCATGTGTGTAAGCGTGCTTACAGCGTAAGCCTAATTATCAGTATGTTTGTAGCCTAAGATGAAAGTGCTGAATTATATACTCACACACACACAGTGCACTGGAGATTACCTGGCAAAAGGATGGCTTTGACGGAGGTTTAGTTTGCTTTAAGCCTCATTTAGAATCTGTTGTTTGTGCAATTGAGAAACGTGAAGAGGGAATCTGAATAACAAACTCCAAATAGCTCCTGGACTGTTAAACTCAGATTGGCACAGAGATGTGTTTGGGTAAAATCTATCCAATTTAGCCTTTTTTAAAAAAACTAAACTCGGGGGAAACAAACAACAAAGTGCCCGGTGCAAAGTCCAGGTGCAAACATGTCAGACATGGTGGGCTCCCAGTTTCTATCTCTCATGCTCTTCATATTCTGATGACGCCTTATCTTCCTGATATTGCTCTTGCAGACTCTCTACTGTCTATTTATGCATTAAGACTACAATTACAAACATCACATTTTATGTAACTGTGCAGTAAAACAATGGACTGTGCTCTGGTCCCTATTATTCCTCTAACGGAGGGAGAGGAGCAGCTGGAAAGTTTTCTACTGTGAAGCAGCTGCAGGAATTTTTGACCGAGTGCATCGGCCGTTTTGGTAAGTGCCCCGAATGTTTATGTTCAAGTGACAAAGCCCCGGACAAGACCAAAGGAGGAAGTCAGGTGGCGCTGATATAAAGTGACAATGTCCATGTAGGGAGGAGGGGTCAAGCAAACATCCAACTTTATCGCTTTGTCAGCCTCAGACAACACTTACGGCACAACTACAATCATTCCCCGACATATACAACGTGTTTGCTATTGTAACCATGACAACCAGGTTCCCTAACCACCTTTCCCGAAACCCAGCTAACTCCAAATCAAACCTTTTCCAGAGTGCAAACAATCATCTGCATGCTTGTCACTTGTCACTGACTGAAATCTATATTTTTTTTAATTTAGTCAATGTTATATCCACCCTTTTTGTATGAAGGTCACACCTGAAAATCATCACGGTTAAGCTGTTTCCACAAGAGCTCCTTTTACTGTCCCATCACATCAGCTGACCAATCAATAAACAGATTCAATCAATGTTGTCGTCTGTAAGGAAAACGGATACACTGGTGATTCCTCGCACCAAGCCCCTGCTGGTGCCTTAAGGGACTGAAACTTCCTGGATGTTAACAGATGTCGATCAGTTTCCGGTTCATGGGGTGGAGGACAGAGGAGAAAAGAGCGGTGGAGGGGGCATAATTAGCAGAAGCGAAAGCGCCATGTGTCTGTTGGCTTCTGATCTGGATTCCCTGTGGGAGGCTTTAAAACACTTAAACTGGAAACCATGTAGACAGCGTTTCATGGTAATAAGTGTTCTTTCCTAAATTCCTGACTTTTCACAGCCTTGGTCCTCCCACACAGTTGTTTTCACTTGCCTGATCAGACCTCTTCCCAGGACTGTGTGGGCTTCAACCCAGGCAGACGTCTAAATAATCTGAATAATTAAAAAAAGATCTTTAAACTATTGTACAAAAGATGACACTGCAGCATCTACCCCCATTTCTGTTAATTATGGCCCTGCAGGGGCAATGATCAGGATTTTACTTTTTACTTTTTTTTTTTCCTTTTACTTTTCTTTCATAAAAAAACTGACTAATAAATATTCCATATCCCTTTGTCTCTATTTTGTCTCATTCTTCCCCTCGACAGCTCCCACTGTGTCTATCACTAACTCATCGTGCTCAACAAGACATTTGTTTGCAGATGTAAGTCAGGGTTTTCTGACATAAACAAACAGTCTCTGTTAGCCTATAATGCTTCAGTAGATTGATGAGAGAAAGTGGAGTTGAAATGTGTGTACACCACAGAACTAAGCCTGCTACTTTATTTCACATCAAACACTTTTTTTTTTTTAAATGATTTACACATGGCTCTGAAAAATGAAAGAATTAGCTGTAAGTTACATTTTGTTTACTGTATATATGTAGAGATTAGTGCCAATTCTTACAAATTCTGAAAAAAACAAAAAGTTCTTTACTTTCTCTAAAGAACGAGAGGCCAAACAAACAGGGTTTGAAGATAATTCTCCTCATGAGTTGCAGGGAAACTTGGTGATAAACAGCAGATTGCTGCAGGCCTGTTCAATTCAATGAGCCTGAAAAAACATTTAAAAAAAAAAAAAAAAAAAACAATCTAAATCTGCTCCCTTGGTCCCTGGTTTAGAAGAGAAGAAACACAGTCAAGGAGGCAAAAAGGACATAAGGAAGGAACAGACAGATGGATGGTTGGATGGTCAGACTGATTGATGGATGGATGGAGGGATGGATGGATGGATGGATGAACAGACTGCGTTGCAATGAAACTTGGCGATAAACTTCAGATTGCTGTGGGCCTGTTCAATGGGCCACTGATCCTGAAAACCAGAAAAACAACAATCTGTTTTTATCCTCCAGCCATGCCCCCCAGCAGGCCATCTCTACCTTTTTCCCTCCCTTCCTCTCAAAATCTATTTTTCTTGACCCATCCGTCTTTACCACTCCATTCTCTCGCTCTATATCTCTCTGTGTCTCACCCCTTTTCCTCAGTTCCCCTCTGCCTCTCTCTCATTCTGGTCTGCTGGGAAATCAAAGAACTTGAATAACTTTCAGATCACCACGGGAACAAAAACTCACATGGTCGTCATGGGAACACACTCATCCACGCAGGAACCACCACAGGAGCCGCTTCATTCGATGGGGAGGAGAGGCGGGAGGGGGGTATACGCGATGATTTCATGTTCTGGGTCCCTTTGATTGGCTTGCCAAGAGGAAACGCCAATTAAATATTGCCGTGAGCTAACTTGTTGAAGTCGGACAAGTTTGGAGAAAGGGAACACAGGGAGAGAGAAAGTGAACGAGAGGGAAGTTACAGTCAGATTTAAGAAAAGAGAAAAAAAAAGACATGCTCACATTTAACCAACAGACTTGCGGACTGACAGCTGTACAAGTATGTAAGTATGACGAAGAGACTCTGATGCAAAGACGAAATGAAAGACCAAGCAGACAGGCAAATATATGTTTGGATATTCTTTTATCCACATTTACCTCTTGTATTGCATGTGTGTATTGGAAGAGTTGTACTCACGAAAGCCTCCTCTCTATACTAGCCTTGCATTATATTAAGCTTAATTGTGGATCGCTTACATTTGGGCCTTTTCCTCTGCAGCAATTTGGACCACGACCAACTGTATCTCACTTTTATTTTAACTGTTCTGCACCTGCTTTGGGGAGGAAGGACTCTCGAGAGGAAGGAATGCAGCACTTTGCACCAAAGCAAATAATTGCAATTAATTAAATAAAGTTGTCTTTAACTAAGCGCTGTAAGAAAGTGCGTTTCAGTAAAATTCAGACTCAGAACATGTTTACAAGCACTTTCACAATCGTAAAATTTTCTGGTGGCGAGCAGATCTTTCCACTAAGTAGCAGGGCAGCAGGACCAAAACACTGCATCATTATATTTAAAAAGAAAAAAATGTTTAAAGATGATTGTGCTGCCTCCTGCAATCTGTTCTCCACCAGATACCTCAACATCACCTCCCCCGTTGTCTGATTCAGACAAGACAGACAATCAGGCGGCTGCACAGGCTGTATGGAGCGCAGAGAAGAGGAGCAGTGTTGGAGACACAGCACCCTGCTCACATCGAATCTCTTACTCTCCAATGACAATCTATGGGACAGCGGCTAGGGAACATATTACTTTACACGCTTGTAGGCAACTAAGACTGAGAGATCCAAACCTATCCTTTAAGATATTTAGGTAATTAACCTGTTTTTGGTGACACCATAGTATGTTATGATGGCAATGCTTTGTGACAACACACTTAATACTTTATGATGCACTACATAAACAGTCATAAAACATTATAGACTCAACTTAAAATGAATTACAAGTTAAAGTGTCTTACGGATGCTCTTAGACTAGTTATAAACTAGAGGTTGACTGATGATTGATGACTCAAGTGGTTTGTCATACATCTATACACACCTCAACAACTTCAGTAAGGGCTTACAGTGTGTTGATGCAGTATCATAAGTTATAATATTTTGTGTTAAGTGAAGTACATATTGATGCACCTTTAACAATGTATGCTTTATCATCATGTTCCATTGTCGGTGGTAAGTAAACATAATTGATTTTCAAGCCTTTAAAAGAATCTTTGCTGCATCATAAGTGACTGGTGCAGTGTCTGTTTACAACAAAACAATTGTGTGGCCTTCGGTCTTACTATTATAGCATTTAATCCTTATTAAAGTAGATTATTGAGGTGTGTATATTTATCAACCTTTAGTTTATAACTAATCAAGAGCATTCATAAGACTCTTTCATTCAAAGCCACATAATGTTTTATGACTGCTGACACAGTGCATCAGAAAGCATTAAGTGTGTTTGTAAGTATACTCACGAAGCATTATGAATGCATTATAATTCACTGTGAATGCCCTCATAATGCAATACAGATGTGGTCTTCACAGAAAGCACAACCACATTTTCTTCTTTTTGTGTAATTTCTTCCAAAAAAAAACTGCATATAAAATGATCATTCTTCATAAAATTACTGGGTTGAATTTTAAGCTAACATCTCTGATGCGCCCTTGAGAAAATTAGAGACAAGCTTTTTCTGTGGGCACTGTATAAAACAGTTCAAACATAGTCTATTGATGACCTGGCAGGAATTGGTATTGATAACTCTTTTTTTTTTTTTCCTCTCTGACTATGTCTGCATGACTGGTGATGCGTCAGTGCCGCGAGTGTGCCTTTGTACACATGAAGCTTCTCATTAAACATCCATCAAGTCGCCCTGTGATGCATTAATGTGTCTCACTTCCTCTTCCTTTCTCTCGGTCTCATTATGCGTTGACTCACCTTAAGACAGACACACGTATGCGCCACCATGTGTGCATGCCCATATCCGTGTCTTTGCACCGCATTTGAATGTGTGTGCGTGTGTAATTATCGGTGTGATAATTAGAGTTGCATTAAAATGGGTATTGAAAAGTCTGGAGTCAGAGAGAGCTGCTGACCTACCCATGAACCCGAGACACACAAGACACGCACGCACAGTTAAATTGCACATGACACGTGCACGCTTCTGTGTACCAAAAACACAAACACACATCCGCACATTACTTTGATTAATAGACATAATTTCTGCTTCAATGGCTCCAATACCACATGTGATTGTTCTCTCTCTGTGTCTGTGTGTGTGTGTGTGTGTGTGTGTGTGTGTGTGTGTGTGTGTGTGTGTGTGTGTGTGTGTGTGCATTTTATACCCAAAAATAGAGTCAAGAGTGAAATTCAGAGGTGGGAGCAGAACAAAGAGGAGATGAAATAATTAACTCATGACTCCTGCTTCGACCTTGTGGTGAAAACAACAGATGCAACATCGTAAATAATCTGTGACTCAAGGTTTACCGATTTAACGTTTTGATTAACATGCCTCTCATTGTTCAGGATGGTAAAGCGTTAAAAACTGCTCTACCTGCTTTTCTCGCTTGTGAAGACCTTCTGAACTCACATGAGATAAACAAAGACTTTACAAGTAAACTCATAATCACACATCTTCTCATCTTCATGCAAGTAAGAGAAAGACTGAAAGTGATACTTTACTGAAAATCCAACTTGTGTGTATCAAACCAACTGTTGGATTAAAAATGGGAAGTTCTTTGTTTTTCGTGGCAGAAATGAATAATATTACTAGATATGCAAGTAAGTGTTGAAAGTGCAACTCAGATTATGTAACTCATAATTAGAGATGGGTACTAAAAAGTGATGTTAAATGGACCCCTGGGTTAAAGTACTGTAATAGAAAGAAAGTAGATTCCCTACATATTTAGGCTACATAAATAAACTCTGCAGTTTAATCTCACCAACTTTGTTTCTAATTTGCAGTAAGACTAAGATATTCATGATGCTCTTTTTACGAGTCCTAATCCAGTGGAGACATCTTTGTCTCGGAGCCTGTCAGATGCTTGATGTGTAGTTTGATGAACAGCCAAGAGCCAACACAGAGTTAATTAAAATATATAGACATATCATCATCTGGTCAGGTATATTTATTGTTGTCTTTTGTTTGTCTGTTTGTTTACTTCATTTATCTTACATTTCAGTTATCACCTTATAGTCTGTAATATGGATTAACAAGACTGATGGAAAACAAGACTGATGTTAATTTATATGCAGTAAAAACAAAGCTGTTAATTCTGTTCTTCATTAGTTTCCTTCTTCCTTCCTTCTGCAGAATTCATGGACAGGCACACTACATTTGAGTATTTTTTATGACATAAAATAAACCCTGAAAACATCCATCGTCACTTTTCACACCACTTCTCTGCGCCACATTTCCACCTTCAAGAACCGCGGCTATTTAGGCTGCTTTATGTCATGTAGCTACCCTCTTTCAGGCTCTCAAGCTCCACAGCAAGCAGCCTGTTGTGCAAAACATTAAAATGGCTAAATGCCACGCGACTGATAATTACTTCCCTGTTATGCACATATTAGTTGCCGTTGTTGAGTGCCTTCGAGGTAAGCGGCGCACTGACTCATAGTTTGGAATACATTACTTCGTGATTACCTTTCCATTACCCGTGTCCCCTAAAGTAAAGCGGCGCATCTTTCTGGCAAAGTGGCGATCCGCGGAAGGGATTTTTAATGAGAATGCACCGTTAAGTTCAGGGAAAGACCAAAACGGAGCGGTGAAGTCTTTGTAAACTGCTGTTGTAATGTTTATAGCGCATTCAGAAAGAAAAGAAAATCGTAGCTCCTTCTGCATCATCAGAAAAGCATTATATGTTTGCTGTTTTTAACGGGAGATGCCAACCGCCACCTTTCTCATGCACCAAGAAAAGATTTTGGACTTCTCTTAACTCCATAATTACCCCTCGAGGAGGCAAAGCGTGTGGTCAAAGTTGGTTAAACACTGAGATATGAATTTATTACTTGTTAATGTCTTTTGGGATTTGTAAAATTACAACTAACATGTGTTCGTGCCGATATGAGCGTAACCGTGCCGCTGATAAGGTGAATTTTAATTCCGTCTGACAGCAATCGCAATAGTCCCGCAGAGACGCACAAACACCGGTGTTACAGGATTCACAGGTGACTCATTATTTAACAGATGGCAATGAGAGACCACAAACAAACAAAACACACACACGCACGCCGCCCAAATAGTACACACACTTCCAAAACCCCAAATCTCCCTCCTGTCCTTGGCTGCCTTGTGAGATGAATTAAACATTTGACACACACACACACACACACACACAAAGATGCACAAACACACCACATCCCTTTGCCCTCAGATAACCTGTGATGGTTTAGAGATTTGTTGCCTGCTCTTGAGCACGAATGCTGTTCTTATCTAAATTTAAGATATATTAGTAATGAAAAGTTATTTGTAAGCCACATGTTGATGCACTTTGCCAGCTCACTCACACACACACACACACACACAGCGTTACTGTGGCCAATACTAATAGTAATATTCAGGTAATGACAAGGACCCCCAGATAGATCGGTTACATCTTTTCCTTTACATTTGTTTTTTCAAAGAATTGTGACCAAGATGATATATACCAAGTCTAACAGCTTACAGTGTAGAAATACACCTAAAAATAAACCTTAATTTTGAATTTCTGCGCTGCAATTTCTTGTCACTTATCAGAAGACAAATACTCCGACAATGACAGATCTTCAGTAAACTCATATCAGCTGATATACCGTCCATGTGGTTTCATCAGTCTGGCCTTTACCTGTCACATACAGTATGCTGCAGGTCCATGCATGGGAGTTAACGTTCAAAGATTAATAATAATAATGATAAAAATAATGTTCTCTTATTTTAGACGTTCATATCACATGGAATTTGCAATACTTTTATATTTTGTGATGTGATCTTTCTATCAAGAATTATTAATATTTGATAGTAAAAGTTAACATATCTACGTTATCAGGTGATAAATCTTGAAATCTGGCTCAATGCTCGTCTCATCTCCACCTCGCTCTCCACCTAGTATTTGAAGATCTTAAAGTGTAAAATCTTACAATTAAAAAACACATACATTATAGATACAATATACACGCATATATACATTTTTATAATTAAAGTATTTGTTTTACTGGAGGTGATTCATTTGGTTTACTCACATCACTGCATCTTGCCCGCGGCAGGAACAGCTTCTGGCAGCAAACCAGAGACAACAGAGGAGCTGATGAGTATTTGTCACTATTTTTATTTGTTGTTAGCTATTTGCATTTCTGTTTGCTATTTGTATTTCTGTGTATGTTTCTTTATTAGGCTGTGCGTATGTGTGTGTGCGTGTGTGGGTTAATCCTAATGTGATTCCTATGTCGTTAAGCCCGCTGTATGCGGCCTCACGCTGCGAATACACGCACACTCACGCACGCACAGTATCACAAAAACACCTCCCTATCAATGAGCACAAATAGTCCTGAGACACATACCACACACACACACACACACACACAAACCACCACTGAGAGCTTAGCCAAAGTGCACATGCTGCCATTATTGTTTAAAGAAAATATGCAAAACATGGAAATGCAAATATCATTTGTCTGGTTGGTCAAAAGCACAGTGGGAGCAGCCTGTGGTGTTTTGTTGGAGTTTAGAAAACTGTAATACCCAGAATGGAGCAATTTGTTGAGGAATGATGAACATGAAAAAACTGAATTACAGCGGCTGTCATTCACTCCAGCTGCCTCTGTATAATTTGTCCATTAAAGCTGTATTTTAAGCCTGATTCTGCCGCTTTACTTTACATTTCTGAATGAGTCAGCAGCTAGTTTGTTTGTGTATGTGTTTGTGTATGTGTGCAATGTGCAAATGCGATGTGATATTTCCTTCATCACTGTGTGTGTGGGGGGGGGGGTCCTGTTCCCTCCAGGAGTGGTGAGGGGTCATGGTCAGCTGCAGAGAGGTGTGTGGATTCAGTATCTATCTCCTGCAGCTACGTATAAATCCAGGTAGTGTACAGCACATATTTAACATGAGTGCTATTAAGCATTCTGTGTGCATCATTTCGACATTATTAAATCATTGCATATCGATTGTGAGCCATTAGAAAAATTAATGTAAACTGTGAGACCATCTTCAGGATTGCTGGCAGCTTTGATAAGCCTGTTTGCTGTATACACATTTGACATTGAAATTCCTAGCAAAGGACTGTTTCACCAAACACAATTCTATTTATTTTACATACCAATTATTCTCCAAAGCATTCCGTTTTTTTTCCCTTACATTGCCAGCAGCCTTAGATTGGAAGTTATTTCGCTGCAAAAATGAATCAGTAGTCCAGGAAGGTACTGTAGAAATACAATGCAGAAATACACTATATACTGTAGACTGGCTATTCCATATAAATCCATCGGTGGAAATATATTTATACTCTTTCCTGCCTAGAGTTGGATGAGATCGATGCCCATGTCATGTACATATGTTAAATATCTACACCCAGAGCAAGGCAGCTTAGCTTAGCATAAAGACTGGAATCAATCAAGCATGGTGTCCGAGAGTAACAAAACTCCATTTAAATGCCACCTTTTAAGGTTTCAAGATTTCAAGAATTTATTGTCATTGCACAACTATTTACATCAAGCAATCATTGTCAATGAAATTCTTAAATCTCATGCTCCCCAAAAAATAGATTAAAGAAATAAAAATATGAAAATAAATAGTACAAGAGTAATAATAGAGTAATACATATAGATTATTACACAATAATGACAATTAAAATATACATTTTACAACTAAGTAAATATACAACTAGAAGATAGAGATATACAATAAAATATACAATAGAATATACTATGCAATACAGTACAATAGAAAGTGATGGTGTTATTGTGTCATTATGAAGTGATGGATCAGTTAAGCTTATATCTTGGGCGTAAAATAAGACACATTGTGGTTTTACGGGAGGTTATGTGCTCCCTGCCAAGAAATAATCCCACACACAGTCCAATCAACTGGAGAAATGCCGATTTTGCAAGATACAACGCGTTGATTAATGAGCTTTACGAGGATTTTCTTATTTTCAGACAGAGCCAGGCTAGCTGTTTCCAAGTCTTTATGCTAAGCTAAGCTGTTCCTGCTGGCTGTAGCTTCACATTTACCTTAAAGGCATGATATGTTCAAGCACGTTTCCAAAAATGTCGAACAAGCTGCTTTAAAGCTTTAAAATAGCCGTTGGAGTCAGCTGATCCAGATTTGGCACCGTCCCACTACCGACGGAGCTGAACTCATTAGTTTATCAGAGACAGAAGTTGTTTTCCTGTGAACGAAAATGGCTATAAAGAACAAAGGCTCCCACTGACTCGAGGTGGGCAGTCATAAATGCATCAAATACAGAAACAAAATCAAGACATTGAAGACACTCTGATGTGTTCTCATTTATTTTTTTCCTTTTTTCAAGGTAATAACATCTTGTGTGTGAATAAAGCATCGAGACTGAGTGGCTTGTCGTCTATTCATCACCATGGCTGATTGCCAATAGGCTCTTTTGGACTTCTGTTGTATTGATTTTTAGCCATTTTGTGACCACAGTAACACTAAGGGAGATTGATGTGTAACACCAAATAGTAAGAGGGTGCTGTTCTTGGAGTGCAAATGGAGCTTAAGCTTTCAGGGTTTCTCACAATGACAGATGGTGGAAAGACTGAGAGGCTAAAGTAAAATAATTTGCTCTCAACATGTTTATTTATCCGCAGCAAAGCCAGAGAAGAGAATAAACTAAAAAGGAAGACGAATGTTTTTGTTTTTTTTAGGAACCCGAGCACCATCGTAATTAATTTTAATGAGGTTTGACAGTGATATGTCATTGCTTTTTTAATGACAGATCTTTGCATAGTTACAGAAACTTACTGTTATTGCACAGAAAATTACCCAATATTTATTCAGCACATGTGGCGTTTTGTGTTTTTCTCCTCTTTTTTATGGTGACACCGACCTTATAATCGTCCTACAGGGAACAACGGCTCAGAATCTGAGGGATCGCAACGTAATTTACCTGGAGACGCTCGCTTCCCTTGCGGATCTCTGTTCTATTTTCTCTTTCTTTCTCTTTATGACACGTCGTCCTTTTGAACACAGCGGCGCTGATGTGAGACAAACCGCCTTTGTTCCCGCCTCCTCCCTCATTCGTAAACAAACCTGTGGCCCTGATGAACTTTTCCGCCTTTCTTGTTTCGGAGCAAGTCGTCTTTTGTTCGCGTCACTACCATGGAGGTTGTGACACGTTTATTTATTTATTTTGTTCTAATTTCTTCTATGATCGAAAGCTTTGTATTAAGGTATGAATTAAGTCCTTTCTGGGGGGGGGGTTTGTGCATCAGAGGACTTTGTCTTGACAACTACTTTTTAGCAGAATGCAATTTTCTTACTCCTCCCATTTAAGTTGATGAGGCATTTTTGTGTGTGTGTGTGTGTGTGTGTGTGAGTCACTTTCTATGCTTGCCGTTCTCACATTTTTGGAGGACAAGACACGCACACACACACTTTAATACTTTTATTAATGCTGATAGGGCAGCTGCCTCAGCTTCTACACAACTATCAATTTATTTTCTTATTACAAATAAGAAATGAAGCACACTGGATGCTGCTGATGACAAAAGCAATCAATAATACTTATTTACTGGAGGATCTATCTCAATCAAGAATCTGATTGGCAAAGGCCCTCCGGAAAGATAAATAAATAAATAAAGATTCGCCCCACAGCCCAGCATTATTGATGATGATCACACAGTGAGACTGAAATAAAAAAAGCTCAGTAGGAGATGAACAAACAGCGGCTCTGACATTAATCATGCTTTTACAAAGCTCATAAATTGTCAGTGTTTTGTTGATACTGTCAGACAAGTGATGACTGTACTGTATGTGTATTACTGATGTATTATTGTAGCTGTCGAACCAGTCATTATATTAAAGGCTGTTTTTATAATGTTTTGTCCAATTTACCAACATGCAAGGGGAAGTATATATATGTAATATATTACATTACATATAGAATTGTATTATATTGCAATTATATATATCAGAAACACATTTCAATATGATGCAGTCCAGTACAACACCACCAATAACTCTGACCTGGCCAGAGCTGTAGTGCTGGATTATGTAGAATCGTATAGGTGTACCTCTTATTGAAAACATCCCCAGTTATGGAAACCACAATGAAAATATTAGTCCACTATTAATATGGCAGTATATAATGAGACCTCAGTGCAAGTTAGATGACATATTGTAATTACCAGGATATATATATTAATCACAGTTCACAGGGTTTTGGTATAAAAAGAAATGTATATGAACTATAGAAGACAGACTATATTCATTTCTTGTCTTTCAACCTGCATGTAGTGTGTGTGTTGTGTGTGAATGCAGTCTTTTGTACAATATATATAGTGCATATGTGCATTTTATTGGATCTCACCATGCTGTATTTTGTGATTGTGCTTGTTAGAGGTCATGTGGGAATACACAAATCAAAGCCTGGGAAAGTTATTGTGTGTGTACTTGATGCATTATGCACTCTAAAAGCTTCAGACATGCACTTTAGTTCCACTCACACACTCTTGGAAGGTCTTTCGCACTACATTACTGTGTCATTATCTATTGATTTTGACTGTAAAATATTAGCTTGTGTCTTAAAGAAGATGTTTTAAGTACATACAGTGCTATTAGTGTTATTATTATACACAGTGTTTCCTATGGAACTAGAGATTTGCTGTGGCGCATGGAGCATGGACATGACCCCATGTTGAATCCATGTTCTTTCAATCAAGGTAAACAGACAATGAATAGTTATATATATTTATATAGTTTTAATATTTTTCAGTAATAAATGTGGCCTTTTATTTTATAGCTCCAACCCCTTCAGGAAGGTGTTTTGTGGGTAACCTGTATATTCTCACAGATGTGCTGGGGGAGGTGAGTCTCTCAAGGTGTGTGAGAAAAGTACCGGCAGAAGAGTGCTTTATGCTCTTAGCTGTAGTTAAGTTACTTTTGTCAGCCATAAAGTGTCTGGATGAGCTCGGGCTGCAGCATTGTAATTACTGGAAGGCCGAGTGTTGCTTCCGCTGCCACAGAGGAGGAATAAAAGGTCTCTATACTACGTCGTCGTCTGCATCCTTCACAGCACAGTTTGGTGAAAAGTTACAAGCAAGATTAAAGTATACTAAAATGGTCTAAAACCAAACATCTCCTAACTACACTTTGGAGGAAGTGTAGGCTTCCTGCAAGGCTTTGAATCCAGAAGTTATACAGGATCCTTTCACCAACTCCAAGTTATTTTTGTGTAAGAAAAGTGTTTTTGCTTTCCATATTTGCTTTAAAAAATGTCCAGTGATAAATCTTGTACTTTAACTTAATGAGCAGTTATAATAAAGCACAAAATACTTTGAGCAGAAATCAGATTCTCCAGTTTGGTTAACAGATAGTATTACACCATGCTTAGCTGAATAAAAGAAATCATGTTAGTTTATGACTAACATGAATAAATCATGTTCAGTAAACATTTTAATATGCACAAATGCTCATATCCTTTTGTGTTAATCCAAACATTTTTTCTTCAGTGCAAGTGCTGACCCATCTATGCACACAACCCAAAGAATATTTCAACCTAATGAGCCGTAAAATATGACTTATTGATAAAATATTAACCCCGCCACTCCCATGGCAGCGTTCTGCCAGCTGTTAGAAGACGAGACCTTCACATGAACTGATATGCATCCCAATATCAATCGGCCTGGTCCTTACCAGCAAAACTCCCTGTTACGCTCGATTGTTAGCATTATTTACGTGTTGTTATGGAGATCCAAGCGACAAGGGGCTGGAAAAGTGCAAACTATCTATCTGCTAATGCAACAGTGAGTTCATTTCCAATAAAGTGGAGCAATCGTCCCACAAGCCAGGCTGCAGATCTCTTATATCCTCCACAGATCCCACGCTGGGGAGCTCCCACAACCTTTAATTAAAGAAGAGGCGAATAAAGAAGAGCTCTGTCCGACTTTCACCTCGCTGCTGTTTGTAACAGCTGCGTTGTGATAGAAACCTGCGCCATGACCCTGCCTGCGTGTCATGCAAAGTTCATGGCCACTAAACGCCCACGGATAAGGGTCATCTGGTCAAAGGGAAAACTAATGCTGCTGATATTAAATCCTCCACAGATACGTGGTTTTGACCTGACAGCAGCTACTCAGATCTTCTCGGTTCCATTTTAATTCAACGAGACAAAGATGATCCCTGTGTTAATATGGGTTTTGGAAAACCAGCACTTGAGAGGATTAGGAAGACGGAGAGCGGAGGGAAGGTGTAATAACTAGAGAGGAGAGGAAACTGCAAAAGAGAAGGAGGGACAGATGGAGAGCGAGGGGAAGGAGTGGAGGAGAAACAGGAAGAGAGGAGCGAGAGGCAAATGATTAAGGGTGGGGGTGGTGGGGGTAGACGAAGACAGACTGATCGCTCTGAGCTCTCTAATCTTGTCCTCCCAAAGGTACCTGACATTTCGCTGCATCATAAGCTCGCGCCACTGCCCAACCAGGCTGAGTGTTTGGGGGGAGGCAACAGGATCAAATCAATATGATACAGTAGAGATGGGACGCGTGAGGTGGAAGGATAGAGTGACAGAAAGAAAGAGAGAGGTAGGAAGAGAGCAAAGAGAGAGAGAGTGTGTGTGTGGAGGAGATGAGATTATAAATTAGTGGCAGGGAGACAACGAGATGCAGACAGTATAAAACCCAAAGTGAGGCTGTGTGTTCAGGGAATGATCGAAGCGCACCTTCCTCATTTAGTCTGACAAAACCTTATGTTTTCTTTTCTCAGATACACACATTTACATTTTTGGATTTTCTGTCTCACCGAAGTATTTTTAGCCTTGAGTCACGTACTGTATGTAAGGTGATATATGCACCCACAATCAGGTGTAACTGTTGGAATCAAACCTTTCAGCTATTGTTTGAATTGTCTGAAGGGCTCATTTAAAACCATTTTAAAAGAACATTTTCCATTTTCATGTCTGTGTGCATAATGTAGCGGGGTGCAGGACCCCCGATGATCTCATCCTCAGCTAATCGTGTTAACAAAAGGTCTGGAGATGAATTTGGCATATTTGGTTTTATTTTTGCGGCTGTAATCAGATGATCCTAGCTTAAAAAAATATTTATTATTCAGTCTGCAAAGGTCATGAGATTCAATTTGAATAACGATGCACTTTTTCCACTTTCCACACCTGTATGACCTTTTTTTTTTCTCTTTTTCACTGTCTGTCCCTCTTATTTCCCCACTTAAAGGTACTCCATGATCCATTTTGACATCAATGAATAAGGAATTTGTCAAGTAGCTCCATCATTTTTGTGTGAGGGACCATCAGGGTTTGTTTAGTAGGAAGTACTGTACTTTTTTTAACCCTCATGTTGTGTTCTGGTCAAATTTGACTGATTTTTTTGACCAAAGTTTTATCTCTGAAAAATGTAGTTAATTTGATCAGACTGACCTTAGATTCCATGACTTTGTCCACAAAGAGGATTTCAACACACAAAATAAATTTGTATTAATTTGCATACAATTTTGTGTGTTTTATTCAACTTTTGTACACTCTTGGTGTTCCCTGTCAAAAATTATGTCATTAGAAATGAATGGGGGAGATGACAATTAGAGTAAAAAACTGAGCTTAGGTACATCGTCATTTGTCAGATGGACACACACACACACACACACACACTCTGGGTTCCCTTTCAACCACTATGTGAACCTTTGCCCAGTAGAGTTTCTCTCCCACGGGAGCAACCTGCACCTGTTCTCACAGTTCTCACAGACAACTGCAACATATATTTGCAAGGTGCATGTAACAATCTGCACATATTGTCCAACATATGTGCATGAGAAAAAACACCATTGAAGTTTGAGTTAACCCACTCCACCAACGTTTAGAAGCCTGATTTTTTTTCTGTTATCAGGCAAAAACACATCTGATAGACTGATGAACATTGTAATGTCATGGTTCTTGTTAGTTGTTGTGGTAACTTCGGCTTTGAAAAAGACCACTCGACAACTTGCTGTTGCTCATATGAGCTTTATCTATAACTTGCAAAAGGCATTCTCTTGTACACTGAGCATCTCTTACAAACAGCTACCCTCTAGCGGATTATAAGTATTAAACCATTTTATAGTGCTTATATTATAGTACTATTACATTAACAGTTTAATGTATTAAGATATTGATCTTGGAATATTGTGAAATTGTGAAGTGTAGTGTTGGAATAATTTCCTTTGTACACAAATAAAATCTTTCCCGGTCACTTTTGACCAGGAACACAAAAGGTGTTACTTTATGTGACTGTTTAAAAATTTTAAATGGTTTCAAAACAAATGTCGTTGGTAACTTTGACCCAAAGTAGTCTGTGATAAATATTTCATCTGATTATTTCTTAAAGGTCAAAATAATCCAGAAATTATGTTTTTTAGAAGTCGAATTCAAAATGTGTGTGTAATGTTCACACAAACTTAAGTTGATAAGAAAATCTAACAACAACAAATAGTGATAAAATATGTATTATTATAGTTTTTATGATGAGTCTTAATGGAATGGTCATTTGTGACCGTGAACACAAAATTGTTTAACATGAAATGAACACATCATGAGGGTTAAGTACTGTATTTATATTTTATTTTTTTAGGAAGACAAATGTGACAACCCTATCTGAACAGGACTCCTTGGCCTTGCCCTGCAGGAGCCTTAAGGAAGAAGCTGGTTTAATTGATCCAGATTTGCCTTAGAGCTCAAATCAAGAGTCAGTTAATACAACACAACACAACACAACACATGAATATGTAAATTTCTGCTCTGGGAAATGGGGAAATTTTATAGACCAATCAGTGATTTGATAAATTTGCAGACCCAAAAGGTAATAGAACTATTTGTTAGCTGCAGCCCGTAACAATAAAATACTGAACATTTGCCAACTTTTACAGACTTTCATGAGCATGAACAAAATTAAGACTTACAGTAAATAAACCCCAAAATAATGTGTCCCAAAACAGAAAAAAACAAAGAAACTTTTGTGTACTTGCTACTTTTAATAGCATAAATTAGCATAAATAGCATAAATTAAATACCAGTTTGGCTTCATCATAGTCTTAACAGACCAAACTCAATTTCATGCTTGGTTTGCAGAGATTTTCCTTCATGATCATTTGTTACATCTATATGTGTAGCACTGTTAAAAAAATAAATAAATAAAAAAAACATGTCCCCCAATGGATTTAAATTTTGGTTTTCTCGAGACAAAGTTTTTAAAAGCAAGCGTGGCAGAAATTCATCTTCTTTGGTCTGCTTGTGTTTCCTGTGACAGTGATATTAACCTTTTGACTCGTTTTCAATCAAAGTAATTTTTCTCCTTTATGTAATTTATACTGTTCTGGATTCAAAAACCCAGAAAGAAGTTATGACGTGATAAAAGAGGTGGCAGCGCCTTACACAAGGGCGTCCAGACTTCCTTTTCTCCGGTCACTTCCTCCAGCACTTCCTCACAGAAAACTCTTCTGGTCGCTACTCGTGACCGATAGATGAGGGCTGTTATGAGCTGGTATATAGGCCGGCTCCTCCTCAGGCTCAGCTCCTTCTTCACCGTGACAGTCTGCACTACAAAGCCCTGCATTACAGTATCTAAAGCAACAAGCTCACTGCCCGAAAGCGAGAATCCATTGTTTTCCAGTGGAGCACCACCGCCTCAGGACTCAGAGGTGCTGACCCTCATCACAGCAGCCCTGCACTCGGCTGCAAAACCCCCCTAACTGTGCGCTTCAGGTCATGGTCCAGTGAAGCAAGTGAAACTACCTCATCAGCAAAAAGCTCTGATGCGGTCCCGAGGTCACCAAATTGGACTCGGCTCCTCAGCTGCCTCTATGAGATTCTATCAATCAGCAAGAATTTGTTTACCAATCCATGCGCATTGACTGGTGTACCACTTTTGTAACTACCCTAACTAATGATGCATCTTTACCTGATTTGTGTCAAGTTTGATGAACTCCTACTGTAAGCACACGCAGAATATTTTGCCGCCAGTGTTGAGGCACAAAAAAAATTTCTTGTACAATAGCAAAGTACTCTTTTGCTCTTTTAATCTTGTGATCCAATTTCAGATAACAGTGGGTCTTCTTTGTGTGTATCTCTGTCTCTCTCACAGACACACACGCACTTTTGCACACATACACACACACACTAATCTGGACTGAAATTGGGACGATAATCTGTTTTGAGGGGGTGATTGATGTTTGTCAGTCCTTTAGTATGTCTGAGGCCTGAACGTTACACTGAGGTTTCATCATTGTCTCCATTTCCTTGTTTAACTGTGTGTTCTGTGTGTGTGTGTGTGTGTGTGTGTGTGTGCGCGCATCTGGCACTTGCATAGGGGGGAAAGCAAAACTGAGTGGGATTTTTTTCCCCCCAAGAATAAAGTATATCCGTGTGTTCACGTGTGTGCACAGAATGATAATGAAGGGTGAGGTTGTGTCCTCAACAAGACGGAGCCTGGGAGATGTCAAAAGTCATGATGTCATGATGATGACACACTGTTTTCTGAAAATAAAACAAAAATAGAAAATAGAATCTCTTTGAACCCGGGCTTGACCACATTCCCTTGAACCACGGGATCCCCAGGGACTCAAGTTGACATCAAATCTCATCACTTACCTGCTGACTCTGGAAACTTTTCTTTCACTTTCTCTGGTACTTTTGGCTCAGAGTTTGTGTTTGCATTGAGTTTATTGGAGAGTGAATGATTAAGTTACTGGAACAATAATGAACTGTAACAACTGCCTTCCTTTCACCTATGAGTAACAGTTAACCTGACTGCATTAGCTACAGCTAGGCTGACTTAAAGCTGCATCATTTTTTATTTATATTTGTATATTTGCATATGAGACAGCAGAACAAAGTGAAAACATAACACACATCCTGTATGTGAAATTATAGTAAAATACATAGATCCAATTTTCCTTCTGCTTTCTGTTTTGTTCTCCAAAAATTTTATTTATACTAATATAAAAGTATTGCTGGTATTAATGCTGGTTTAATGATATTTGATTTTAAACATTAACATGAGTCTACAGGGCATTTAGATAAACTGCTAATTTGTTTGGACCCTCCCCCATTAATTTCAATTTCACAAGATTTACTGACATTTATAGTGTATTTAAAAGAAAATGCTCTCATTCTTTGGAAACTAGAGTGAATATGTTCCTTCTCCCTGCTCTCTTTACTATGGTGAGCACAAACTCAGCTCCAAAGCCCCTGCCCACAGCGTCTCTCAGTCTAATTCTTTCTATTTAAAATCGCTTTTCTTCATTGCTTTTCTTCTCATTCAGCTGTAGTGTATCTGCCATTACATCTACTCTGAGTTAGCACATGCATGGTGGAGCAGAGCCTGTGCAGGAGCAGACTGAAGCTCCGTCCTGAAGCTCCGTCACATACTCTGTTCTGATTGGTTGGTTTTGATAAAGATGGGCGGTGGATTCTTGTCAAATGGCCTTAAAGACAGCAGTTTTTTTGGCTCAGATTATCTGTCATGTACTACTGTCAGGACATTGTGACAGTTTTAGCAATAAGCCATTTTAAAATAAGTTACCCATTTCTACTTTAATATACTTATACACAACTGTATTCTTATTTTATTTAACTGTACAGATACTGCTGTCTTTGTTTGTCATTTGGTTCCTTTACTTCTCTTACTAACTTGGTGTTGCATATAACTTTTAGCTAACCTGGTAGGTGTTTCTAGGAGCAACCGTGATTTGGTACTATAAACAATGAATAATGAAAATCATGAATCTCCGTAACTGATATAAAGTTGGTTTATGTGTTTTAATATTTAACTGTTTCAACATTTACTACTGAACAGAAAACATGATACAGTAGAAAAGTCTCTTTCATTATGATCATTGCCATTGTCACACTGCTCTCTATGGGCTAAAACAATCCATGTTGCATTCCTGAGCAAAGTCAGTCAGCAACTTCAAGGCAGGTATTTCTCTTTTGGCACCATAAAAGATGCCAGAAAATTGTTGCTGTTGAGAGATTGGGGATCCATTATCACAGACAATCACTCTTTTTCTTCACCCCACTTTGGAGCATATTTAAACGCTGTGTACTCACAGAAGATGGGGTGAAAATCACCAGCATCCGTACACACTCAAACTGAACTGCAGGACTGAACGCATCAACGCTGGCAGCCTCGACAGATGGAAGTGATAGTGAAATTCAACGTGTCGGATCCTCCTCTCCCACTGTAAATATTGTGCCACGGAGCTCAAACATCCATAAATGTGTCAGTATAATTTCTGAGAAGAATTAATGGACTCCAACAGTTTCTCATTAGGATGTGTGAAATAATTTTGAACTACAAAGAAAAGGGAGAAAATAATAAATAGTCAAGCAACTTTTTTTCACCCTTTATGCTAATGCTGAGCTAACCAGCTGCTGACTGCAGCTTTATATTTACTGTACATATATGAAAATAGTATCAGTCTTCTCATCTAACTCTGAGTAAGAAATCCAAATGTAGCCAATTTGCCAAAATGTTGAACTATCACTTTAAGCACACAAATTCTGTCCTACGCTTCGATAATGATTTGACATTATATCTAGTAGAGAATACTTAACATTGTAGAATACAGTAAGTATTGCATGTTGTATTTTTTTTTAATTTATTTTCTACATAATTTCTCACACGTCAGTATAAATCAGCTAACTGCTTCCTAGTACCCAAGTGCACCAGATTAATGTGAGCCTACTGTAGTCTGTAATTCCTTTATGCTTATGCACAGGTCTTTCTGCTCTGTGAAGCATGACATAGAACAATTCCCCTTAGTGTGCATTACAACAAGACTAAGAGTCTACAGCCATGCCAGCACCTCCACGAGGCTGTATGGGCTGACAGAAATACTAATGTCAGCACTGCAACATGCTCACAATGTTAACACGCTGATGTTTAGCAGGTATAATGTTTACCATGGGCAGCATCTAAACTTAGTGTGTTAGGAGGCAAAAATGAAATGGCAATAAACACAGTATAGTTGAGGATGATGGGGATGTTTGCATGGATTTGGTTGGTTTTGGCGCAAGAGGAAAAGTTAACACACTCAAGTTATTACAACTCTGAGAAGAACATTAATGTCTGTACAAAATATTTGTGCCAACTCACTTTGTAGATGTTGAGATATTTGACTGGATAAGTAAAAGCCAACTGACAAATTGACTGATGTTTGTGTCTGGCGCTCAAGTAGAAATCAGGGGATCACCAAAGTGATGAAATTCTGCTGCAGGGCAACAAGAGGGGTCCATCTAGTGTTGTTAAGATATTTTCATTATAGACCAGATTGGTGGACTGACCAACACCGGCACCTGTAGAGCAACTCTGCCTGCCTAAAAAGCATTACACAAGGCTCTCAAAAGAAAAATCAACCTTTCCACATGCAAGACTGTGTCTGTTTAAACTGCCTAATGCTTAAAGTTGAGTAAAATTCCTCTTCAAGCCTCTGAGTTCTATTAATATCCTCACTATATAAACTTCTCCTATATCCAACCTTCATCCGTGTAGAACTCTACCTGTACTGGCACCACCTGGATAAACCTCTTTAGCACTCTCAGAGGGGTCAGCCCAGTCTGTTGGCCAAGCTGGCGGTTCACACAGAAGTAAAGGGTTACAGAGTACCAGATCCCATTCCTCTTAATCCAACCACATGTCAGGCCAGATGTAAACCGTGTTGAGGGACCTGCGGTGCTTAGCTCCTCCTGGTTCATTAGGAAAAACCAGAGAGTCTGGTCACAAACTGGCCTCTGTGGCATCCTCTACCGTCCCTCCAGCAGATTTCTGTGCCTCGGTTTGTGCTGCCTGAAGCTGGAAAGCTGCCACCTGACTCTCCGAGTCAATCAAGCCCTGACCACCCTCCTGGCTGGGACAGCAGCTCTCAGCCAAAGGAGCCCAGACCAGAAGACGTCCACCAGCCTCTTCTGAATCTCTGCCAGGAAGCTGCAAGGGGCATTAAGCATGATGTCACGGGCAGACAGCTGCCAAGTTGTTTATTATCAGCACCCTAGCCCTGTGTGAGAGACGTGATAGCAGGTGCTTACACCTCGACAGCATCGCTTCAATTGCTTGAGACACACTGTACCTTGCGAGAGACCCATTACTCAAAAACCATTGCCTGTCAGTTTTCCCTGAGGCCTGCTGGGAGCTGTGGAGAAGAACCCGTGCACCACGCCAGGTCGCGGAGCTTCAGTCTCGCCACAGTCAATCCTGGCAGACGACACCCTGCTGTGACAATGTACCACTCATCCCTTAACCAAAATTTCTAGGATACCCGCACGGACAGCTTGAGCAATATCCTCACAGAAGTTGAAAGAATGAAACCCGCAAGCTCAAATTTCACGAGATATTAGTCTGGGAAAGATTCACTGAAAATCAATTGAGTCTGGCAGCTGGAAGTAGAACCAATCAGTGAACTTTGAGGTGTGAGGTAGATGATGATGACAGCAAGAAATGGGGTATTCAAATTAAATTTGAACACTGTACTTGGTTTATAGGACCAGCATATTAAAGATTAATGTCTTTATTACAACCATGGACTTCTCCTAGTTTTGGCCAGCATACCTGGACACAGTATACAGTATTGCACTAATCAATGGTATTATAGAGTGAGTGGACACCGAACTACAAGCCCCCAGATGGAATTTAAACTCTGGTTTTTACCACACAATTAAAAGCAGCGTTCTAAACAAAGGAGAACATTAAAAGTTATCACCTCAGTAACTCATTACGACTGTCGTTTGCAGTCCGGCCCAACTCCGTAACACTAAAGAAACTC
Source organism: Scortum barcoo (assembly GCA_023238725.1). Lineage (NCBI taxonomy): Eukaryota > Metazoa > Chordata > Actinopteri > Centrarchiformes > Terapontidae > Scortum > Scortum barcoo. Next base: position 9,965,951 of record CM041542.1, read on the forward strand.
ATAATGGAGTTTCTTCTTGGTTCAGACGGTTGAACTCTAGAAGTGACTCCTCTGTGCACATCAGGATATCCAGCAGTGAGCACTGCAGACAAACTGTAAGTCTGTTTCTGGTAACAGACTGAGATTCAGACGTACCGTGCAGAGAGTGAGCAGGAAAAAGGATAGGGAGGGATGTGAACAAAAGACATACAATACAAGGAACATATAAGATCAGATAAAAGGAGGTAGCAGATGAAGATAAATGGACAGAAACACTAAAGGAAAACCTGTGGCAGAGAAAAGGGGGTTGATGAGGGGATAGAGTGTTATGCTACTTTGAAGTCTAAGCGCTAGCTAAATGTAATGGAAGCAGGCATGGGCACGGCCGTTATAGGTCATTCCAGCAGTTTTAAACAACTTCAGCTACAGCATGACCTTCATCGCAGGAGTTTTCACTGAGCAGGCCCGCAAAGAAGATGCCAAAGGAATCCTAATGAATTTTTTTTTTTTTGTAATCCTATCAACGCTGACAATCTTTCTTAAATCTTGTTCTGCAAACGTACAAGACAACAACATGGCGCATGTTAAAAATCTAAATCTGACAGATCTGCACAACGGTGCACATAAGTGATTATAATACACAACATCGACTGTGAATATACGTGTGAAATGACAAAATGAGAGCGATAAAGTGTGACAAAGAAACCCGCAGTGTGAATGAGCCTGTGCATATTTATGCCTGTACGTGTCTGCTTGTGTTATTAACTTATGAAGAAAGGGAGTTACAGAAATGGTGGAGCGTCTCAGAGACTGTAAATGTGAGGTAGTGACCTTAAAAGCATTTGTTAGAGTATGAATGCAAAGTTAAGTCTGCACATGGGCTCCTCTCTGTACACAAATACAGGTTTGGAGGTTTCGGCGTGCTTGTGTGAGTGGCCACTTAATATATTCTCTCCTCACTTTTCATTTAGATTTAAGTCGCTGCCGAACCCCACAAAACTTTTCGGCTTGAATAATTCACTGTACTTTATCCTAAGCAAACCCATACTGTCCATAAAGAATATTTATGAGGGGACTAATTTGCAATATGGTGTGTAAGTATGTGTGTGTGAGAGAGAGAGATGTATTATGATACTGAATTAATGTGTGGAAAAGGCAGCTCCATATATTTGGGTTGAAAATGAAAGTCTGCCTGTGTCTACACTACAGAAAAGCAGCATGCATGTGTGCAAATACACACAATATCAACATGCATCAGTGTGCAAATAAGAGTGTGTCCATAGTTAGCACGATTACCTATTGCAGTGTGTGTGTGTGTTCAGTGTGTGTGTGTGTGTGTGTGTGTGTGTGTGTGTGTGTGTGTGTGTGCAAGTGCTGTAAGCGCTTAAGCCAATCAGACACACTCACAACTGTCCTACTGTACACCATTAAAATCAAAGGGAAACTTTGAAAGCAGAAATTCGTCTGTAGCTTATCATTACCAAGCTCACGTTGTGGCGGGAACATCAAAGGAAATCCCTTTGGCTTGGATAACTACAGTGCATCTCTTACAGCCAATAAAATAGAGTGGAACGGTGAAGTGGGTAAAGGAGCAGGTCAGTGTTTGGAAGCAACAGTAAATATGAAACATTTGAAGCATCGAGGGTCTTTTACTGAAAAATGGCGAGTCGAAAAGAAACCCAAGGCGCTTCACTTATCTGGTACTACATCTATAAAATAAGAGGAGAAGTATGTCCAGTTCTTTTAATAAATATTATGCATGGTACTAGAAAAAAATCTTAAAAAATACACATCAAAGGTGTTCTAAATAATGTAAAAAGATTGAGATTGAGCTTTTGTCAACACAATCAGGGCGGCCTTCTTACACGAAGGCTGCCAGCGATGCCACTGCGGCAATCCACCAGCTTTGTGCCCGTTGGTCAAAGCACCTGCTGTGTGTACAACTCCCCACTCCGGCTGGGAGTCTCAGGGCCAAGAAGTTCCCTTTCTGTCCTGCCTGCAGCGATAGCATCAAAGATCACCAGTCAAAGATCCTTGTTATACCTCACAGACAGAAACAACGGGAGACGTAAAGAGTTGAGCCAAAGAAGAGGGATGAAAGGCAGAAATTGGAGCAGAAAAACAACGGGGTGAACAGTGTGGCCTTTATGGTGAACGTTCGCTGAAAATGTGGAATAAGTGTAAAATGTGGAATAAGGCGGAATTTGCCAAAATGTGGAGGCAATTTTGAAATATTAGTGTTTTCCTGAAGAGAAAAAACTACTGAATGTGTTTAGGTGTCATTTACGGGCACACTGCTTCTGTCCTCTACTCTCTCTGTTTTTGGTGAAGTTGAAAATAAATTTACAGATTCAGACCTCCCAGATCAATAACTGAAGGTCAAGACACTGTTAAAAAAAAACAATGTCTCTTTCCCACAGCAACACTGGACAGCTACAAAAGTGTTCGATAACGTCAAACTTATACAGTGTAGTGTCACTAAAAATCACTCCACACACCAGTGGTCTCCTGTTTGTTATATTACAACACTTAGTTTGGGGGAAAAAAGGCTTTTGCATAATGTGAGGGAACAATTATGAATTATTTGTGTGATGAGTGTGGTGTGTAATTAGACATTTTTTTCATATTACAAAATGTGCTTAAATCATGTAAACAGAACTTTGAAAACAAAAAAAAAGTGGAATTTGGGGGAAAAATAAAACAGATCTCACAGGGCCCTAGTCACAAAAGGTAGACCCAGCCTTAAAAAAAAAACAACAGCGACTAACCCACAACATTAATGTCTGATGAAGCTGTCAATATATAATTGCCAGAGAGTATAGTATTCAACTAATTATCAATTATTAATACATTTTAATCTAATATTATGATATATTATTTATTTTATTTTTTCTTCTTATTCTATAACTATACTACTAAACTATAACTAGAAACTAAGACATATATTTCAGTGTAATTACACAAAGTATTATTAACGTGACATTTTGCACTGTCTGGTGTCACTGGTGGCCTCGGAGTAAAGGATGTGTGAATCACTTTAAGATTACAAAACCTCCTTACACTGGAGCATGCCAGACATACACGCCAACATTTACTTCAGAGTGGTTTAGGACTGTGGTGGAGCCCTGAAGGTTTTGGTTTTCCATGGTTTCACGGTTCTTATCAATGTTATCATTGCAAAAATGTAAAAACCAAATGTACGCTAAATGCATAGCATCAAAACAGCCGACAAAGTTAGAGACTAGCTGGTGAACATAGTGGTGTATTTAGCAGCAATCTAAGGGAGTTGTTGAAGACAAAGTGACACTGGTACTGATTTTTGAGACGCATACTCATATCAATATTTGGAAAATAGCAACGAAGCAAGATAAAAATAAAACTGAGTTGCCGAGTTACTGCACACTTGGTTGAAATAAACACATAAGCAGTTGATAACCACGTAGGCAGTCCTAAACTCAAAGACCTTGATTTGTTTTCTTTTCATGGCTTGTATGGTGTCAAAGGTTGCCAGCTCTAGCTTGACACAAGACCTTTTTAATGCCTTAAAAGTCAGCAGAAGAAGAAAAGTTTTTTTATTATTATTCTATAAAAGTGACAGATAAGAATGCCAAAACCTTGATCAGTTGATCTGAACCGTCTCCAGCATCTCAAACAAGCTTGAGATTAGAGAAGCCGGAACAATTACACTGAAGCATTTTCTGAAACTCCTGCCTCTTTCACAAAAATCCAGATGACAGGTGGAAAAACTCAGAGTGAGACGCCGTGACCTCTAGAAATGGAAATGGGTTGAAATGGGTTTCAAAACAGCTTCTCACAGTAGAATTATCAGCAGAGACATAAACCGTCAGAGGGTGAGATCTGGAGTCTTAACTTTCTGGTGGGTAGGAATACTAAAAATCTCCACACTTTTCTGGATCAGCGCCAGTACTATGATTAGAAGAGTAGCTAACAAGTTATGTTTCCAGGTCTAACAGTGAAAAGGAACCAAGAATTATAACAGCTTCTTGGGTTTTTTTGTTTGTTTTTTTTAAATAAAAAAATGGGGGAAAAAGCAACTCCTGCATACTAAACTGTAGTCCATCAACCTTGCCATTCATATTCTACATTTCCTCTACACACCCTTTCACTTTGGTTTGCACTTGTTTAATGATTTCAATGGGGATTAGTTAACGATGTAGGATTAACAGTGGAAGTGATGAGACAATCAGCCCACCAGGTGTCGGGAGGCCTCCGATAATATCTTGTCCTTTGAAGGTGCAGCCGTAGATAAGTGCACAAATTGATGGTGATTCACTAAAATCAGTATTACAAGAAAAAAAATGGAAAGAAAAAATAAATAAATAACATGGTGCACAATCTGTTCCGTTTTCATTCAGGTCTATTCTCTGTTTCTATTCCCGTGCTCTGACTGACAGTTTGTATGTACAAAGTAAAAATAAATAAATAAATAATCCTCCAACCTCTCACTTCTCTCTGCCCTACCCTGTGACAGGTGAGAAATTGAACAATTGATATTTCTGACAGGAACTCAATTAAATCCTGTGGCCACTGTCAAAAAACGACACAAGAGGAACGGGCGTGTGTGTTTGTGCGCGAATGTCTGCGAGATATGATCATATATACCTGCATTTTATTGCATTTGTTAAGTTGTTTGTGAGAGAGTAAGAAAACAAAATTTATAGAAGAAATAAATCATAAATTAAGTCAAGGATAAAATGTTCAAAATAGACTATTTCAGAACTGTATTGTAAGCATTTACATTTTCCATACAGTGCTAAAGACCCTCTTGTACAAGTTTATATATCAGTATAATGCATTTCTATCTGACCACGCACCGCTTCTCTGTCTGCTGATGGGGATTTCGAATTACGTTAATTCTAATAAAATGAAGTTCTCCTATAAGCTGTTGGTTAAATCCATATTTCATTATGGCAGAGGGAGACAGAGACGCAAGAGGAGAAAGAGTGAGAGAAACTTCAAGATAAAAAAAAAGAAACACGGACTGTGCAAAATGCAAAGAGGGAGCAGGAGTGAGATGAGAGAGAGAGAGAGACAGCAAACATAAGAAAGAGAGACAGAGACAAGCTTGTTGCCCCTGTGGCACTGTGTGATAAGGATATTATGTAGATTGAAATGCTTCATGCAGGTTGAAATCAGCATAAAATGTTGAAGCAATTTTCTTTTTAAACTCACGTCATGGCCTAACTGTCAAATTATACACAGACTCCACTTTGGCTGTGATGTGAATGCAAATCGGGCTCCTAATCTGAAGTTGTGAGTAACATTTGAACTCCGGAGACGTACAGTACAACTACCTAAAGTTGTGGGTGGGTGTCAGTACCTCATTAAAACAAAGGGTCAAAAGTGTTTGACTGGAAGCAAATGTTTGTTTGATAAATCAGCACCCAAAGAGGCGTAAGAAGTAATCTTAGTATAGCATGTTGGTATGTCAGTATGCAGATATTTGCTAATTGCCACTAAACACAAAGTATAACTGAGACTGATGAGATTGGGATTGTGATAAATTTTCCCAGGTAATCGGTCATTTTATTTTCTGTGGTCTATAATAAATGGTCATAGTCTTCCTGCAGAATGAAGTACAAGACATTCACATATTTCCCATTGCTTCCTTGTGCAAACATCAAGAACACTTTTAAAAACTGAGTCATGAGGATGATTTCTGATTAAATAAATGGTAATGGAACAAAGCCTTCAAGTGAAATATCTCAGACAGAGGGGCGTTAGACCTTAAGGCCATGCAACATTGGCATAATTAAATGTTACAACATTTTAAGACAAATATAACTATATTAGTTATGACACTTGAGTAAAGAGAATTTATGCAAGATCACATTACATGAACAAAAAGTTATAAGCGTACAGTTACCCATGAACTATGCTAATCATATTATGCTGCTGAAGACTGGTTATGATTCTTTTGTCTTTTTTTTTTCCCCTTTTAATATTTTTTCTCTACACAGCAAATATATCATGCTGGTTTTGCAGGGTGGCTAAGTGCAGCATTTCCAAAATTAGGTTTCACAAGGGGTCCAAGACGAGGTTCAAGAGTCCCCACAGCAAAATGATAAATAATTCATTTTCATTATTTTTTCATACACTACAGTCTAGTAAAGAGATTAGAACATTGGCAGAGTGTATAACTGTGATTATTTTACTTACTTGCTGTATGTTTCCCTGCTTCGCTGCCCTAACTTTGATGCAAAAAATAACTGTTTTTGTCCAAAACACTTGCAGACAGATGTTCGAGAATACTTTCAGAACAAAAGATTGTGTCACTCACAGACATACTGTGAGGCAAAATCATGAGTTTTAATTGATTTGTATCAGATGTAATCCTCTCGCTTTTATCCATCTTTGACTCTTGTTTCTATTTGCAAGTTCTCTACCTGTTAGGTCCTTGTTTTCACTGTGTAATCAACCATTAAAATATAATCAAAATACAAACTTTTACTTTTTTTTCTTTACAAACAAGAAAAGTCCAACCACTCAAAATAAGTGTCAACACAAAATTTGGAATAATAGTACAAAAATAATCTCTAGTTTCTATGCAAATAGGTACCCGAACCAGCAGATGGATTATGTGACAGTGATTAAAGTGAATAACAGATACCATATGGATATACAGAGAAAAAAAAAAGGAAGAAGGAAAAAACACATTTTCTTCAACTGGAAACATGCAACAAAGAGAAAAGAGAAGATGATAAGGGTGTAAACAGATGCGAAGGCTGCCAGTAACAAGGAAAAAAAAGAGACAGTAAAGAGTTCCAGTGCCCCACTGTGCAGCCAAACTATTTCTGGGACCCCAATCTCATAATCCCCTGCCTGCCAACAAAGCATTTTCAAACTCATTTCCTGAGAGCATCGCGTCAGCCATAAAACCACAAATGGAGCAGTAAATAGCCTGATAACACCCAACTGTTTCTCTTTACAGCTGCCTTTGTCTCTCCAGCAGTGGACAGCCGATCTTGCCTGCCTTCTGGGAAACGTTGGGCCTATTAAAGCGGGTGCAGCGCGGTGAGGGGTTGGCTTTCTGTACGAAGACGCGAAGCAAGCAGCCAATCAACGGTCAGACAAGCTGGATGGCTGTTAGGGTGCAGAATGATGTCTTAACTGATGGAGAAGGGCTCGGTGATCAGCTGTAACATGACAGCTCGTTGCGGCGAGCGACAGAGTCTTTACGCCGTTCGAGACAGAGGTGTAAAAGGAAATGTTCATCGTCAACCAATAAAAAAGGAGTTTGAGGGAGCACGCGCTGTGACTGCTGTCTAAATGAATCCATTAAACACCTGGATGAGTTTGTGCTCATCTGCTTTATGTTCAAATGTCTTCTTTTTTATTTATTTATTTTTTTAAATTATAGGGCTGAGATGTCTGAGCACTTAACTAATCTCTTAATGTTGTAAGAGCCATGTTGGTAGAAACCTGTTGGGCTACAGACATGCGGCTTCACACTTTTAAATGCTTACTACAGTATGAGTCAGTGTTGCTATGACGTGTGCGTTGTCGAACTCCTGATTCATTTGCATCTACATCAAACTCTGACAAGAAGTGTAGGACATAGAAGGTCCATTCAATATCTGCTGCTCCATAAACCGAATGGTTAATGTACCTATTGATTATTACGATAAAGATCTTTGGAAACGCTGACTGCGCTCAGGCTGGACTATAATGGGCAGTTAAACACACACATGCATGTGCACTCTCTCACACACATACACACAAACTTCATATTCACACAAGCATGAGGGGGCTTCGTCCACTCACACCTGCTTACATTTGCATTTACATGTGCTTACATACCACTAAGCTAAAAACGCACTCATCACACACTGACACACCTATAATCCATATTCTAATCTTTGCTTTTATAATTTCATTCTTTATTACTGCATTAATGATGCTCTTCACGTCAGTTTCACACATAAACCCAGGAGGCTCTCCATGTTTATGAAATATACTGTATATGCAGGTGAAAATTAGCATTTTAAAAAGATGAATTGTGCTGAATCTATTACTTTAAGATTTGTATCTACAAATCATTTTACTCTGAGGGATAATCTGCATTTACAACTTGATATTACGGCAATTATCTTCAGACCTCTGCTCATCATAAGCTTTTTTATGTTGACTATAAAATGTAAAAAGCACTATTAGTGTGTCTTTTTTTTTTTTTTTTTTTTATTAACAGGGACATGTGACTGGGGTTTCTCACTTAAACAAGTGTATTAACGAGCATTTTTTGGTGAAAATCTAAATTTAAGGATGGACAATGTGCCCCTCATTTCATAACACTGAGTGGAGTTAGAACACTTGTTTGGGGCTGGTTTGGGATTAAATAACTTTCTCAATCGAGCAGCCTTTATTTTATGTTAAACTAAATCTAAGCTTCCCTGGCTGGTTAACATGATGAAATGAAGCTGCATCTAACAATCATTGTCACTTAATCTGAAACTTATTGTGTCAATTAATAAAATGAATTATTTTGTTTCTAAAACATTATAAAAGAGTGAAAAATGTCACAATATAACAGGTGACAAACACCATCTAACCCCAGAGAGACAAGCAGGACCATCTCTCCTTCCATCTCTGCATCCACCTCGACATGGGAGGAAACAAAGAGACAGCAAATGTGGAGGGATTAGAAACTGATTGCGGTTCTGGCCACATGGACGACCTATTAGCATCCTGCTGGCCAGATTGCAGGTTGAACAATATACCGGTGGGTCTCCGTACATACATCAGTTTCTGGTGGGATATGAGGAACTATAATGTCCTTCGTTTCACCAAAACTTGGCTGAATCCTGGAATACCAGACAGCATCATTCAATCAGTTCAGTCAGAGGAGGACACTGTCTTCCTGTTTACAGATATCAACCTGCCAGACACAGTGGACTGAAGGATGACCGTCTTTCTTTAGCTTCCTCTCCATATTGGAGCTGGAGAAGCTAGAGAAGTGCAGCAACCACCGGCCACGCCACACTTTCAGGGACTGTCCTATTTGGTCTAATTTTTAAGTTACTACTGTGATTAAAATGAATCTTTATAGCATATTTCTATTCTTTGTTCTTATTCCATTTTACATTTTGCTCGAGGGTCACACACTGCAATATGGTTATACCCTGTATGATGGCATGTGACGAATAAAACTTGAACTTGCATTTTGGTGACTCACACTGAATGTACACATAACTTTAGCCTGTTTACATAAAACCTCCACTCAGCCCTTTTAAAATCCCAGTGCATACTTGCCCTTGTCTTTATTGACTGAAAACACCAGAAATATGGGTTTGCAAGGAACCATGTCGTTAGTGCAAACAGAAAATCTTGTCATGCCAAAAAGCCATTTTGGGAAAGCTGAACTGAAAAAAGGATTTTGAATATAAATCTGAATGTAAAATGTCAAAGAAGGCAGATTTCATCACTTTCATATTAATTCTTGTGTACCCTACTGCTAGTTCAGGTAAGAGCCAGTTAATTGCTCTCCCTCCTACCTGCACAGCCTGTCTGGCTTGGCTTTAAAAAGTTGCCAAATATCAAAGACCTTTTGACTACAAAGCCTTACACCTGAACAACCCATGCTGTTCACACTTTTCAGCTTGATTTTCTAAGACCGTAGGCATGGAGTGACAAGGTTCACATTATAGGATTTCAAAGGCTCAAAAAAGGAATAAGAAAAAAAAAAAAAAACACTCCCGCAAACAGCTACGATTAACTAACACAAGCCCTGCGTGTTTTGATGTGCACACATGCAAGTGTAGGCAGATGTTACGGGGAACATACGCATTGTGCACACCTACACACACACCTTCATAAGTGTGTGTGTCAAACACACACAAACCCGGGGAGGCAAATCCAACGGCAGAAAGCTCTGAAGATCCACGTGGATTCTCTTAACCGGAGCAGAATCAAAGCAGACAGATGATTTAATTAAAAATGTATGCAGTCAAAACCCATTATCTCAACATCCTTTTCTCATGCACCACCTTCTGTCAAATGTTAAACCAGACGTAAGCCAGGATCGGACAAACTAAATCCCCCACGAAACATGAGAGAAACTCCTACAGAGTCCCTAAAGGGCTACAGAGGGATTTTAATGCACGTGGTGCTTTACACAAATTAAGGCTGCAGTTTCCGAATCGGTGTGTGAAAATTACTATAAACATGACTGCAAATGTTTATATGCATGTCATTGTCTCACTTTAAACCAATAACAGTTTAACAGGGCCTTTACATGCATCTGTGGCTTTATGCTTCCATGTGTATTGCAGCAGAGTAAATGCAGCAGCTGACTGATTCAGGTTTATCAGACATGGAGGAGAAGCCGCATGTAGACAGTAATCAGCACCACAGTGTGTTGGACAGCTCCACCCGGGCCAACCAAGGTTTACTATTCCCCCTCATTACTGCACAAGGATGATATGAGGCTGTTGTTCTCGAAAACCTGAGATTGTCTTGTCAATATATTATTCCTGAAGCCAAGAGTGTGGCAATTATTTTATTATTTGGAGGATGAATAATCCATAGTCATTTTTCTAGCAATTAATGCAAAATATTCTTAAAAAATATTCGTATTCTTATATTCTTAGTGAGGATTTGCTGTGTTTCTGAATCTTCTGTCGTTTTAAACTGAACTGTGCATTTGGCGTCTTTCACCATTTCTTTACATTTTTTTTTTTAGACCAAAGGACTAAAAGATGAATCAATTAACTGATATAATAATCGACAGGTCACGTGTGGGCAAAGCTTGAAGTGGACCTCAAGATGGGATTCTTTTCCACTTCCCTTTTTGCGCCACTCTAGTTTCTGATTTTTACAGCCAGGTTCATTTATACAGACGCTGAAGAAGGCAGGGGTGAAACTAGCTTTGACGCACTCTTTTAAAAAAAAAAAAAAAAAAAACATGTTTTCACTGCGCTTTCATTATTGGCGGTCGTGGGTTTTATGCAGTCCAAGGTTTTACCATCACAAGTACTTTCAGTTAATTTCTATAACAGTCATGGCAAGTCAAAGGATTTCTGCAAATTGACAAAGATGTATATCTACGTATTGATATCTCTCCCTCACTCTCTTTACACACACACACAAACAGCTGTGTCAGACCGAATGTGTTAAATCATTTATGAGTCTCCAGCACTGCTAATGCAAACTGCACACCGATACCCACTTAATAATTAAAGCCGCGTATTGATTGTGGAATTACAATGCTTGTGTTGAGGGACATTAGTCAGTGGCGCTAATGATAATAACGCCGCCGATCCCATCCTACAAGACCGGCTTTAATTCAGCGGGTGAATGGAGATGGAGGGGAAAGGGGACGGAGAGGAAATAAAAGGATGCAGGGAGGGATTTGAAAGACAGACTGAAAGTCAGAGAAAAGGACTGAAAGAGAATGTTGAGTAAAACTAACTATTGAAGAGGATAAAGGCGAGGAGAGAAAAGAGAAAAACAGAAGAGCAGACAGTTTGAGCACAAATTCAACATCCAAAGAAATGTCATGTTTAAAGGGTTTAAAGTTTTAGAAGGACAGAAACAGTCTAGTTTAGTCAACAGTGACTTACGATGAGGAGGATGTTGGCCTATACTGTAGTTTGTTACTTTCAGAATACTCTCAAGGTACTACAGGAAGTAAAACATACAAATCAATTATTAGTGCCATTAGAGATACTTTCACTGATTGCTGCTAACATTTATTTTGACCTTGTTTTGGAGATCCAGTATTGAGACTTTGCCTCTTTGTTGGTGACATATTGACACTTGTTGTAATCAGATGTAATCAGATGTATATTATGTGTTCGTTTTTTTTTTAGGTTTATCAGCATTTTTGCTGCAGAAGTTTATGTTTAAATATAATTAATATGTTGAGTTAATTTGTTATTGAGGGTTACCAGTACACGGACATATATATAATACACGCAATGTAGAAAAAGCCAAATACACCTCAAAGTAAAGAAATTGGCATCACCACACATAACAGAGACGATGCCAATAATGTGGTTGCACTTGTTACCCTCACGACCTGCGCCATATTTATTTATGCATGCAGCACATACTGTAATGAAGGGAATACAGCATGTAATGAACTAATAAAGTAGAACAATCAGCACATCAGAAGAGGAGAAAAAATCATTTATAATAAAGGCCTGGTTTGTGACAGGTTAACAGTGATGTGAGTCACATATCAGCTTACGTCAGGGTTGGAAATTAAGTGATTTTACTTGGCATATCTGCCATAGTGGAGAGTTTTGTTGTGATGTTGACAATTAATGTGACAAATAATGAGTGTGGCATGGCGTGGATGAAAAATTTTCTCCGCTATATAGCTAACTGAGTAGTTAACTGGATAAAATGAAAAGATGATGATCAAGTTATGATGATGATCTAGTTAAATAATATAGTCTTTCCACCGTTGGAACAGTGGTTACTTCAGTACACCTCTGAGTCACAGACTGTATATCAAGATCTTTATATATACACAATCCAAGTTCGGGGAAAGTGAGCACCGCAGGATATGATTGCCATTAAGGCAATAACCACCCTGAAGACCTTTGGTAACACTGAGTGATGCATCCCATTAATAGGAAATGGATGGAAAGTACCTAAAAAAAAACAAAACAAAAAAAAAAAACAGTGGGTTTCTGTGTATTATATAAGGGTACGTAGTTACTGACTAAACACTGACTGATATTTGATTCTGTGAATTTTTCTATGGTAAACATGGCCCCTGCCTTCCCTTTCTGATCTCTATCATGAACCAGTGATGCATAAATATTAATTCTTACACTACATCTGGAGTTGGAAATCAAAATAAGACCACTTGTACTTAAATTAATGTTGCGCCGCTCCACGCAGCATTAAATTGTTGCACAGATATGTTAAAGGAAAACATGGTGCTATGGCTGAAAAGATTCAATGGGTCCCTACTTGTAAACCCGATGATGTGTGTGTCTCCATTTGACATTTGTGCCATATAATATGTGGTTTTACAGATGAAAAATGTCAGGCAGCCAACATATAATATACATTTAAAAAAAGAGCTGCATCATAGTTTAAGCGTCTAGACCCTAAACTACTAATCAAAAAAATGATACGTCTGAGAACATCTGATATGAAATGTAAGAGGCATCCAGATGGTCGAAGAGTGGAGGAAATAAGCTTTCAAACTAATGACTCAAACAAAGTAGGACAAAGACATAACTTTAAAAGTATGATGCTATCTTGTGTAAGGGCGCCAGTCTATAACGGTATGTTTAATTTCTCTCACAAAAATCCTGTACTTGCAAGATACAGCTATCATAACTATTCATCGTTGCTTATAATGAAAACAAAAAACACTATTCAGCAGTCTTTCACAACATCTGGAGTGACGCTGATCAGATTCTGGCAAAAATGATATATTTGTATGTCATTTTCCACATGTTGGGCACTGTTAGTTAACACTGATGTTTCTGGTGCTCAAAATTTCTTAAACTCTGACATGGCTGATGGAACTGTGTCACCCTACAGCAAAAGAAAAAAAAAAAAAAGCCTAAAATAATATTTTATGAAACTAAATGACTAGATGGGTTGAGATGAGTTCCCGCTGATTCATCTATGCGTCATGATCACAGCTTTCCAAAATAAGTGTACATGTTTGAAAATCTTACTTATGTTCGTTACCTCAACCACACGTAATAAAATCATGTTATAAACAGGGTTTTTAAATAAACCATGTGTTTTTGTGTGTATCTAATCAGATTTTTTAACTCTGACATTTTTCCATCTCAACGCACATTCTCCAGTGAGGCAGAGTATTCAGAGAGACTTTGTGAATCCAGATATCACGTGCGAAAATTCATTACATACAGCTTTTGTGTACATAATGAGCAATGTGCATTTGCATGCGTGTGGTGGTAATGGATGGAGAAAGTTAAAAGGAGAGGAAGAGATGGGAATAGATGGATGCTTAAGATAAAATGAATGTGTTTAGGTACGTCCCTGTGTGTGTGTGTGTGTGTGTGTGTGCTGTCAGTTCCCTAATGAAAACATGGCATCACCCCAAAGATGAGGTTTCTCTGAAGCTGACAGCCAGCTCTTACACTGATGCTAGAAAGGCTAAATAAAAATATTCCCTCGGTAACTGTACATCATTTATCATCATCACATTTATTTAACAGTGGTAGGTTGACTGAAAGTGCTTCGAGGGCTCGGAGCCAGAGGTGAGAGGGCTTTGGCGAACTATAAAAGAGAAGCTAAACATAAAACTGGAACTAATGCTCTGCAGTTGTAAATATGTTTGATGATTCGAATGTTGTCACATTAACAGACAACTGATGAGTTACTGTGCACTGATTAATGGATTTAATCTGAATCTTTTGTTTGATACATACTGTAGCCCGTCTGGCTCCAATCCCTTGACTTGGCTAATTTTAAAACTGGCTCATTTATATATTCAAAGTGAGAAATAGCACCGGGTGTGGCTGAACTGAATCTTACAGCTTCAGTTGCTGAAGTGCCTCAGTGAAGTGGAATTAGGCAGCTCCTCTTCGTTTAGCCCTTTGGTCACAAAAGTGTAGCATCATTATTCTTTCGTATTCACATTTGGGATCACTTAACCTTAAGACAATCAGTCAGATTGGGAGAGAGTTGTCTTATTTTGAAAATTGCACCTGCTCTGAGTTAGCACATATGCGATGGATTATACACTCATGAAAACATAAATATCATATTCCAACACACTGGTCCTAAACGGGCTGAACCACCACACAGACTGCCCTTTTTTTTTAAACAAGGATTGTGATCAGAGTGTCAGAATAATGTGAAAATGATATAATCACATAAAAACCTTTACTTTCAGACTTTAACACTCAAACTCGAACCAAGGCGGTCATTTTGACTGTTTTGAAATTTTGCATTGTAATAACTTTATTGAAATGAAATCCATGTAACTATAGGGACCCTGACTTTTCCTAAATGTGTGTATATTTTATTCTAACATTGTTATTTTCTTAAAATTACAAAACACAAAAGAGTTCAGAGTATTTCTACCTAGAAATCCGCATAACAGTCATATTGACCCATACCTTATAATATGACCTTACATGGCATTATAGACAGTGTAGAATTTCAGTGTTTGATACTTTTCCTCTCTTTTTTCCTCTTTTTTCCCCTCTTTCACTGTTGCCTAGCAATTTTTTTTAGCAAGAGTAGAGTAGAGTAGTAGAGTAGACACTGGCTGATACTGGCTCTGACAGCGATTCAGAGATAATTCCCCCTCATAAAAGAAGCCGACTGGACACCTCTAATTCTGCATCTGCTGTCATTCCATCTGCTAATTGTTTATGCTGTTGATTCTTGTTGATGTTTATTATTACCTATCCTAACGTTAAATCTAATTTATTCTTAGATTTTATATTGATTATTGAAATTATATGCAAATAATGTATGAATGGTCAAAATGACCTGCTATGGTAATTCTAGTAGTTATAGAATTCAGGTAGTTGGAATGTTAAGGCTGCAACAACAAACATTTTCTTTATACTGACAATCACTCACCTCACTTCTTGTCACTAGTGTTGTTACAAAGGGGCAGTCATAGCGATGAACTCCAAGGCAATTATACACCAACTCTGCACCAACTCTGTAAACTGAACTAATAATAAAACGTTGATTGGTGTTTTGAATCTCCATAGATTGAAAGAACAAAAACACAAAGAACCATTATCTCTTAACCACGTTCTTCATCTCTTACACTCGTCACCATCATCACTCATCTACCCACATCATACAATTTTGTCATTTCACACTTCATTTACACATTTAGGCGCGCTACCTCACATACGTTATATAGATCATACAAAGCACGGGCACAAAGCTGCACCACTCGGCTCACTGCATGTGACATCTTTCACTATCACTGACAACTTCAATCATTCAGCCATGTAACAGCCCATTCTCTCTCTCTCTCTGTCTCTGTTACACACACACACACACTAAAACCTCCATCTCTTCATCCATTGTCATTTGAATAGAAGAAGCAAATCAGCCAACACCACATATATATATATATATATATATATATATATATATATATATATATACCCCTCCTTGAACCGCCACCTTACTGTGGTGGAGGGGTTTGTGTGCCCTGAATGATCCTAGGAGCTATGTTGTCGGGGGCATTACGCCCCTGGTAGGGTCTCCCATGGCAAACAGGTCCTAGGTGACGGGCCAGACTAAGAGCGGTTCACAAGCCCACCATGGATAAAGGAAGAACAAGGACCGTTACATGTCGTAGCCCGGATTGGAGGCGTTACCTGGGGCCCCACCCTGGAGCCAGGCCTGGGGTTGGGGCTCGCAGGCGAGCGCCTGGTGGCCGGGTCTTTGCCCACGGGACCCGGCCGGGCTCAGCCCGGAAGGAAATGGCATGACGTGGGTCCGCCTTCCAGTAGGCTCTCACCACCCGCAGGAAGGTCCATGAGGGGCCGGTGCAATGTGGTTTGGGTAGCAGTCGTGGCAGGGGGCCTGGGGCCTCGAGGCCCGACCCAATCCCTGGACCAAAACTCTGGCAATAGGGACATGGAATGTCACCTCGCTGGGGGGGAAGGAGCCTGAGCTTCGTGCGGGAGGTTGAGAGGTACCGGCTAGAGATAGTCGGGCTCACCTCCACGCATAGCTTGGGCTCTGGAACCCAGCTCCTTGAGAGGGGCTGGACCCTCCACTACTCTGGAGTTGCCCAGGGTGAGCGGCGGCAGGCTGGTGTGGACTTGCTTATAGCTCCCCAGCTCAGCCGCCATGTGTTGGAGTTCACCCCGGTGAACAAGAGGGTCGCTTCCCTGCGCCTTCGGGTCGGGGATAGGGTCTCTTGCTGTTGTTTGTGCATACTGGGCCGAACAGCAGTACAGAGTACCAGTGCAGTACCCGGCCTTCTTGGAGTCCCTGGGAGGGGTACTTGATAGTGCTCCGACTGGGGACTCCTCCATTGTTCTACTGGGGGACTTCAACGCGCTCACGTGGGCAGCGATGACAGTGATACCTGGAGGGGCGTGATCGGGAGGAGGAACGGCCTCCCCGATCTGAACCCGAGCGTGTGTTCTGTTATTGGACTTCTGTGCTAGTCACGGTTTGTCCATAACGAACACCATGTTATGACACCATGTTTGAGCATAAGGGTGTCCATCAGTGCACGTGGCACCAGGACACCCTAGGTCGGAGGTCGATGATCGACTTTGTTGTCGTTTCATCTGATCTCCGGCCGTATGTCTTGGACACTCGGGTAAAGAGAGGGGCTGAGCTGTCAACCGATCACCACCTGGTGGTGAGTTGGATCCGCTGGCAGAGGAGGAAGTTGGACAGACCTGGCAGACCCAAAGCGTATTGTGAGGGTCTGTTAAGGAACGTCTGGCCGAGCCCTCTGTCAGGGAGGTCTTCAACTCCCACCTCCGGAAGAGCTTCTCACAGATTCCGAGGGAGGCTGGGGACATTGAGTCCGAGTGGACCATGTTCTCTGCCTCCATTGTCGACGCGTGGCAGTTCGAAGTTGAAGTTGTGTGGACGCAAGGTCTCTGGTGCTTATCGTGGCAGCAACCCCGAACCCAGTGGTGGACACCGGAAGTAAGAAAGGATGCTGTCAGGCTGAAGAAGGAGTCCTATCGGGCCATGTTGGCCTGTGGGACTCTAGCTGACGCAGTTGACGGGTACCGGCAGGCTGGCCAAAGCAAGCCGCAGCCCGAGACGGTCCTGGAGGCAAAAACTTCGGGTCTGGGAGGAGTTCGGTGAGGCCATGGAGGAGGACTATCGGTTGGCCTCGAAGAGATTCTGGCAAACCGTCCGGCGCCTCAGAAGGGGGAAGCAGTACTCTGCCAACACTGTTTACAGTGCGGGTGGGAGAGCTGTTGACCTCGACTGGGGACATTGTCGGACGGTGGAAGAAGAATACTACTTGAGGATCTCCTCAATCCCACCGACTTGCCTTCCAGTGAGGAAGCGGAGGCTGGGGACTCTGAGGTGGACTCTCGTCCATCACCCGAGCCGAAGTCACTGAGGTAGTTCGCAAGCTCCTCGGTGGCAAGGCGCGGGTGGGGGTGGATGAGATCCGCCCTGAGTACCTCAAGTCTCTGGATGTTGTGGGGCTGTCTTGGCTGACACGCCTCTGCAACATTGCATGGAGGTTGGGGACAGTGCCTCTGGAGTGGCAAACCAGGGTGGTGGTCCCTCTTTTTAAAAAGGGGACCGGAGAGTGTGTTCCAACTACAGGGGGATCACACTTCTCAGCCTCCCCGGGAAGGTCTACGCCAGGGTACTGGAGAGGAGAATTCGGCCGATAGTCGACCCTCGGATCTCGGATTCAGGAGGAACAATGCGGTTTTCGTCCCGGTCGTGGAACACTGGACCAGCTCTATACTCTCCATGCAGGGTGCTTGAGGGTTTATGGGAGTTTGCCCAACCAGTCCACATGTGCTTTGTGGATCTGGAGAAGGCATTCGACCGTGTCCCTCGTGGTATTCTGTGGGGAGTGCTCCGTGCGAGTATGGGGTCCGGGGGCCTTTGCTAAGGGCTGTTCGGTCTCTGTACGACCGGAGCAGGAGCTTGGTTCGCATTGCCGGCAGTAAGTCAGACCTGTTCCCAGTACATGTTGGACTCCGGCAGGGCTGCCCTTTGTCACCGGTCCTGTTCATAATCTTTATGGACAGGATTTCTAGGCGTAGCAGCCAGGGGCCAGGGGCCGGAGGGAGTCCGGTTTGGGAACCACAGGATTTCATCTCTGCTTTTTGCGGATGATGTTGTCCTGTTGGCTTCATCAAGCCAGGACCTTCAGCGCATGTGTACTGGAGCGGTTTGCAGCCGAGTGTGAAGCGGCTGGGATGAGAATCAGCACCTCCAAATCCGAGGCCATGGTTCTCGACCATCGGAAAAGGGTGGCGTGCCCTCTCCGGGTGGGTGGAGAGGTCCTGCCTCAAGTGGAGGAGTTCAAGTATCTCGGGGTCTTGTTCACGAGTGAGGGAAAGATGGAGCGTGGGGCGTGAGATTGACAGGCGGATTGGTGCAGCGTCCTGCAGTTATGCGGTCGGTATCGGGCAAAATCGGTGTACCGGACCTGTCATGTGGTGAAGAAGGAGCTGAGCCGAAAGGCGAAGCTCTCGATTTACCGGTCAATCTACGTCGCTCCCACCCTCACCTATGGTCATGAACTTTGGGTAATGACCGAAAGGACAAGATCGCGGATACAAGCGGCGGAAATGAGTTTCCTCCCAGAGGGTGGCTGGGGCTTAGAGATGGGAAGCCTCTCAGTCAGAGGAGCTGGGAGTAGAGCCTGCTCCTTCACATCAGAGGAGTCAGCTGAGGTGGCTTGGGGTTTCTGATGCCCCTGGATGGGCCTCCTCCCTGGGTTCAGGCATTCCAGAGGAGGCCCAGGGAGGATGGGAAGACCCAGGACAGGGCTCCCCTGGAGACGCTGGAAGTCTCTCAGGCTGGCCATGGGAGACGCCCTGGGAGCATCTCGAAGTCCCCTGGAGGAAGCTGTCTGGAGAAGTGTCTGGGGTGGAGTCTGCTGGACATCTCTGCTCAGACTGCTGCCTCCATGACCCAGTCCCGGATAAGCGGATGAAGATGGATGGATATATACATATATACATATATATATATATATATATATATATATATATATATATATATATATATATATATATACATATATATATACATATATATATATACATATATATATATATATATATATATATATATATATATATATATATATATATATATATATATATATATATATATATATATATATATATATATATATATATACACACATACATACATATATACATATATATATATATATATATATATACACATACATATATATATATATATATATATATATATATATATATATATATATATATATATATATATACATATATACATATATATATATATATATATATATATATATATATATATATATATATATATATATACACATATATATATATATATATATACATATATATATATATATACATATATATACATATATATACATATATATATACACATATACATATATATATATAATAAACATGATAGAAATAAGATCTTGATATAAGATCTTGATATTTATAACTAGACAGACATTTGACTGGATAGGCAGACAGACAGAAAAACAGAGTGTTGGTGTTGTGTGTTGGTATTAAAAGATAAAAATAGTGTTTGTCTGCGTAGGCATGGGGGGGGCACATGTGTGTAAAGTGGCAACAAAATCAAAACAGAACATATAAAACCAGCCTGTTTGCCTTGAAGTCAAAAGAAGATGAGTTTATGGATTTTTACCCACTGCGCCATCTGTCTCAAGAATACAAGCAGCACATGTGCAAGCATCCGTGCAGTCACACACCCACACACACACACACACACACACACACACACACACATACACTTGAACATACATTTGTAGAAAGTATTTGATTCTGTGGTTTAAAAGAAAAGACTAGAATTCATGAAGAAAAAAAAAATCATATTGTCCAAAGTCCTTTCTTAGTAATTGCTCAGCCACTCATCCAAACATTTAAGACTCACTGACATCTGCTTTAGTGCAACAGTTGTCAGACTTTGTGGGCCAAAAACCAAACACAGCACATGGAAGCAGCTGGTCACGTCATCAGCATCGTAGAAAATTAAACACAGTTTGTCAGCAGTGCAGCCAAAGAATGATGATACATTTCTGCAGTTCCACCACAAGGCTGACATTTTTGATCTTTCATGAAATGCCTCCACAACTATGGGATGAAATATTGGATGTAACAACTTTGGTGAACCTTTGACTTTAACCAATATGTTCAATGCTTTGATTTATGAACAAATACCTGCAAAACTAATGACGTTCCCATCAGCCTCTGTCGTACTTTTGGTTCAGCACCAATTATCAAATGCTAACACACTGTAATAAAAGTAAACATCAACATGTTTGCATGCGTTGTCTGCTCAAGTACAGCCGCACAGTCACTAGTCCTGTGCACATTACTATGATGCTCTTCAGCCTATATAATAGGCTAATTCAGCTAATACAAGATCAATAGGACAGTCAGACATGGTAACAATTTGTCATGCACATTCAAGACAAGTGGTCTTCTATAAACATTTATTAAATCTCGGAGTCACAAGCAGCATCGATCAATCCACCCCATTCAGAGTGACGTTCCAGCACGGGTTGACGTTCAGAGATTTATTGGATTGGAGACGTTTCTGACTCTGTCATTTATCGTCTCGGCTTTTTGATCCAGATACGTTCTGTATCTCGGAGGCAAAGACCCAGCTGCAGTCTGTGGAGCGCTGGATCACTGTCACCGGTCGAGCTGCTTAGACAGCAGATAGTCTGTGTCTGAGCTCTAGTAACTCTCTCTGAGGTATTTGAGACGTTCTGACCTTTTGGTGGCCACTTAAAACTTTAAGACAAGCAGCTTATTGACTGTCAGCAATGATTTATGTTAGCAAAGACAGACAGGAAAGAGGGCGGGAAGTGAGAGAGAGAGTGGATGAAGGAGCAACAAACAAACCGGTCAACACAAAGTATCTTTTGTTTTATAGTAAAAAGACGTCAGCGAGGAGGCGAGAGAGCCTTTATACAGAGCGAAGTAAGGCTGCATGTGTTACTTTGCATTCACTCGTGTTATTTAGTTTGACTTGAAACATAAACTTCATGTTCGACAGCACGAAGAGTGTTTTCTTTACGTCCATCACTTGAAAAGACCAACGCAAATACTTAGGCATGGCATCCCAGTTAGAGCAATGAAGCTTGACTGAACAAACATGCTAACAGCCAATTAAATATGTACAGAAACCAAAAATAACTTTTTTTTCCTGCTCCTATAACACTTTTTTTCTCTCCTTCTCTCTGTCGGTCTAACTTTCTTGCCCTCTGCCCATACCCAGGTTTCGATGTAATTTGCTGAGAAGTACACCAAAGAACAACGTTTTTTCGCGGCCGCCTCAGATGTTGTATCTGTTGCAACATGCTGTACATAAAGGCTTTTTTTTCCCTCTGATGTCTTCTCACAGCTCCAGAATGTAAAATACTTTGATTGTGACATCAGAAACTCAGTAGAGACACTATTTTTTTGTTTTATTTGTATAATTATATTCTCACTAAACTGGAAACTTTACCTAAAAAAAAAGTCCCAGTTTTCTTTCTAGCCTTTTTTTTTCAAATTTTCTCTCTTTCCCCTCGCTCCCTGTCGTTCCTCTGTCTGTGTCAGTCCGGTATAGGGATGCCTGAGCCCCATTCGCTGCTGAAAAAGTAAAAGTAATCTCTCCTCCTCCTGTTAGCAAACCTCTGTGTTTAAAACGAAGCCAGCAGCTTCTCATTTTGAGTTTGTATGCTGTCTGCGAGCTGGTTTCTGAACTCCGCCGAAGATATTTCATGATGCAAAAGAGGCGTCACTCTGTAAGACGGGGAACCAAACGCTAACAGCTAATTCTTTGTTTCCAGCGTTTTTCAGGTTAGGACATCATGAGGCTGATACGAGCCTTTTGACATTTTGACTCTCCACATTAGCTGAAACACAGGAGTTACTACTGACATTAACAGGGGCTCTGTTCCATTCAGGTGCTTGTGGTACCACTGTGACAGCAAGCCAGCATGCAGAAACTGAATGTGATGCAGCCATAATTAATTCATTTGCCTGTCGAAACGTCATTTGTCTCGTCATAACGGGTTAAAGGAAAGGAAAAGGAGAGTTCTGAGAAGAGGTCTAATCAGGTCACATGAGCAGAAAGGCCTGTGTGGGTGTAGAGAGGGTGTGATGTGCTTTTTTTGCATCACTACATTTGTTGAAGTGTTGCAATGGTACAGTAATATGCAGGTTTGTAATATTCAAAGCTTTTTCATTTAAAAAACTTTAACAGTTACATTGTACAGATATTTATCATTTATTTTGCATAGTTTATTGCCAGTTTTCCATTTCATATTTATCTTCTTAACTTTCAGTACTCGCTTTTTATGTTTTTTTTTTTACTTTTTACTTATTATATATATTTTATATATTTATAAATATATATACTTATTATATATATTATATTATGCTTATTGTTATGCAGCAAAACATCAAGGAAACCTTCTTGTGTGCAAATACTTATTGGCAACAAAGCTGATTCTGACTCTCATGTGGTTACAGTAATTCACAATGTAAGGGAAAAAAGAGACAACAAATGGCTGCGAGATCAAATGCCTGCAAATAAATCATTAGAAATAAAGCGTATGGTCTGGCAGTGAAATGTAAAGGTATTGTTTAGACCCAGTCGCTTCCCACGAGTATCATGTCTCGCTGCATCGCGTCTCTCTTCTCGTCTGCTACTCTCCCCCACTGTTTCTCTCTTGTATGTCTCACTTGATATTTTTCCCAAACTCTTTATTTCTCTTTGACTCTCTGTCCTGTTCTCTTCTTCCTCTTCCTTTCTCTCCCCCCACTGAGACAGCTCTCTTCCTGCCTGTTCTCTCTGTTCTTCATGGAGATTGTTCTACGCTTGTCTGAACCTTCGCTGAAACTCCCTGCAGGATGGGTGGGTGTTGACCCAGGATGGGCGCATTTTCACCTATGTTTCATAAGTATGGAGAGCTATACGTAAAAACAGGGACACTCACATGCTTTCACAAGCTTACACACACACGGTCAGAAAGCAGCATGCGAGCACCTACATGCACACATACACACACACACACACACGGCCGTTGTCGTGACATTTGTAATAAATTGTTTAATGGAATTTCCTCTGCTGGTTAAAAAGGATTGAAATGCCACTGCAGGCATGATCACAAATCAATAACCCATTCTCAAAGCTGCCATTTCAGTGTGTGTGTGTTTGTGCGTGTGCATTTTTTAAGGCCACAACAGGCGAAATTTTGTTCTGCCTCTGCAGTTCCATTTCGTCCCCCCCCCCCCCCATTCATTTAATTCTGTTCCCTTAAATGTCCCTAAACCGCGTTGATAAGATAAGATGAACTTTATTGATCTTCAGGAAAAACTGCAGCAGCAAAGAAAGGGCTCTAAAATCAAATATATTAAAAGTGTCTTCACTCCGTTCCTATAGCGGGTGGGCAGGATTTTGTTTGTGCTGTGATGACTTTGTGTACAGGAATTTCTCGCTAGGTTGCTGCGTTCTTCCTATAAAAATGTCATATTGGAGAATATACGTACATTTTAACCATACAACTTTGGTATTTTATCCAGGTACAATTGAAATTTCTGCCAAGTACTGACTTCTAAAGTAGCCTGAAAGAGCTATAAAACACCTGAATGTTTTTCAAAGGAAACGTGCTCACCTTCTATTATTTCCCACCCTCGCCCACTCTTCTCCTGACCGGTGCTGTTTTATCAGTACTGTGTCCCGTGGTGTTATCATCGCCTACAGGAGACAGAGGATTGAATAACAGTGAGTTTGGGGACTGCGGACAGATTAGAAATGATATGGCAGGAATGTGCAGAGGGACACGGATTAAGGTGTAAATCTGATTCATTTAAGATAAATCCACACCGCCTTGCTGCCTTTGTAATGGCTCTCTGGCTTAAAATATATGATCCTCTTAGTTTCTACATGCTAAAGCAGTTTGCGAACTCAGTATTTAATTTTGGATTTTCCTCTAATCACTCTGGTATCCTCCCCAGTTTCCTAATGGCCCAGTTCAGTGTGTCGCTGAACTCCAACATGGCAATGAACACCCTGATTTCCCCCGAGAGAGCTTTGTGTGCCGCAGTAATGGTACATTCTCTTTTCTGAGGCTTAAGTGGAGGCATGAATAATTCTGGCAGTGAATCCCACTTGATGTCCACGCGGTGTTGGGAAAAAGCATGGGAGGTGAAACATGCAATGTAAGTATGGGATAGATTTATTTAGTTACGCCACCACAGTGGGGGATCTTCTGGTGCTGCTTTTTAAAATACTTTTAATGGAAGGTTCTTTTTTTTTTCTTTCCCTTTTCTCAACATCGTGTCCGCTGTTTGAAAACTTTTTAACGGCATGTCTGCTTTCAGCTCCAGTCGCTTTTCGATTGGATGTCCTCAACAGTGCCTGCTGCTTGTCCATCAGCATTTTAAAATGATCAGCTCCCATCTCTTCTCAGCTCGAGCCACTCTCACCGACGCCACTTTTATATTTGGGAAAAGGGTCTGGCCACTTCTCTGTTCTTGCTCTCAAAGATACAGCATAACATCTGCGAGGACACCTCTCTCTCAACTGCACTGACTGTAATGCAGCTAAATAATAGTGTAAACTAATCTCCATTCATTTCAGCTCAGATCAGATAGAGATAAAATGATTCGGCAATTAATAAAATGCTATTGTTGACTGCTTTGATAATTGGAGAGTCATAATCCTATGAAGATATTAATAAAAAATTAAATAAGTAAATTAAAACAAAAATGATTCAAATTGAATGTCTTAAAATATTAAAATATGTATTCATTTAAGTTGATACTGATTCATGCTCTGATTTCTGGCTTCTCAAATGTGAATATTTGACAGTAACCTCAATATCTTTGGGGCTGTGGATAAATAAAGACATTTGAGGACCTCACTTTGCGCTTTGGAAAACAATGAACAACATTTTTCACCATTTTCTGACATTTGATGGACCAAACAACTAATCAATTGATAATGAAAATAATTGTTAGTTGCAGCCCTAAATCAGACAACTAATGTTTACAACATTACAAGCCTATTTTATTAATAAAACTATCACCCATCTAGTCTTAAATGAGAATACTGATAAGAAGTCTGATAACACTCTTGGGTTATTTTCCAACATTTCATAGACATAATGATTAATTGATAAATCGTGATAAAAATCATCAGCTTAATTAACAATGAAATCAAGCATCAGATACTTGAGGCTTTTTATTATATTTCTAATTTTAATTGGTGGCTTTAAATCAGATATAGTGTAGGTGGGTTTTGAGGAAATTAGACAAGACAAGCCTGCCCCTGCCCCTGATCCTTTAGTGCTATCTCTGCTTAAATTAGGCGGTGATAACTATAACTACTTTTCTGGGATTAATAAAGCGACATTACAGAAAAAAAGAAAAAAAAAATCATTTTATGCAAGTGTTCACACAGACTCAGAAGCAGCAGCGAAAAAACATTGAATAAGCAACAAACAGCAGTGTCACAGTAAGAGTTCAGCACACCTGGCTGACGACACACCTGGAAGAAGCAGCAACATTGTTTCTTCTGTAGGCTGACAAACTGCAGCACAAAAATACAGATAACTTACAAACAAGTTGAGCTCCAACAATGATGGTGGCTTAAACTGCTTACCTCTGTCACTGTGAACACGACTTCAACAAGAGGCGGAAGGCCCATCTTGTGTTTTTTAAACCAGCTTATGCGTCTTCCACAGCCAGGGAAAGTTCATGGTTATGGGGCAAAATTAGCAGCTTTGTTTGAGTGAAACTACCACCTAGTTAGTGGTTAAGAACAGCAACTTCCACTCCTTTTCTATTTTGTGCAAACTTCGCAGGGAGTTTTAAAGCTGCACCCGTGAGGCAGCCAGCTGGTGTTAGCTTCAGGTCCTCCAGACAGCTGGATTGGCTACCGACTGACAGGAGAGGATCATGGGACATGCTGTCAGAGGGGGTGGTGATCAAGTGAGGAACAAGAGCCAACAAATATTTATTCAAAAAGCAGAGAAAATGTGAGATCTTTTTTTTGTGACCCATATTAATTAGTCAGTTGATTTTTTCTGTCCTTTGCTGGTGCATAAATGTCACAGATTACTGAAATTCTTATAATTTTCTAGAAAAGTTTCTAAAAGACTTTGCTGAAATATTTTTTTCTAAATTTAATATAATAAGAAAGTCCAATTAATGTCATTAAACCACATTTAATCTAATAATTTTTTTTTCATGAGACAGAGAGAAGCAGAAAATCTCTTGTAAAAATTGCTTGTAAAATCAGCTTTATTGCTTATAGATTTTTACATAGTTGGCCTTTCCTTGGTGTACTGGTGCATAACAATTAACAGGAAGTAGAAAATATAATGAAAGGTGCTAGCAAGCCTAGACACATGAATAGAAAACAGTAAAGTGACAGTAAAATATAAATTTTATATATATATATATATATATATATATATATATATATATATATATATATATATATATATTAAGAAACATATTTACAAGATATAATGTACAATGTGCAAAATATTGACCAGAGAAGATGCAAAACTTCACAGTATTAAGTTTAAAGAATATTTTCAATATAGAATCTAAAAGATGTGTTAATGTAAGGCATTGAGTCAGGTGTGTAGACTTTATGTTAATGTAACGTGTAATGTCCCCCATATATATATATAAAAATTGTATATGGTATTTCAAATGTTCTAGCTATAAGTCAGGTCTCCTGATATTAAGAAGCTGCTATTGAAGTGTTTAGAAAAAACACTGGTCAATTAAAATACTTGCTTTGAATCTTTTTTACATTTTTCTTTTAGCAATCCTCTGTTGACCCAGAGACAATTACATCTCCTACATGTTTTGCAGCACGGCCTGGCTTTTACTGTACAGCTTAGTTCATTTAAAATGTCTGTGTGCCTGCTCCTTGGCATTTAATTAGGCCATTCATAGTCAGTATCGCCCACACTACATGTAAATCTGACACATGGTACTTATGGAGCTATCATCTGCGCCGCACTGCAATTGCATTATTATCTGAAAACTAGTTTTCTTCCTGCTAAAGTGTCTGGATTTTGGTTGAATGTCAAAACTGCCAGATCCGTGCAAACTGGCTCAGGTGCACAGGTGGTGCAACATTGGATCCTTTGCCAGCAAAATGTGGCCTAAATTAAATTCCTGCTTCCTTTTAGGTCACGTCAGAGCAGCCTGTGCACCATATCCAACATTAATATGGTCGAAAATATACTTTTTCATGTATGCATGTGTGTAAGCGGCTCTGTGAGTAAGATCTCAGGAGAAAGAGAAGCGAGGAAAGAGAATCAAGCACTAGAAGGAAAAAGGGGAGAAAGAATGAGTTCTGCCTGACACTCTTTTCTGCATCAACAACTGCACACACACATTGAGTCTTTAACACAATTGGAATTCGTGACCAAAAGTTTGGGAAGAGTGATTCACATTTTCAACTGATACATTCTCCACAGCGGTGCACGCTTTAACACACAGCTCGCCAAACCTATTTTACCCCATAGTGGGAAAACCAATCACATCCCACAAGGATTCAAACTCGTCCTTTTGCCAGTGCCACAGACATTGCCCTGCTCATATTCAGCCATCTGCCGGAGAGTCACTTCACCGCGCCATCGTCACCTATTCTCCTTCTCGCAAATCAAACAGACCCCAGTGAGGATGTTTTAGCGTGAACTCAATCCATCATCGGCGGCTTGCATCATTCTGCTGAGTCAGAGCCAAAGACATTCCTCCTCTTCCTCATTCCCTTTTTTGGTATCGTCTCTTCACACAGAAAATGCGACATATACAGACATTGGCTGAGGGCCAGTCTTTAGTCCGTTCCTCTCCAGTCTTTAGTCTTCTCCGTTTCGGTCCGGTCGGTGCTGTCATGTCTCTCAGTGCGACCAGCAAGTCCCAGTGTCTGTTTTCCTCTTTCTACGTTGAGAAATAACCCCAATACAGACCACAATAAATAAACACACAAACACAGTGTTGAAGTTGCAGCACATAACCAGCAACATTATATTTTGACGTGCGTGCACAGTAATAACTATTAAAACAGAGCAGCACTGAGGCAAAGTGGATCAGATAAAATCCTCTATATCTCAGAGGGCTGCTGGTGACTGCAGGAGGTAAATCATTTTGTATGATTGATTTAACTGATTTAATTTATCACTTTATACACTGTTGCACTGTATTATCGGTTAGCATTAACTAGAGGTTAGCATTAACGTTAGTTAACGTTAGCTTTAGGCTCCGGTAACAACAGTATTACATCAGTTGGCGATATAACATTTGACAAGCATCGTGTTGGTCATGTGTGATTAACCTTCAGCTCACTGCTCATCGCCTGGCTGAAATAAAATGCTGGGAATATTCGACCAATCAGAAACGTTGAGCTGTAAGGCCAACCCACAAAGTTCCTGGTACTGTCAGTAGTTGATAAATATATATGTATATTTCCTCATCAACTCTGTCTGCAGACTTTTGTTTATGTAAAATAACACATCTATCACATGTTCTCAGCAGCTCACAGTTATTTGTTGTACCATGTTCTGCACCTCTCAACTGCACACAAAAAGTTTTGAACAAAGTTGATGTAATAACTTGAGTTTGTCTTTGTTATTCACTCGAAAAGTTTGATCTTTGACTGATGAAGTAATGTGGAGTTCTTAACCTGATAAAGGGATTTATGTTAGAATAACAGAGCAATGTGTGCTTGCATATATTTTTACATTTATGTAAATGCATGTACAATATTTGGACACAAAAATATGTTTACAGAGTAGTTCCATTTATACAACTGGCCCTTTGAGGGACAACCATAATGCTGATGTGGCCTGCGGTGAAAATGAGTTTGACACCCCTGATCTACCTCGACCTCCTCCATATGCTGACTTCATTGCTTTTTAATAATCAATAATCTGACATACAGCACATGATGAGCAAGTGTCTTAATTACTACAAAGCTTTGTTTTTTTCAATGTAAACATGTTGTTTTGTGCTGCTATTCACCAACCATCTAAAAAGACACTGTGGATTCAGGTTGTGTTGATCAAATCAGCAAATACACTAATAAGTCCGATGTTTCCTTTGGCTGCAGCAGTACGCATCAACTCAGTGTGCAGCACATAGTTATATAGCACTCTGAGATTTTTTTCACTCAAGAAATCTGTTTAACTCCTGCAGATGCATCATGACTCCATTCGTGCTGCCTGCAGCAAACCTGCGTCTTGTTTGCATTCTTCCTTTTACTTTATATACAAAAGTTCTTTTTCCCTAAAATTCGCCTTGCATTCACTATGAACACACCTTAAGGCCTTTAAAAAACTCTTTATGTAACAATTCTTCTGAGCCTCGTCTGCATCTCCCTGCCATGAGTGAGCCGGATTTAATGGGCTAAGTCAATT
Organism: Scortum barcoo; assembly: GCA_023238725.1. Taxonomy (NCBI): domain Eukaryota; kingdom Metazoa; phylum Chordata; class Actinopteri; order Centrarchiformes; family Terapontidae; genus Scortum; species Scortum barcoo. The sequence goes on from CM041542.1 coordinate 9,996,024, forward strand.
GGGGATCATGGCTTTGACCCGGACTCACAATGGCGAGTCTATTTCACGGTGAGGAGGATTTATGACATTTGAAGAAGAAATTCTCGGTTTAAAATCCCTCCACTGTGGTCTCAAGAGGAGATACTCTCAAAAATGCACATAGTGTAAACACGTTTCCTTCTCACCTTCTCTTTTATACCCTCCACCTTGGTCTGTCTTTCACACAGAGACACAACTCTTCCTAACTGTGAATCAATTAACTGTGTGTGTGTGTGTGTGTGTGTGTGTGTACATATATGTGTGTGTGTGTGTGGATATTTGTGTGTGTGTTCGCCGTCTCTGGCCCTGTTCGTCTCTCGCTAGTTGGACTCTGACATGAAGCTGATTGCACAGCCACTGGCAAATTGCAATGTCAACCATTTCCCTCTGAGAAAGAAAAAAAAAAGAAAAACGTGTGTGAGCACGTGAGCACACGTGTGACTGTGTGTCGGCAGTAAAGCGTCTTAGCAAAGTAAGTAAGTAAGGTATTTGTGGTTTCTTATACTTTACTTTGTATTTCCACTTTCTATTGTTGTCTAATGTTGTACTGCTATTCCACTACAATTGAGAGGAAAACGTACTTTTTACTTCACTGAATTTACCTGATAACTTTAGTTATGAGTTACTTTGCACATTCAGATTAATATATACATAAAATACAAAGATAGTCTGAGCACATGCAGTCCCTGGGAGTACATTTACAGTTTACCCAGCAGTTTATAAAGTAATTATAGTAAGCCCATTTTAACAATCTGCAACACTAAAGCTATATATTAATGCATCAATGATTGTATCTCAATAATATACATTATTCTGAAATTACTCATTCTGCTTAATGAGTACTTTTACTTTTGGTTCTTTAGATACATTTTAGTGAACATACTTTTTAAATATGCTTTTACCTAAATGACATTTTGAAAACAGGACTTTTAGGTTTAGGTGTGTGAGCTAATAGGCATGAATGTTTAATATTGTGTTTTTGAGTATACCTCTATATTTCGTGTGCTCTGTATGTGCCGTTGTGGATGTTTCTGTATGTGTTCGCATGTGTGTGTATGGATTATCCATTTGCATGCTGCCCCATCTTGCTGTCCTCCTCCTCCTTATGATGTTTGTGCTGAATAAATCAGATGGGAGCCAGAGAGGGAGCAAATCTTCTGAAACTCAAGGACCATTCCCCCCCCCCACCCCCCCTTTATATGTAGCTCTTTTATTTTTTTTTTTTTTTACAGCAGAACATCTCTGCGTTGTATCGACATAAAGCCACCTGAAGGTCCAGTTCTTGTGTCCGTGCTACTTCAGTTCTCCACAAGGGGCCGGGTTATCCGTGTTATTCGTGTCTACAGGAACAACTAGAGCCAATTTAAATCCTGTTGTTGTACACTTTCAAAAATGTGTCTCTTAATAACAACTCAGCTGTTCCCTTAAAGAGACAAAACAAGCAATTCATTCATCCTGTCAGCAATATATGAAGATGCAATTTTGCCACTTACAGATTACAGAGGATGTTGCTATCTGTCATGTTCATCTACTTTGTTGTTCTTACGGTCACTGATGCACATCTGTAATGAACTAAAGTAACTTTTCTCACAAACAGCACTGATTCATTGCACCCACAAGCTTCAGTGTTCACAAAGAAAGAAGCAAGGGATATAATTTTTAGTATTTACTGTTTACTATTCTGACAAGGATGATCACATTTTCTCCAGAATGTAAAAAAGCACGAAGTAACAGCACTGAAACCATTTGGTACAACTCTTAATTGCTTCATAATGGTGGTCCTTGAAAAGCTTTCCATTTAATGAGGAAAGTGTAAAACAGAATCAGCTGAAGTGAGAATCTTAACACCAAATCTGGCAGCCTGATTTCTTTACATTTCGTTAACATAACAATATGTTTGTCTAATATTTCTAACTTGATCTAACTTAACACTATGATATATGATATGATATGATTATTCCTGCTTTAGGGAAATCATCACACCAGGAGTTTATGGCCCTGAACATATATTTGAAATGTTGGCGAAAGTCTATTGAACGCTTACCTTTGAAAATATGAAAATCCCCTGAAAGAGATTGAATTAAAAACCATATCATTTATTGATTAACAATTAGCAGTCATTAGCAGGCAATTGTGTCAAGTTGTTGTTTGTTCATTTTTGTTCAGCTCCTCAGTCAAATGGCAGAGGTCATAACATCCTTGAACTCATCAAAAGGGACTATTTTCAGCGACCAACTTTTTTCACAGTAGAGCATGCTGTAAATGAAGTATAAAGGTGACAAAATGTCCACTGATTGATTATTATCTCAAGCACTTTTGGAAGTGAATGGGGACCAATTACCCCCTTGAAGGCAGAACATCAATCTTAAGAAATAAAAATGAATTGGGAACAGTCTGGCAGCCTGGCAGTAATGTTAAGTGTATTCATTTCATAGATAGTGGACCCCTCGTTTGCTCTGTTCACGGTGCTGCGGTAGACTTTATATATACTCAGCAGGAAAGCTCTGCAGGGTGACTTGATTTCAACTGGGGTTGAAACAGTTAAACCTGATTCACAGTATAATGTGATTTCCCTCACTGTAAAATAGTGCCTGAAAACCACAAACCCACTGTTACTCCAATGGATTCATTCAATCACCTTACCAATCCTGCCAATCCCAGCCAGTCAACCGAGCGTTGCCAGTCCCTCTGTGCCAGTGCTGGCTCAGCATACAAGATCCCTGCATATACAGTCTGTGCGCGTGTGTGTGTCCTCTACATACACACATGCATGTCTTTGTGTCTATGTGACTCATCTGTGTACTGTGTATCTGTGTGTGAGCGCATTCCATCTCATCCTGTTATCCTGAGGTTTCACATCTGTTTATTGTTTGTGTCTGTGACTGCACATTTTTGGCACCAGTGCAACACTATGCCAACACTATCCTTCTTTTTTTTCTTTTTTTTTTTTTTTTTTTTTAAGGGGATGGCAGTGACGCTCAGTCAGTCGGCCAGCCAGCCTGCCGGCCCATCAGTCCAGCACTTTGTTCCAGAGTTAAATATCTCAACAACGGGATTGTCACAAAATGTGGCACAGCGATGACTGGCCCCCAAAGTTTGAATCCTAATGACCAGGGTGACATTTCATCTCATGCTCCCAAAAATTACCACTTGATCAACGCTTCAGTTCATAACTAGAAACTCTAAAGACCGATCGCCATCGCCAAGTCCCATTGAATTAGCTGGTTATTCATACCACGCTGAGGGTGGATCAAATGGATTTTGTAATATAATCACACCTTCCAGCGGATGCATCCTCTGGATTTTAATGACCTAATGACCTCCCCTCTGGCACCGACCGTAGGGTAAACTGTCAGCTTTTCACACCTTACATCTAATATTCTAAAGGGCGGCTGGTCGTGTAATTTTATGAGCAAATTCATGCCTCCCACAGAACAACCATTTCAATATTGATGACCTTATGACCTTCCTACAAGCAATCATTAAGCCATCATTTACACTTGGATGCATGAAGTGGGATAAAAAAAATTGATAAGACGATATATTGTAATACTTTCTCTCTTTATGCATTACTAACACACTTGCACCAGTAGTGATTTGATTTGAAGAGGGAGAGGCATCTCCTCTGTTAACCATGGCTATCTTAAGTAGAAAATGGCTCGCTCTTTTAACGGCCCCTGCACACTGGCTCCATTCATTAAAGCTCAAAGAGACGTTTCAGGATAGGTGTCTCATTTTATCACACGCAGACGCGGCCGATCTCAATTGCTTTTCCAACAACCCTACTCTTTCACCAAATTATAATTTTCAGACTCCAGGTAGATAGCAGTGAGCAATAAAACTATATCCATTTTTTAAAACACTCCTTTAGAAAAGAACAAGATGAAGGTGCCCGCCCCCCCCTCGTAAGAAATACAACTAGTCCATCACTTTCTAGGCACAGATGGGCAAGGCTAAAGGTTACATAGTCACATCAGCATTTGAAACTGTGAAATTCTTTTAAATGAAGTTTTCTCTCTCCAGGAACAGAACCCAGACATTCTGGTTATTTTGTTCTCGATAGCAAGCTGTCTTTGGGCTGACCTGTGAGGACACGGAGAGCCTGAGAATACAAAAATGGAGGCAGCTATTGTAGCTACCTTTACTTTTTTAAAATAAACTTACTCCATAAAAGGGGTATGGCTTACGGACAATTATGAGTCAGTATCGGTACGTCTAACAAACTAGCTGGCTGACATTTGCTTGCATGCACATTTATATTTAAAATGGGTGAAAGTTAGCATTCAAGCTTCCTCTAATTTACTTCCTTCATGACTCTTTATTGATTTAAATGATGCAGCTCTGCCAGGGGGTGGGTGTAAACACCACAGTACAGATATAATAGTAATAATATTGTTACTTTGCAGTATCACCAACTAGCCAATTAGACTTTGCCAAGAACCTCAAACAACTTTTTCTACCTGTTTCCTGAATTTGTGTGGATAAAGTTCACCGTACGTTCACCGTTCGGCCTTAAACTGAAAATCTGCTGTTCAGAGCAGCTGAAGTCTGAAATTAACTAAATTGTGGAACGTCGCACAAATAAGCAACAACTATCTAAATGAAAACTTTAATTATAGCCTTTGTGCTACATGGTGTGCGTTAGCGATTTAACTGTGCGGTGTTTTGTGTTTTGTTATTGTCGGGCTGTCTTTACTCTGACCCCTCTGTCTGTTCTCCTCTTTATCTTTGTCAACAGAGGTTACAGCTTAAAAGGCCTCTCCCTGTCTTTGTAGATGTCAAAAAACTGCTCTACACTATATATCTGTGTTTTTCTGCTTTTCACTCCCCTCTCCCTATCTCTCCCCATCTCTCCCTCTCTCTCTCTCTCTGTTTCTATTATTCAATGAGAGAAACAGAGCCGACGTCTCCTGCTTTGTCACTCTCCGTCCGTCCGTCTGTCTTTGCATGTTGCTCCATGTCTTTTACCGATGTCAAAAATAGACCTGTTCCCTCCTGCTCTCTCCCCGATCTCTACCCCCACCCCCCACCCCTTTTTTTGCCTCTCTGTATCTCTCTCTCTCTCTCTCTCTCTCTCTCTGTCTTTCATAGATGTCAGAGAGACATCTGTGCGCTCTGAATGCGGAGTGGAGGTGGTGTTTGGATGTTTTGAAGCAGAACTGTCTGTCTAACCGTCTGAATACAGACTGAGACCTATTGATTTCTGGTTTACGTAGGGATCAGAAGCTAATCTGTATGGAGCGCACACACACACACACACACACACACTTCTGTGCAAAGACGACATGCACATGCTCACTGACGAATGCCGCCTCCCACCCCTCCCATTACAGTACGTATGTGTTCATGCACACTTGAACAATAAAAACAGGCTTTCAAGGAGAATTATGACTCCTTTGCTGCTGTTATGACCTAAAATGAACTCAGTGTTTGGGTATATGTGTTCAAATGCTCCCCCTTCAGTGTAAAAGAGTCTGAATAAAGTGTTAAAGACACACTTTATCATCTGTCCGGCTGTTAAAATAAAATACATGCATATAAACACACAATAAAATGTGTGAAAACAAGCGTACAGTGCTGTATATCATGCATGCATGAAATACACACACACACATACACAAACAAAACAAAGACGATCAGATGAATTGTCTTATCATTTTCCAAGCAAAGTGATTTGGGAGGCTCCCAAGGCTCAGTTGCTCGCAGCCTGACACTCCCAATAACACAGCTCCTCTTTTATTAATTCCCCGCTCACTCTCCTCTACCCACTCCTTCTTTTATTTATTCAGTTCATCCGTCTATTCTGCCTTCTGTCATGTTCATTTGCGTTGAAATTCAGAGAAGAGTGGAGCAATCTAAACTAAATCAAACCTCCGGATCGTCATCTTAAACAGACCGGTGCATCTGACCCTAAAGTTTTCCAGAAGGCTCTGCAGTCTTTTAAAACTGAAACTGAAGGTAATAACATATTTTGGGCAAGTAACGGATTCACAGGATTACAGTAAAAATTTTGAAAGAAGAGGATTGATTGCGGTGATCTTCAGATGGTCCGATTTCTGAAACTACAGTGGATGGCAACTAAAAGTATTTAGTCAGCCACCAATTGTGCAAGTTCTCCCACTTAAAAATGATGAGAGAGGTCTCCAATTTTTCATCATAGGTATATATTTCAACTATGAGAGACAAAATGAAAGAAAAAAAAATCCAGAAAATCACATTGTCTGATTTTTAAAGAATTTATTTGCAAATTATGGTGGAAAATAAGTATTTGGTCAATAACAAAAGTTCATCTCAATACTTTGTTATATACCCTTTGTTGGCAATGACAGAGGTCAAACGTTTTCTGTAAGTCTTCACAAGGTTTTCACACACTGTTGCTGGTATTTTGCAGAATCCTCCATGCAGATCTCCTCTAGAGCAGTGATGTTTTGGGGCAATGTCGCTGGGCAACACAGACTTTCAACTCCCTCCAAAGATTTTCTATGGGGTTGAGATCTGGAGACTGGCTAGGCCACTCCAGGACCTTGAAATGTTTCTTACAAAGCCACTCCTTCGTTGCCCGGGCGGTGTGTTTGGGATCATTGTCATGCTGAAAGACCCAGCCACGTTTCATCTTCAATGCCCTTGCTGATGGAAGGAGGTTTTCACTCAAAATCTCACGATACATGGCCCCATTCATTCTTTCCTTTACACGGATCAGTCGTCCTGGTCCCTTTGCAGAAAAACAGCCCCAAAGCATGATGTTTCCACCCCCATGCTTCACAGTAGGTATGGTGTTCTTTGGATGCAACTCAGCATTCTTTCTCCTCCAAACACGACAAGTTGAGTTTTTACCTAAAAAGTTCTATTTTGGTTTCATCTGACCATATGACATTCTCCCAATCCTCTTCTGGATCATCCAAATGCTCTCTAGCAAACGTCAGACGGGCCTGGACATGTACTGGCTTAAGCAGGGGGACATGTCTGGCACTGCAAGGATTTGAGTCCCTGGCGGCGTAGTGTGTTACTGATGGTAGCCTTTGTTACTTTGGTCCCAGCTCTCTGCAGGTCATTCACTAGGTCCCCCCGTGTGGTTCTGGGATTTTTGCTCACCGTTCTCGTGATCATTTTGACCCCACGGGGTGAGATCTTGCGTGGAGCCCCAGATTCGAGGGAGATTATCACTGGTCTTGTATGTCTTCCATTTTCTAATAATTGCTCCCACAGTTGATTTCTTCACACCAAGCTGCTTACCTATTGCAGATTCAGTCTTCCCAGCCTGGTGCAGGTCTACAATTTTGTTTCTGGTGTCCTTTGACAGCTCTTTGGTCTTGGCCATAGTGGAGTTTGGAGTCTGACTGTTTGAGGTTGTGGACAGGTGTCTTTTATACTGATAACGAGTTCAAACAGGTGCCATTAATACAGGTAACGAGTGGAGGACAGAGGAGCCTCTTAAAGAAGAAGTTACAGGTCTGTGAGAGCCAGAAATCTTGCTTGTTTGTAGGTGACCAAATACTTATTTTACTGAGGAATTTACCAATTAATTCATTAAAAATCCTACAATGTGATTTCCTGGATTCTTTCCCCCCATTCTGTCTCTCATAGTTGAAGTGTACCTATGATGAAAATTACAGAGGCCTCTCTCATCTTTTTAAGTGGGAGAACTTGCACAATTGGATGGCTGACTAAATACTTTTTTGCCCCACTGTATAGCAGAGAACATGGTAGTAAGAGGGAATAAGGACTTTGTCGAAGTGTTGCACCTTCTGTCATGATGATTTGTGATGAAATTTAGATGTAATAGTGCCCCAAATGGAGCCAAACTGTTTCCTGAGTTATCTGTTTGACCCTAAGGCAGCTGCTGTGAGACTGAGAATTGTTTTCCTGCAAGCCTCTACGTTCCTGCTTTGGCATTCCTCAAAAAAAAAGACTGTTGCAGCATCCTAAGTTAGGTCAGTCGCTAATTTAAATGGGTTACTAAATTATTCTGGAGATATCGGTGTCAGATAAATTTATTTATACAGTCCTTTTCACAAACAGGCTTGTCACAAAGTTCTTTGCAGAGAACAAAGGATTATAAATGCAGGTAAGCCGAGGAACAAGACAGAGAGGACAAGAAATAGAACAAAACACTCACAAAAAGAGATGGCAGGATGTTGTTGGCAGGTTTGAGTTTGCATAGTGAGGTTATATGAAGTAGGTGTCTGTTTTTGTATATTTTCCAATTCCATCTTCCACATAAGGCACATCGCACACAATCAGCGTGGGAAAGCCATATGAGCCAACAGCCAATAAATGCTAGTAAATTTTTGACTGCCGTTGCAAAGCTTCGTCTACTTCTACCGGCCACTCTGGCAGGATATCCAAACCAGCATATGGAGGTTCACTTAAAGCACGAAATTAGTTTGGCTGCTTGAATAATGGAAGTGACAGATGAATTTTGGATTGCACAAACCACCATGGATCAAATCCAGAGGAAGATTTGTTTTCTGCTTGGAAGATAATTGAGCAGGATGGGGAGTTTATATAGTTGCTCAAACACACGCGGCAACATACATGCCGGCAGATTAGTTCCCACAGTGAGATAACAAGTGTGTACACGGCAACCGTGTCATGGGAAGAGTCGTTCCACAGAGCGAGATTAAATGGAGTTTGTTACCCTGTGAGAACACAAGGCACTAACATGAACCAGCGACAAAGTGGCTCTCTATTCTTGTATTTTTGTTTTATGCAAAATAAAAAACATCAAATTGTGGTTTTATGAAGGGGTTTTACGAGGGGGGAAGGACATTTCTTCTCCTCTGGTTCGACCTCACAGTGGCGATGAGACGCTAAGAGAATCCATGAAACCACTGTGCCTGTTGCCCAGTCAAAAGCCCATTTCCATCTTTCAGACTTTTCAGGCTAAGCTAACAGGCTCCTAGTTCCAGATTCATATTTAGTCTAGAGACATCTGAACGTTATCAGGTTTATCACCTAACTTTCAACAACAACCTAAATAATTGTGTTTTACTCAAAATGGCAAACCAATCTTTTCAGTTGTTGTTGTTATCAATGCCTGCGATTCTGTTCAAATAAAATGTATGTAAAGCTAGAATCTCAAAGATTTGTGCTCTTTCCAGGTACCCACAGTCGTAACTGGTAATTGCAGGTGTGTGTTAGGACCTCATTTCAACTTTAGTTTCTAGTTTCATCGTCTTTGGTCATTGATTCTTTTCTTTGTTCGGCCATAGTAACTGTTTCACACACAGGTGAGTTGAATAGTGAGTCTGTTGCATTAAAAGCCTCATTAAAAAACTGTGAGAATTGATTATGACTGTGTTGCATCATTCATAGTGACATAACAGAAATCAAATCAGAGCAGAAGTAGGTAAATTATTTGAAAATAGATTTTGGTAGTATATGAAATAGATGATCTGTAAAATCATCTAATGAATTCTTTATTTGGGGTGTTGCTGTAACTGAGCATGGAGGAAGTTTACATACATAGTGAGTTCATTTCAAGCGTCTTCCTTTCTACTTCGTTTGGATCTAGAAAACATAAGCCACACACAATGTTGCACTTCTATTGCACTTTGATGATTTATTGTGTCCTCATTGTCTGCAATGATTTTCCACCCCCCCAAAAAAAAACCAGATATATGCTGGTTGTTTTGTAGCTGTCAGAGACAGTGCCAGAGGGTTTGAAGTGACGGGCCTCGTATCCTGTAAGAGAATATGAACACTAAGCTCACTCAAAAAGGCTCTGGTTCAGTGTTGTGCCACAGAAGCTTTCCATGCCAAACGAGTGCTCTGTCCCATTCGGAGCCGGAGCCGCAGTCGCCTTTGATCGTTCCATAAGTGAAACGCAGCTCACATGAAATGGGCATTAAAGCTATGCCTTGATTCCAATTATAGCCTTTCTTAATCGGCTTATTTTGCGAATCTCATTGCACGGTGTGTTCATTTGGCCCCTAATCGGATAATCTTTATCTAATTGTATTTCATGTCCAATGCTATAATATGCTATTTATGTGACGAATGCTATATCAAATACCATGTCAGGCTAAAAATAATGAAACTGTTGTCTTCAATACAATGCACACACACTTATGGACATGTTGCACTGACTTTGATTAATTTCATCCTAATTTAACCTTATATATTTAACCCAGCTCTAACCTTAGCTTAAAACCAACTGTAATGGTTTACTTTGAGAGGACCAATTTTTTGTCCACAATGGTAAGTGAGTGGCCATTAAGTTAGTCTGTGAGCAGATATTTGTTTCGCAATCTTATTAGAACAATTACGCCAACACATACACGATTGTACTTACACCTTCTTTTCTCCAAAGAAGACACTAAGCAGTGGAAAAAAAATAAAGTTGTTGTTAATTCATTTTAATGAAATCCGCCCTGCAACTTTAGAGACAAATACCTATTGTTTCTTCATTTCTCTGTTTAAACTTAGTTTCCAAAGTCCTGCCATTTAAAGAGTAGCTGAGGATGATAAAGTAATTGACTTTTTCATTGTAGTGTTCAAATTTTTCTTCTCAGTCTAGGCCCACTGAAAGATACCGAACTGCTGGTGACTGCTGTCACCATGTCTCATTCTTTCGCGGGGATAGATCAAGCAGGGGAATGAGACAGGGAAAGGTGAGATGGAGGTTGTCCATGGTTGTGGGCGTAATGGTCATTATTGTTAAGCCAATGTTTCGATCTCCCACAACAGCCATCCTCTCGAAGAGCTGTCCAACGTGTCCTTGACGAAGACACTGAATCCTGCTCGCTGACTGTTACTGTCACTTTTAACTGTAATGCCAGCCACATGCCTTAAATGTAAGACGGACAGAAGCGGACAGAAATGACAAGTTGCCAATAACATGGCCAGGCCAGCTTCATTATTGAAAGCTAGACCTCAGCTGGCACAGAGAGAAAGCCAGCAGTCTTCAGCTCAGAGCTCAAGGTGAATACAAATGCTTTTGGCCTGTCCACTCATCAAGGCCGGCAGCGTGGCCAAATAATATCAGCAAACAAGATCCTGAGATTGCATGATTTAGGAGGGAGGGTCCTCTAATCAGAACAAAACCAAGCTTTTCATTTTCTGAGTTGTTGGCAACATCAAAGTAGTGTCCTGGACCTTTTGATGAAAAGATGTTGATTAGGACCCAGAAGGCCAGGCCTGCTCTAATTCCACGGGAAGAGATCGACGCCATCCTCTCCAATTTAACGAGGGAGTTACACTCGGACTTCTGACTCTGCGGCTAATTTTGAAAAAGTTTCAACTTTCCAGGAGTTGACTCCACAGGTCCGCTGGCCTGTTACATTACAGCGTGAACTTTTGTGATGCGCAATCAACAAAAAGTACAAGGGATGTTTTATTTATCAATTTTAGCCTGTGTATTCTTGTGAGCCCCCTCTTTGTTTTTTTTTATCATCACCCTTGAGAGGAGCCAGTTAGCTCAGCCTCGGGCTAGGCACCTTTTTTGAAGGTAGACAGTCCATCAGGATGAGTGACAGGTGTGTGCGAGGAAGGACGGATAGCATACTTCCTGCACGCAGTTGTTGCTGTTTCCACAACCGACTCGCCAAACAAAAACTCATATTTGAAGGTCTCAGATTAGAGGATATATAATTTCTAACGGCTGGTGAACAAAAGCAATTGAATAAAGGCCCTCCCACAAGTAGAATTTGGGAATTTGGTGCTCCCCAGGGACACAGTGGTGTAGTGGTTAGCACTGTCACCTCACAGCAAGAGGGTTCTGGGTTCAAGTCCCCATTGGCTGACCGGGGGCCCTTCTGTGTGGAGTTTGCATGTTCTGTTCTCCCTGTGCCTGCGTGGGTTTCTCTCTGGGTACTCCAGCATCCTCCCACAATCCAAAGACATGCAGGTTAGGTTAATTGGCAACTCCAAATTGTGAGTGTGTGAGTGGTTGCCTGTCTTTCTATGTCAGCCCTGTGACTGACTGACTGGCGTCTATCATTGCTTCTCGCCCAATGATAGCTGAGATAGGCTCCAGCACCCCTTAATGCCTGTGACCCTGTGTGTCAGGATAAAGTGGGAATAGAAAATGGATGGATGGATGGGTGCTCTCCAGTGGTGGCATTAAAAAAAAAAAGAAGTGACAGACTCCTCCATAAAATCTCCACTGTGGATCACTGAACTCAGACAGTGGTTGAAAAACCAGGATTGGAATCAGTGCCATCAGATTTGACAGACACCATGATCACATGCTCTAAACATATTAGATCAAAGGGATCAAAAAGTCACACTCTTGCCACACTCAGGTGAGACGGTCTACACGCATCCACCTCTCAGAACTCTGCGCTTTTTACTTTTAGTCATGGCACATAAACTACCCACACTACTGCATCGTAACACTGAGCAATGGCATTGGGTGTAAAAAAAAAGAATCGACTAATTTCTCAGAAGGCTGGCCTTTGTTTTCCAGGTTTATACCTGACCGCCTTTTTTTTACCTGAAAGAGTTTGTGAGTTTTAGGAGGGATTCATGAATTTACAAAATTGTAGGTGAACACAGAGTAAACTCAAACAATCATCTGTGGGTACACTTATTGTATTGTTTATTGGGCACTATGTGTGAAATAATGATAACTTGAAATTATGAAACTAAATGTAAGGTAGCCTCATATGGCATGGTCTTAATGTGAGACTAAGTAACCTTTGAAAGACGACCATCAAGTCTGGTATAACCTTTAGCATGTGGTTGCTAATGTTAGCCAACTTTTGGTAGATGTTGCTGTATTAATGGACCTTACTGGGTGAGCTTGCCGGCTTTATGACTCCTCTCTACTCATGCTACTATCGCTGCAGATTTTGCAATTTGTCTTCATCCTGTTGAACTGACAATTAAAGAAACAAATGTAGGAGGAAAGAGAGAAACAAGGAAAGACTGAAACAAACTGACACATTAAAAAAAGCAAAGAAATGAGCTTCTATTCTAATCGTCCAGTCCACCCGTTATTGGATGATTACAAACAGATAAACAGTAACTTAATTGCCTCATCATTTCCATGCACTGAGATGCTTACTATACATTTGGAGATGACTTATTTGACAGTCACGGCTGTCGAGAAGAATTGACTTGAGTTAAATGTGAGAGAGAGTGAGACAAGGACCGAGCAACAAGCTGAAAGGGGAATCTGAGAGACAGTGAGTCAGAGAAACCGAAAGACAAGAGTCAGCAGAGGGAAAGAGAGACGCCGAGACTGTTGCTCATTCATCCAATCTTGCAAACAACAGAGTTACAGACAGTGAGACAGACGAGGGAGACGGGGAAGAAGAAGAAGAGAAGGCGAGGCAAAGCGAGGAGGATCTTGTTCTGCACATAGATCACAGCAATACGGATCTATTTACAGATTAGTAATGGCTCTAGCTGTGCAGCGCGCTGTGCAAAGCGTGTAAAAGTGTGTGCACGTACTGCAATGAAACAGCACAATTTACACACACACACACACACACACACAGCAAACATACCTTTGCCTGGTTATCCTTACATCCCCTGAGCAGAAAGCAACAAATTGCCACTCTGCAGTTTGTTGTCAATTGGGCTGTGTCGGTGGAGTGTTTTAGTTTTTATAGGTGTTTTTGCACCATCTACAGGCCCAGGTTAGAATATATGACACGCCGCCGTCAGTCATATTGTAAGCATTTTAACGATAAAGCCACATACATTAAGTACAATTACAGAATAATCTAAAGGAAGTACCTCTGCAATTGCACATTGTGCAATATGTCTTCTCTGTCTCTTTGATCTCACATCTGCTAACTCAAAGTTAAAGTCCTCATTGTTTTAGATTAAGGGAATCTCAGTGCATCAACCAGATTGGGCACAACAAAAAGTATTATGCAGCATCTGGAGTGATTTAGTGTTGAGCACACAGTTAAATTTAGAGGTATTTAGATACTATCTTTTACTTTCTTTTTCTTTATTCTTTTACTAGCATCCCAAGACTTCAGCCTTATAAAACAAGCACTGGTCACCAAGCACATGCTGATTTTTTAATGCTTCTATCTATTATGATCTTTGGTCAAAAACTACCTTCACTCAGCTGTGTGTTTTCAGCTTGTATTTGTACCTGTGACAGTAGACTCCATCCAAACTCTATGCTGGCGGTCATAGAGCACTGAAATGAGTCAAAACACAGTCAGAGAGAGAGGTTAAGATTGTGTTGGACTGGAGAGAGGCAGACAGATTTCCATGTATTTTTTAAAAGAAGTAAAAGTAATGAGTTGCAGGGTTGTAGAGAAATCATCTCCTTCACCTGGAGGGCCTGGAAATGTGCAAACTGGCTAATCATACTCTTAAGCAGCACATACCTCTGCTGTGCAAAATGTTAAATGAAGTGGGATTGAAAGTGAAAAGAAGAACTCAAGGCATCACGGAGAATGAAAAAGGTCCAGATATAGTGTTCATGTTTGTACGTTTAAACACGTTTATGCTGTGAATCACAGAAGTCATCAGTTTCTGTGACATGACCAGACAGTAAATACGTGGAGCTTGACAGTAATCGCCATGGGTGGACTGAAATCATTAATACATTCAAATTTAATCGCCTACCTTCTCTGCAAAATGAGTAAATCATTTTTCCACATCATGATAAACCTGAGTGACTCCCTCAGTAACAGGAGAGGCTTCCAGCACACTTAGGAGATGAAATTTTAATGGCCTTTTGGGGATATGGAGTCTATTTCAGAATGAAAAAAGAAAAAAATGAAATGAGACACAACTACCACAAAACTAAACAAAAATGAATGCTAGATGGAGTTAGACACTGAGACGGAGGGTATCCGACGCTACATCCGCTCACCAGAGAAATGTTGTGTGTTGTTCAATTGGGAATTTCATTAAGCCTTCATCCTCCACCTCGCTGCTGCCTCCAGGGTGTGCAGCTGAGCTGGGCTGTGTCACCAGTTCAGTCATCGCGGTGGCATCCCCAATATTTGGTGCTTCCTCTCTGACCCAGTGCCAGAAAGAAAAGTGCGCTGACCACGAGTAATTCATAGAATGTGCAGCGCGTTGCATCATGTTCAAACACCTGAGCCTCAGGAGGAAAAAACGCTCCTCTGCCCCTTTGTTGTCAAAGCGGCTGTCGTAGATGAGTTTTCCCAAGTACTTTTTAGGACTGCACAACTTCCACTTCTTCACCCTAAATGGTGACAAGTGTGCATCCTTATCCTGCTGGCATTTAGGTTTCAGTGGAAGGGTAGTAAAGTAGAGACAAAAAATAGCTCCAGGCCGCAAATTTTTTACTTATATTTCAGGTTAGATCAAAGGAAACTGAACCATTTATTTCTCAAATGCTCATACAGATGTGTCAAATGCAAAGGGCCCAGCACTCACGGGGATGCTGTATAGAGTATAAAGCCCCTGGAGGCAAATTTGGGATTTGTTTTGTTGGGCTGTGTAAATAAAAAAAATTGACATGCTCTCCCAGATGAATCCAGGCAGCAGGCAACAGACTCCACAGGGACTGCAGTAAACCTCCCTTGGGGTATACCGGAGGAGAATGTACACGATGCACAATGTGAGAGATGTCAAAACTATTATTAGCAACAGACAGCATGAATGATCAGCAGAGTGAGGCTGCGAGCCCTTGGATTGTTTCCAACTGACTTGTTTGAATGTGACTGTGTTGATTGTATAAGATGGCAGACAGTGATCAGCTGATGGGTGACGTAGGTCTGCTTCTCTGCCAGAGCTGAAATCCAACAAGTTGTCAAAAGTTGAACGATTACACTTTTTTTTTGCAGTTGCTCACTTGCTATTGTTCCCCTGCAGGGACAGTACAAAATGATGCCAGCAGTATAATAATATTTTCTAAAGCCTCCCATTGACTTAGAAAAGAGTACAAAACTAAATATTACCCCTCAGTATATCAACTGCAGACACTTTTTCTAGTAAAGAGCTGCTTAAGAAGCATTTAATACAGCCAGGCAAAAGCTCTGTAGCTGCTCATGGACTCAAGCACAAAATAAAACTTGGTTATTTATTTTTTTTTTTTTACAATAAATCTCAAATATGAGAATGAAATAAAATATAAATCTAGGATGAAAAGACTTTCCCTTCAAATTTTAGACCAGTTCCCTCTTTAAGGCTCCCCCTCCCGTGATAATTTTTGTACAGTCCCTAGCTTAGCAGACAGCAACTTCATTGTTTGATACAGGCTTTACTTCCAGCCTTAAGTTCAGAGATTACATGGTTTATCAAATGATGGTCAAAAGTTTAATTTCAGGTCTGAGATTGTTTTAATTCTTGTGTTTGATTTTGGCAGTTACATTTTACCATAGGGACACTTTTATTTTGGCAAAATGCTTTTATTTTGATATAGAATGCTCTCGGTCAAGTTCAAATTTGCTTTGCAGGCACAACTATAATTTAATATGTGAGCCTAATTGTGTGAGTGTGAATTAAATTAGTAGGGTTTGTCATTTTTCTATTTTGTCTAAATATTATTTTATAATGCTCTAAAATGTTCTATAAAGTTTTAGTACTTGTTGCTTTGTTACAGGAATGAATTTTATCTCTGATTATGCCATCTTTTTTAGTAAAACTTGCAGTATTTTACATGGGAGCCTATATGGGAACTCTGCAATTAGACAACCTCAACCAATTAAATCTGCTCCCCGGATCAAGATGCTATAAGTTTTAATCTGCTGCGGTGCTCTACTCAGCAGCTGTCTGACATGAAGACTGTGAGAAGTAATATTGAATGGTTTGTATTGCTCTCAGTTATCTGCCGGCTGGGTGGGAGTTGGGTTGGGTTGGGTGACAGAGGCGGTCACTCTCCTCCCCACACTGCTCACCAAGATAAGAGCTAGAAAAACCACTAATGTGTCAGAAAACACCCCAATTCACCCTCAGCTTCAAGGACTCGCACATAATGACTGATTCAAACTTGTAAGTTTGACAGTATTTTCAGTTCTCTGTTGTTGTTGGGTTTTTTTTCTTTCTGCTTGTAAAACATTCCTTTAGTAAAAGCCTTACAACATACAGGAACGTCACAACATAAAAATGTCTCCTAGTGATAACAAGCAGACAGAGGACAAGAGTAGTAGTCTACAAAAGAGCAAAAAGAAGCAAAAGAAGGAAGATGCCTGGAGACCCGAGGGACCCAGGGACCCATTTGCCATGGTTGGTGTCTTTGTGTGAGTGGGTGTGTGTCACACAGGTGCATTTGTCTGTTGAAATGATCAGTTTTGACTGTAGGGCTCAATCTGTGTGAGGGTCAGTCTTCTTGGGGGGGGTGGGGATTACATGGTAACTTGTCCTTGCCGGTCTCGTCCTGTCCCAGCTGGACTCTCTTCCGGAGAAGAAACAGCAGGAGATCCAGAGAGCGCTCCACCTCTTCTCCTTGGGTCCAACCCTGCCCAAAACCCTGCAGCAGGCCAGGAGACACACATACCGGTTCTGGGAGACGCAGCCCGTCCCCAAACTGGGTGAGTGAGTTGTTCCTCTAGCAGCATTTATTTTTTGCTTGAATACTCTGAAAACAAAGGCACTGGCACAAATTTATACTCAGTGTAAGAGCTTGACTTTTTTTGAGAGCTGCACTTATTCTTATTTTATCGCATGAGAACTGAATGAAAGGATCTATACCTCTTTTATCTGTCCATTAAATATGAGCCCACAGCCAGGAAACACTTAGCTTAGCTTAGCAGAAAGACTGAAAGGCAGCTCTGTCCAAAGGTAACAAAATCCACCTGCCAGCACTTCTGCAGCTCAGTAAATAAAGTGTTGTGTCTTCTTTGTTTTATCAGTAAAAGCATTTGTTTTTATGGGGGGTGGTGGACTATTTCTTGGCTCTAAGCAGTTGTCAGGCTTAGTGGAGAATCCAAGAAGTTATTTCTATTTTTATATTTATATCACAATAAATATTTCATCACTTAACCCATTGTCATTTTTACACTTTGGTTTTCACACAGACTAGACAAACAAGTTTATTACTGAGCTATAGAGGTGCTGGTATGTGGATTTTGTTACCTTTTCACATACCCAGGCTAGCTGTTTCCCCCA
This sequence comes from Scortum barcoo, assembly GCA_023238725.1. Lineage (NCBI taxonomy): Eukaryota > Metazoa > Chordata > Actinopteri > Centrarchiformes > Terapontidae > Scortum > Scortum barcoo. The sequence continues at coordinate 10,014,036 of CM041542.1, forward strand.
TTTTTCACTCATTAGCTGGCTGTGGACTTATTTTTCATGCACAGACATTTGGACACTTTAAATGTTTACATATGTTTAACCACCCTGCTGTTTGCAGCCTCCGTATGACATTTCTTCTTTTCATTAGTTTGAAACAGTTATATGGATTGACTTCTGAGCTTACTCTTAAGTTCTGCTATTAAACCAAATGGGAGGAAGCAGGCCTTTAATCCTGTTTTAATGTTGCTATTATAAAAACATTATGGAGCATTCATTTTAACAAGCCATTACCTGAAGCACATACATCATTCACTATTGAGAATCAAGTTGCTCTTTATCCTTGTGTCCTCAGGTGACAATATTGTGACTCATGGCCCATTAATAGTGGATGAAACCAGTGTCCGAAAGGAGCCCTACTCTCTACCTCAAGGTTTCTGCTGGGACAGTCTGGACCTGAGCAGCCCCACAGTGGTAAATTACTGTGTTACTTACTGTATGTACTTTCGGAAGTAAGGAAGTGTATTGTATTTTGGATAAATAGTTGCAAAGTAGAAGTTTCTTGGTTTAAAAGTTAAGAAGAAATTGACTCAAATGCAGACTTATTATCAATATCAATATTTTCTGTCTAAAATTTCAGCTGAGAGAGTTATGCACTCTACTAAGTGAGAACTACATGGAAGAGGATGACAACACTATCAGATTTGATTTCTCTCTGGAGTATCTGCAATGGTAAGCTTCAGGCAGTTGCATTTAGCCACTTTTATTACTGGATTATATATATATATATATATATATATATATATATATATACATATATATTATTACTGGATTGCATATATATATATATATATTTCAGTTACATCCTGCCTAAAGCAGTAACATTTTGGGGAGTATGCCTATTGGCTTTCCTGCTGATCCTTCCTTCTGATCTAATCTAAATATCTCAAACTAAATACAAATATGATAATAAATAAAAGTAGCAATTTGCCATTTTAACAGGTTTATGTACCGAACAATTTTTTGACCCTGAGGAGATCTTTGAGACCGTCAGAAGTTTTTATTCCTGGCTAAGAAATAGTGTAACACGTTTCCTCCATACAATGGCAAACTGTTGTTTCTGTAGTTTCTATAGAGATGAATCAAACAAGATATTATGTGTTAATTTGTGTGCATGAAACCAGTTCTTCCAGTCAGTCTTCTTAACAAACTCTGCAAGAGGGCCGCTAGGGGTATTTTACCAAAAGTTTTCACACATCCACATCTTTAAACTGCCAAGTAACACTGCAACATCTCATCCATATTTTAGTCTCTGAGAATTAAGTTGAGAGTCTCAAAAGGACAACACAACTTTTCCCACTCAGCTTTCCAGCCTGACCCTCCAACACACTAAATCAGTTATGAGCTTTATCACTACCTTTTTTTCCTCTGTGATCTGAATAAATGGTATCTCCCTCTTCAGGGAACACTTACATCAAAACATAATAACATTTACTTTGAAATGAATAATGACCATTAGCATTTCAGAAACTGGCACGGGTCTGCTGCTCTGTTCATTCAGCCCAGTCATCTCTTGCTTCATTCTTTTATTGGAAATTGTCCCTAATCAGAGTTTATTGAACCCTGACATTTATTGACAGAGTCATATTGCAGACAATGCCATTCTTCTCCTCTTAAGGGCTTTACAACCTCCTAAATGGCTGGCCCAGTGGCACTGTGGTGTGCGCGTAGACACCAATAAGAAGCTGGTCGGCTTCATTGCTGCTGTTCCTGCAGATGTCCGCATATATGAGATGTGAGTAACCCGTGAATTTATGCAAAAATAGTGTCTGAAATCTGATGATATTAGTATTCAGAACACTTGCTGCACGAATTGGTAGCAATTTCCCTGCAAATGTCTCAAAGCAAATGCTCAAAACGTGCTCTGCAGGGAGAAGCGGATGGTGCAGGTGAAGTTCCTGTGTGTTCATAAGAAGCTGCGCCTCAAGCGGATGACTCCAGTTCTGATCCGAGAGCTGACCAGACGGGTCAGCCAGCAGGGCGTCTACCAGGCTGTCTACACAGCTGGCATAGTGCTGCCCACACCGCTAAGCACCTGCAGGTATACCCAGTGTGGATTCACATCAGTCTTAAAGGCAAAGTGGGACCACCATTACCACTTTTAAAGCTCCTAAGAAAATATTCTCTCAACACGTTTCTTTAGGTGAGGGGGGATTTGACTTGAATTTTTTTGCCAAAGTCGCAAGAATTTCTGTTTTTGTGCAGATTTCTGTTTTTGATTTGGCTTTACTTACATTTGGGTAACATTTGATGGCAGCTGTGGGTTTTTCTTAATAAATAATACCGACAGATGTTTTTAACCCTAAATATAATTTTTAAAATGACTTATTTAGTCATGAATATTTAATGTTATAAAGAAAAACTTAAGCTGATTTTTCAGTGTCTTAACACGATAAATAAACAAGAATTAATGAAATAAATAGAATTGCTTGATCTAGTTATGTGTCCCACTTTCTGTTCCCCTAATTGTGCAGTCTTTGTAGTGTGCATCTGCTATTTCCCATGTACCGTATACATCACATCTTTGGTATTTTTCAAATGAAGCACTGACTACTCTAACTATCTGTCACTAATACTTTTAGATACTGGGATCGGCCCTTGAATCCCTGGAAGCTGGCGGAGGTGGGCTACCCGGGTCTGAGACAGAACATGAAGCTGCAGAGAGCTCTCAAGTTGAACCGTTTGCCTGAGGTTAGTTTGTGCTGCCACCTAGAGGCAAAAACCTGTTAGTGCCATTACAATCTGACGTTAGCCACACGTCACTCAAATTTCAAATGTATTTAAAGATACTGATTTTAATTATCAGGACTTCAGCACTTACTGAAGGTGTTGTTTATTTTCTCTCCTGCTTTGTCTTTCCTTCTCTTTATCCAAGGTAACAAAGACACCAGGTCTGCGCCCCATGACCAAAGAGGATGTTTTGGGGGTACACTCACTTCTCCAGGCCAACCTCCGAAAGTTTCCCCTCAGCCCCATCCTGTCTGTGCAGGAAGTAGAACACTGGCTTTTGCCGAGGGAGAACGTGATCGACACCTATATTGTGGAGGTCTGACCATTCAGTGTCTTTATTTTTAATTTCCACAAAGAGGGACACGCTTTCCTCCCCATTTTCTTGAACATTTAAACTCACATGATGCCGCAGTAGTTAACGGCTCATTCACCTCCCCTTCTTGCACACAGGGGGACGATGGCGCACCAACAGACGTGGTGAGTTTCTACAGCGTCTCCTCCAGGGTGCTGAATCATCCAATTCATACCGACCTGAGAGCGGCTCGCCTCCTCTACATCGCCTCCACTGCCACTGACCCAGTCAACCTCATGGAGGACACGCTGGTCCTGGCTAAATCTGTGAGTGTGCCAGAGTAAAAAAAATGAATTTAAACAATGCCCAGGGTGTACATCTTTGAAAGGTGTTTAAGAAGTTACAAGAAGGAAAAATAGATAGTAGAACACTAAAATGGTATATATTCAGCATTTATAAGAAGGTCAGACACACACTGGCTTGTATTACTGATTAACACTGTAAAATACTCAGAATATATAATGAAACATCACCTGGAAACCTGCAATTCATTTTGGGTTACTTTCCCTCCAAATCACACAGTTAAATTATCAATATAATGAAAATTAAAGGATAAAATTTGAAAAGGATTATTAGTATGAATGTTTTTTTAATATGTGTAGATATGTTTGATTGTGTATTTTGAGAAAATAAAAGCCCCCTTTTCCACACTGACAGAAAGGCCTTGACATCTTCTCTGCCCTCGACGTGATGGATAACAAGAGTTTCCTGGAGAAGCTTAAGTTCAGCGTCAATGACGGAAGCCTTCATTACTACCTGTACAACTGGATGTGTCCTAATGTGAGCCCAGACAAGGTATAGAGTGCTGTGATATCTCCACCTGTCATTCTGTCATCATGTCGTCCACACCATCCCTCTCTGCTGGCTGCTGTGTGATTTTTACCAAATAGCTACAAATTAGATGTTAGAGGGGGAAAAAATCCAGATCGATTCTCAACTTTGAGTATCTTATAAAGCAAGAATGAAACTTTTGAATTCTAATAAATACTGTTTCTAATGTCTCCTTTTACAATACGGATATTAAGTTTGTCATACTGCTATATAACATATATTTGATAGCCTGCATTACTAGTTACAAATCATGATATGTTATTCATAAAGACAAAACTTTATTTATCCCAGGGGGGAATTCACAAGCTATCCAGCAAGATACATAGTAAAAAATAAGCATTCCTCTTCCACCTGCAACATTAAAGTTATGACCACATTAATGCATCAGTAATTATCATACATTAATATATTATACATTATTTTAAACTGGATCATATAATGCATAATGAGTACTTTTATCGTACTTATAGTATATTTTTTGTATTTATAGTATATTTTGTTGCAAATACTTTGTGCTTTGATTTAAGTAAAATTACAAATGCAGAACTTTTACTTGTAACAGAATATTTTTCCACTTTGGTATTACCTATACTTGAACACACATAAATCCCAAGTATGTCTGAAAACAGTTTGATCTGAGTTTGTGCCAAATGAAGATGAAAAAGAGCTGCTGAAATTCATTGTTTAATCTTGATGCATGATACTGTACATGTCCTTTTTATTGCCCAAGTTCTTAAAGTAGCAAAGTGATGTACACTGTAGGTTCACTTAGGATGAGTGTCGTGTTTTATAGCTGCCACTCATCAATAATTCACTGCAATGTTTGTTTGTCTTGCAGGTGGGCTTGGTGTTACACAACTAACCTCCGACTGAGGGAAGACAGAGAGGTGAAGATGAAAGAACCAGAGTGACTGGCAGGACAATAAACTGCATCGCCAGCATGAATCTGGGTGTCAAATATAAACTGGCAAACTGTAAAACGAACCACACCCACTCACAGATCGGTGAAAGAAATAAAGATGAAATTCCATTTGTAAATACATTCATCATCTGGATGTCGGTTATTCACTGGGCTAAGAGTTTCTGCAGCAGATATAGATTGTTTCTGACATCATGGAGAATTGAGTAAACAAATTCAAGCGCCCTCTACATCATAATACCAGTGTGTGTGTGTGTGTGTGTGTTTGTGCATTAGTCTCTGGCTATTACAAGAGGCAATTCACATAACCCGTGGTGACATGGCACTTAATATTAGTGTGTTTAATTTGATAAGAGGACACGATCTTTAATCATTCACACTCATGCACATGTAAGAACACAGACAGGCGCACAGTCTAATACGCACACACAATCCATTTTATTGCGCATGCAGCAGATGCACAATGTCAGGCGTAAATGCAATCAAGTGTAATCTTTTTTAGATATGATGCGGGCGGATACAAGAAGCTTATGTTTCTACTGCTTTGACCCCTTACAGGAAGTTCTGAAACAAAGCTACAGCATGGACAAAAGTGCTACAGAGTAATTCATACGCTGTCTTTTAGACCGTACAACAGCAATGGATTACTAGAGCAAGGACCTAATACTTGATTGGAAGAGAGCATGTTGCAAAACCATATGTTTCATTATCTAATATAAGCAGCAGGGGGCGCTGCAACAATAACAATAAAATGAGCCTTTTTATTGTGAACAATTGCAGAGGCATTGCAGAAGCAGACATCACCTGCTTTGCATTTTCATTGTTGGAGAAAAATGAGCTGTCGAAAATCCATCCATCCATCCATCTATCCATAATCTTTACCACTTAATGCTTAGAGGGTTGCAGGAGTGCTGGTGCCAATCCCAGCAGGCCCTGTCGAAAATATTTGATCACTGTTGAAAAAGTTTACAGAAAAAAAGTTAGAACAATATTTCAGTGGTAAAAACCTCACTAGAACAGTAACAACTCAACATATCAATCAAGTACAAGCAATTCCCTGCTTTAAAATGCTCCTTTAGAATGCAACCCGGGCCTTCGGACAGATGCAAGATAAATCTAAGGGGCCAAAAGAGGATTAATAAGACATGAAAGAGGAAAAAAACATTTTTCTACTACACTAATGGACTTGGGATTAGCCTCTCATCTTTGTTTTCTTTATGTGAAATACTTGATACTTGATTTACTTTTATATACTGCAACCAAAGAGACATTTAAGTGTTGCCCGTAAAATCGCACTATCACGTGCAGTCGTGCAGGGCATAACGGTATTTTGCCGCGCTTTTTAACGCCTCCTATTGTAACGCAAGTAGCAGTATCAAGCAATGCGAACAAAAATGTGAAAAAAAAGTGTAATGTACTAATGTGAATGTTTTCTTCGGGAAAAAAGAACACAAAGAACACAAGAGCCGTAATGTGGATAACGATCAAATGAGCTGCGAGTTTAACACGGGGCGCATTTGAACGCAGCACGCCCGGGCCAATCAGAAGCGAGGATTCGTTTGAAGTTTGAAGTTAGAGGAGCAGCAGCCCCGCAGCCTTTAGTGCCTCTTCTGCCCCCTTCCTGGGCAGGACGGAGCCGTGAGAGCCGGTGGAGGACCAGCAAAAGGGAGCTACACTCATTCAAGTAGAGAAGAGTCGAATTAGGTCAGTTTTTATCCCTTATTGTCGCCCTGGGGCTCGCTATCGCAGTGAGTTTGGTCGCGCTGCGGTTGAAAACACAGTGGAACATTTTTAGCTAAGGTGCTGTTAAAACCTCCTGCTTCGTTTAGACAGCTGTCTCTCGGTTATATCTTCTCTGGACGTCGTGTTTTGGCCGCCACGAAGGACAGCAGGTATGTTACGTGTTTTTGTAATGAATGCAGACTTGTTGTGCACCCCCCCCCTCCCTCTCAAGAGCATTTAAAGTCTTCAAGGAAATGCACGTCTCTACATGGTGTTACATTCAAGGACCGATGAGTGGTTTTGTGTCGACACTCTCCTCTCTGCAGCTGTCATTGCATTAGTCACCTTTTAGTTCCCTTCCTCAAATTGTTAGTGTGGTTCTCACGGGGGGTGCAATAGAGAAGTCTTTATTTTTCATTATTTTTTTTTAGTCCCCTGCATGCTTTCTGCACGATTTTTCTTCGTGGATCGCATTCATAACCGCATCTTATGGAGAGATCAACACCTGGTGCTGTGATGAATTAAGGCTGTTTCACTAAGGCAGACACATCTGACTGACAGCACGTCCAAACCAGCTGCTTTTTTTCTTTTTTTTCCTCCTCTCACCCTCTTACTGTGCAAACCAGTGGCGGAGAGCATGTTCTGCGAGGCCACCTGTGAAAACAAGGTGATAAGAAAGTGTGAGAAAGCTTAAAAGGCCTCCCTGTACTTCTTGTTTGTTTGTTTTTTCTTTTCTTTTCTTTTTCTCTATGCTGTGGTGCAAAATGTTGCAATAATGTCACTGCAGACTAGATTATGTAAGCTGGCATGAAGTAGTTTTGGAATCAGAGTATCTGTGTCAAGCTGCCAGGGTAATGTGTACTGAGGTGGATGAGACTTTGATTTCCCTGTTAAATAAGGTGACTGTACTCTTTGATGTTTATTCAGTGAGCGATTCTTATGATTTGAACTGGGCCTGGGTTTTGTGTCTTCGTCACCCGGCATTGAATTTAGGCGCTCATGCTCTGTGTCTTCCACATTTAGTGTGTAAAAGTGGGGGGAAAAAAACTGTCATGCCATCAGTCATTTAAAGAGTAGCTGTTGCTTTTATTTTCCTCAAATTGTGAATAGATTGAAGCTCACTGAAGCTTCATATCTGAGGGCTATGCTGTTTGAGGCTTTCCAGGCTGTAATTTTCCCACTGTGCCGCATCTCTATATCAGCTTGTCATAACAGGTTTCCCAGAGACCTTTCTCAGCCAGCTGGTGTTGAGCAAGAAGACAGAAGAAGAAAACTGATTTGTGCCCTGATAAGACAAACTTGGCGTCTTTGTGTTAGCAGGACAGCACACGTTTGTGCAACTCTTTAACTCATTAACAACAGAGCTTTGTGTCATTGCTTCATTGTCGTGTTGGGAAATAACAGAAAGCTGAGAGCCACTGCTGAGCGTTATCCGGCCTGTGCAGATCAGCTGGAGTGGATTGCTTTCTGTTCAGGGAGTGGCTCTTGTCATGCTTTCTTTTTTCTCTCCCACTGACATAATTCTGCTGCTCTTTACCTGCCTCTTCTTTGGACCATGTAAAGACTCCAAACAAAGAGACAGGAGCTCCATTGTTGTTGAGCAGAAGTAGGTGTTATGTGGTTGTGGTGAGGGTTGTCATCCGCCTCATGTCAGTCTGGGGGTGGCGTCGCCCCTGCAGGGGTCTTGTTACCTAATACAGGAGAAAGGGGTTTTTATGGAGGGTGGAGGAGCGTGCGGTGGATTAGGGCTCCTGCTGCAGAGACTTGTCTCATTCAACATTGGAACGCCGACTTTTTAAATCTTTTCTTTTCTTTTTCCACCTTCAGAGCAGGTTGTCGTGAGTGAAACTGTGGATCGAGTTTCAATTCCTGGATCATTTGTATTACAAGGACGCTATAGCGAGGGATGCAAAAAGTCTGCTCGGCTTGTTCTCTGGAATAAAGTTTGAGATACAGAAGTAACAGCTTTTTCTGCGCTTGAAATATGTGTGATGTTGATTTCGTCTGCTAATCAAGCTCCAGTGCTGATTGACCTTACCCTTGCAAACTGTGTGACTGAAGTGTTGCCTTGATGTTTTTTTTTTTTTTTTTTTTTGCCTCACTTTCCCTCCTTCTAAAGCTTCACATCAGTTAATGGTCTCTCATTGGGCTGTAATTGTGTTTTTTTTCTGTCTGCTGTTTTGCCAGCTTTCTGTCATGAAGGTGTAAGTTTGCCTCCCACAGAGTGTTGCTTAGCTCAAAAGTAATTGGAGGAAAAAAAAACTTGTTAAATTAGGATTGAAGGTTAGATTTATATGGGTAATTAAGGTTTTTAACAAGGCTCTAAAGAGGGAAAGGCCCCAAAATAAATACACTTGCCCCCAGATTGCCTCAGTTTAGTTCAAAATTAGCAAAATGTATTTTTCTATCCATTTTGTATCAGTGGTGTGATGCCTAGACGGTTCAATTGCTTTCCTTCACGGTTTAGTTGAAGAATGTACTCTTGTTAGTCACTGTTATTGAATCTGTATTGTACATGTCTGCACCTGCAAAGAGAAAGTGAAGTGTGTTCTTTTCTTTTCTTTTTTACATTGATATTTGTGGCTCAGTGTCTGTGATCTTATCAAAAAGACTCAGCAGGCCTTTGCCTTTTTATGTAAAAGCTCAAAGTAAGGGAAGCATTTATTTATCATTTGCTATGGTCAGCAAGTTATTGATATCTTTTAATAAGCATTTTCCCTCCTCAGTTTCACCGGCATGTGACACTTAACGGTTAAGTAACATGCTGCAAAACTTGGCTGCAAAAAGACAAGCACAAGATCTGCCCACTCATCTCTCTTCCCTCTCTGTAGGTCTGACCTATCCTCTCCCCTCAGCTCTCAGCAGGGCTTGATGTCTGCTGCACAGCCAAGAAGTTCTGCAGCGCAAATATTTACATAAAGCAGAAGGGATGTGACAATGTGAGCAATGGGAACTCCGCAGGGAAGAGTGCTAGGGGTTACCCTCGGGCTAATCTCCGCTAAGACATATTTATAAACCGAGCTAGCAGTTAGAGTGGACCGCTTCCAGCCTCGCCACCGAGACGCTAACTGTATTTGGTCAGCAAACTGCACAGCCAAGGTCCGCTTCAATGACGTCTTTTAATCGCCGTAATATTTGCATGGCACATAAACATATGGTTATATTCAGACTTCATTTGATTTGTGCACACATAATAGGTTTCCATGCGCAGGGGAAGCACAAGGCCTCTCGAAATATTACATTTCACTTTGTTTTAGCTCCATGCCAGAGCAGAATTTCATTTGACACCATTGTATACTCAAAACTAAGAGAATGCAATTTCTGAAGAAACACTCTGATATTTTATTCTAAGTTTTTTTTTTTTTTTTTTTTTTTACAGGCAACTCTTTCTGCGCATGTCACCCAGGGTTTTTATTGCCTTTGTGCCCATGTGAGTGACAGATGTTACCATGAAACATCCATTAATAAAACATGCACAAACAGATATATCCTAGTAAGCCATATGTAGGGATACAGACAAAGCATTGTGTTCGAACAAAGCAACATTTTAGTGCATGCTAAACAAGTTTGTAGAGCCCATTCAAATTATACTGCCATTGCTCCGCTTCCTCTTAGTTTTATTGTCAGTATATTGTATGTACAGTCTGTATATTGTGCTATTATTATAAACGTGTTTCTTCTGTAGAGCTATAAAAATTTCATCAGAAATTTCATCAGCTTTCGCCTGCATCATTGTTCCAAATGCTTTCCTTTTTTTCTTTTCTATGATTAGTGAGCCTTAGAGGTGCTGGTCGGTGGATTTTGTTACATTCGTACTGAGCCAGGCTACCGTTTCCCACCTGTTTCCAGTCTTTATGTTAAGCTAAGCTAACTGCCTGCTGGCTGTATTCACATTTACTGTACAGACATGACAGTGGATTCATCTTCTCAACTAACTCATGGCAATTCCTTTTTAAACTGACCCAGTGCACAGTTCAGTTCAGTGTCTATGTACCTCATTAAGCAACAGGTAATTGTTATCCTTTATACAGCATTTTAAGCCCTTCATATTGATGTTAATAGCCTTGGTACTTCTTATCATAGTGTTCTTTCATATATTTTTTTTCCACTTAAAAGAGTTAAGTTGGCATTAAATGGTTAATACCCCTACTGTTAATACTCCATCTCTCAGCCATAACCCATCCCCCTGCAACACAGGAGACCCCTTTAACCCCTCCACCCCCTGCCCAGTGGCATTCCAGCTGGCCAGATGGTGTCTGCTCTGCACGGCGGACACCAGGGAGAAACCCCATGAGCAGGATTCTCCTGATCCTCCTCCTGTCTCCTGATGAGACATTCCACCCCGCTGATCTCCCCCCTTATCCCCACCCACTCACCCACCCATCTCTCCATGCACAGTCTTGTCTGTATCTTACAGGCGACCGTTCTGGGGATGAAGTCCACGCTGATAAGACAAGCGGAAAAAATCGCATTAGATGGCTGCTAGGGAGAGATACCTCTGTGGTCACTCTGCAGTGAACGAATGACACGAATGACAGCAGGAATCATTTCTTTCATTTCATTTCAGTCATTTCTTTGTTTATGTGACTATTTATAGAAATGGGTGGAGTGACATGCTTTTGACACATGTAAGTCATACCACAGTCACAGCATGTATGTAAATTGGGATATACGTGTAGTTACATTATCATGAGTGGAATCATTTTTATTCTACTGTAACACACTTACTTTGAGTGAAAAATAGGGTGCGGTCATGCATTTTTATTGCATTTTCAAGCCTGTGAAGTATATACTTTAAATGTCTGAAGTCAAATTTGAGTTTCTAAGTTGAGATTTATTGAACATGTACACTATATACGTACTTTTGTGCACATTTGTGTTAAAGCTCCTTCAGGATTTAGTAAAATAAATTCTGGTGGTCCACACGAAAGCAGGAAAACATTACTACTCAAAATCTCACCTGCTCGCCCAGTTAAAGATTTAAAATAGCTGAAACAGCTTCCATTGAGTGTGCTGACAAATCTTATGGTCAGTTTGAACAATTTTACTCTTTCCATCAAGAGTTGGCAAATTTAATGCACTTGAAGTGTTGCTGAAATGAGGCAATGCTTTCCATATGTCAGGGTGCAGCAAAGGGTAGCAGTCGGTGTGAGAGTAGGTGCTTTAACTCTAGCTGCTATGGTACATCTGTCCATTTAAAAAAAAAAAAAATTAACTGGCCCACATTAACTCACTGAAAGGAATCTGACGTAGCATGTTGTGTGTTGTGTACGCGCGAGTATGCATGCATGCATATGATCCCCCAGCAAGATAAAGCCCCATAAACCCCACCCTTCCCACGCCACCTCTCCAGCTTCCAGGCTCGCAGCGCTGTTGGAGAGCCAGTGTGTATTCCTGTCCGCTTGTTTTTGTGATTCTTTCAGCGTGCGTTTCTGTGCGGGTTTGCCTTCCCATACGTCACTTCTAATGGCTCCTTTTGAATGCAGCAAACAGAAAGCCGGAAGGCTGGGACAAAGAGTTAGCCAGTTAAAAAAAAGAAAAGTGAGGAAAACACACAGATGCTCCTCTGTGTTAAACCACATAGCTTTATTGAGTTTGAGTGGCATATGCTGCAGTCCCCTCGGACAAAGAATTTAAGGAGGGGAAGCAGCACACTTTCTTTGCCTGGTGACAATAGTGGCGCCGCCTCCAGCAGGTCAGTACAGTTTTTACAGTGTCAGTTACTCAGCCGATACAGAGTGCAGGCATGAGTACCCGGCGGGTTGTTATGTCAACTTCCTCTCGGGTGACTGGCTGCAGTCAGCGGGACTTCTGGTAAAAGGGATTTGAGGGAGCTTGTGTCTGTGTGAGAGGGGAGGGATGGATTAGGCTCAGGCCCTGTTTTTGCCACATCCTCCTCCTCCTCCTCCTCCTCCTCCTCCTCCTCTGTAGCAGCAGCAGATCTTGTCCTCCCTTCCACCCCCCTCGTACCACCAGACCAGGGCCCCTTGGCACCCTGGAGACACATGCCCCACAAAGCCATCAACCCCCCCCCCAAACCACCCGCTCTCTTGACCTCTGCAGTTCTCTTCATTCTCACTTTTCTTTTCCTCTTTTGATTCTTCTTCCCTCTTTTGTATCCTCCACCCTGCATATTCCTCTTTCTCCCTCTGTTTTCTTTCTTTCCTCTCCCACTTCGTCCCCCTTCTTCCCCTTTTCCTATTTTCCTTGCAGCTCAAAGGAAGGGAAGAGTTGAGTCATGTGAACCAAGGGCTTTTGAATCTCTCTGTTAGTGGAGGCCTGTTTCAACAGGATGAAGTGTTGTGAGCTTCTACAATTGCAATTAAACCTTAAATCTGCCAGCGGTTGTAGGCAGGATACTTACACCGCCTTAAGTGCTGAAAGATTGCTTTTTAATGAGAACCACATTGGCCACTCAGTATGTGGCTGATTGTTGTGTGAGGGTGGCTTAAAAAAGTGTGACACGCCCCGGAGCTGCCTCCCTCCCTGGATGTTTTCTGATGCATCTGTTTGGTTGAATAGATTGGTTAGAAGCCAGCGCTTAATGTACAGTATGTGAAGGATGGAGTTATTGGATTAGAGACTGGTGACCCGTAGTCATGCGTATCTGCTTTCAGTAGTTGGTCACATGACCTGGTTGCAGTCATACCCACCCATGCAACGTAATGTGTAGTGTACAAATCTCAGTGCACATGCCTTTTGAGGCCTATTGCGGTTATCAGTCAACAGTAGTATATTGACCAGAACAAAGGTAAGATTTCCTTTCCTTTTATCCTAAACAAGATTTTTATTGTGGCTTTCTGCACACTGCAACTTTGGCAATAAGTTTTGTAATAATTAGAGAGCAGTATCTTGCGACCAGACTTCAAAACAAAGAAACTTGTTAATTGATTGGAAGCCACTCAGATTTCCTGGGCATTGACATCGTCGATTACCTCTCCATTAAAGACATTTCCGCCTTTTGTTTCCCACCAGCTGAGGAACTTTTCTTTAAAAATGGACCCACTGTGTTTTTTGGGGGATGTTTTGCTTGCTCTATTTACAGTCCACGTACTGGCACCTGGTTTTCTCAGCGGAGCAAAGTTTCCACCCCTCCTGCCCCTCTTCCCTCATGAAGAATGTGTGTCAGGAGCTGGCTGTGTCTTTAACTGCCTCCTCTCTTCTTGCACAGCTGAGGAAACTTGATGTCTTTAAGCCTCTCCGATGCTTGCGGTAACTTTATGTGGATTCCTGAAGGTTCACAGTGGCAAACTGTTGTCATCATACAAAGTGTTGGAGCTGAACAGATAGCTTTGCGTACTGTCTTTGTCAACAGTGAGAAACGGCTCTGAGGAGGTGTACTTCTTAAATCTAATAACTGTCAAAATGCAAGCAACTGTTCAGGTGTAAATCTCTGAGCGAAAAGTAGGAGTCCCAGGGTAAGATAAGAAAAGATAATAAAGTGGCTCATGGGGCTATTTCAGTAAAGCTGAAGTGAAACAATATTTAAAGAGTGGACACATTTGTCCAATAGCTTGTCTGCCTTTGGTTGTTAGGTTTACATGTTCCATTAGTGCTGTGGTGTTTGCCATTACATTTTTTTACGGATCGAGAACTGTGGATTCAGTGGTTAAACTAAAAGGCAGACCATACAACCTTAAATGTTTGCTAAGCACAGCTTTCATGCGTATTAGACCAGGACTATTGAAATTACCAGGTTATCGCTCTGCTTGTTTAAACTTTTCCTTGGGCATTTCCCATTTCTTTTTCCTATGCAAATTGACTGTTTTTATTAGCAGGGTGTAGTCTGAATTCCCTTTATGTCCTCCTGTGGTGACATGTGAATTCTGAAAAAATTCACAGACCGGTGGTCTACAGGTTAACCTGTGCCTCAGAGGCAGCTCTCTGTCTGGCCCTTGTCTTGGACAGTCAGCGAGTTAATGTGTACGTGCTCCCTATGGATCAGAATGACAGGTATTGTTTTCCCATAAGAAGCCAGCTTCACATTACTTCACCTGTACAGATAATGACATCAGTGGGCTCTGAGTAATGATGACATAATGAAATACGACTGGACTTTCCTCAGGTGCTTTCATTGACTCAGTTTTATTGAAATGTACTAAAACAAAACACCAGCCAGTAACACACTGAGAATATAAAGACACCAGTAATGATGTTAAACTACTTGTTACCCTGGGGGTACAGTTGCCAAGGCTGCATGGAAAAATTGTACTGTAGCGCCGAAATCCTGTTCTGATTATGAAAAACTATTTGTTTGCATTAGGCAACAAATTGTAAACTTACTAAAAGTATTGCATAAGTGGTTGGAATAGATAAATGAGTGAAGAAAGTTCAAATGGTAGATAAAGATGATGTCTATGTGGATAGATTGGTTAGTTAAAAGTAATGCATATCTAGTTGAAATAGTTCACTAAAAGTATCCAATAAAAAGTTGTAATAGAGTTAAAGTAATGGATAAATGACTAGTTTAATTGAATAAGTGGTTAAATTAGTTCAAACTAGTAGGTAAATGGATTGAAATGCCCAGCTTCTGCTACACCAAGTGGCAGTAGTACAAGTGCAAACTGATCTAAGCATTGACAGTTTAATTGTATAAATACATCGTTTTATGTAATTAATGGTGGTAAAACATCCACATTTAAAATTGTTGTCTGTGAGGGGAAATGTATTTATCAAATACTGCTGCTTTTTGAAGACACTACTGATTTATAGTATTAAATGACATGGATAAACAAGGTAAAATTCTCTATTTTTAAATAGCGTTTGAGCCGTCTTGTCTGATGCAATTTCTACATTTGTCGTGTATTGCAATTGTTAGTGGGTCAAGAACAGCAATTATGCAATCTAAACCAACTGCTTAAAATCACTTGAGGTCTTTGCAGAGAAATAAATATTTAAAAACTGGACTATCATGGAGTACTTGGGAGTACTGGCTGGCTGTTAAAGCTATTCAAAGTTTTCTCTCTGCAATTACCCGTCCTGTCTCTAGAAGAGTTTTGGACATTTGCCAGTCTTATGAGTAACATTTCCTGATTAAGCACGCTTTTATGAAGAAGGATATGGGGCATGGTCAGGATGTGACACACTTGGCCTTTGTTGAGACAGATCTTCCTCTCTTTGCCAGATCATCTCCCAACGGGCAACATAAGGCCAAAGAGCACTCTGGTGATTGGAAACTGAGGACTCGGTTTGTTTACATGCCCTAGAGGAGCAGAAATAATATTGCCCGCATGAATTATCAGGTAGGACTGGTATAACTGCATACTGAGCAGGCAGATGCTCTGTCGTCAGGGAAAGTAAGTGGTAGATATTTTTTCTTTCATTCTGTCCATCAACAAACAAGCAGAGCACCAGAACAGTAGATCTTATTCAGACCCCACTCTGAATGTATTTTGGTTCTGCACCTTTCTGCCTGCTCCGCTCTGTATTCCTGACCAAATAACCATAAATAGGTAAAGACACCTTGCGGTGCTTTGGCAGTGTAAGACACCTACCAAAACAAATGCTTGGCTGAGTTCACATTTGCTGATAGGGGTGATGAGTTTTGTATGTAAGTATGACTCAGTGTTTTTCAGTCCCCCTTGTTGCTTAAAATAACACGAGCAGCTTCCAAACAAAGCAGCCTCGATGTTCTGGGTCTCCACGGACGAGCTTTAGCGTACTGTTTAGCACTCCTTTTATAGGTAGTGACCTAGGTGAATTATGTAAGCATGTGCACAGTCCTGAAATCAACATCCAGACTCAGGATCGTTTTGCCTTCATAAGGCAATTCAAAGGCGTTTGGAGTGACACTCAGCTTAAATCCCAAAAACAAGTCATGTTAAAGGTCTCTGCGATCATTTTTGCTGAGGAGAATGAAACAGGAAGATCAGGGGGCTTCATAATTTACTGCTGCCTCAGCTGAAGATATGTTTTGGCATCTTTACTTTTTTACATCTTGTGGACTTCACAACCAAAACATCATCTCAAAATGCTACATGTTTTAACCCTACAGCAGAAATGTAATACAACATCCTCTTTTTACTGAGCTGTGGAGCTCTTGAAGGCTTGCAGCAGGGTGCTAGTGGATTTACCGCTACCAATTGATTATGCCTGCGCATTTATTAGACTGTGTTGTTTTCATGTTTTGCACTAAATTCCATTAAAAAAACTTAAGTCTCAACTGATCCTGGTTACATCGCTAGAATAAGTCGTAGTCGGGTAAGTCTAATTGGATGCGGATACTTGTCGCCAGACTAACAGGAATAGAAGCGATTGTTGCTGATTTGTTCATTTTAAGAAACGGATGGCGAGGTTTTTCCCTCTATATAGTGTAGAGCATAGATTTCCCACAGTGAAGGTGTCTTGGACATCTCTGGGCTTATAAGAAGGAGGAACATGTAGTCGTCCAGCATAGTTACAGTTTATGGTTAAACTACATTTAAATCTACACAAGGGAGGCACTGTTTAGCCAAGCAGTGTTATGTTAGGTGGAGGATGTACAGGAGAGGTCATGGTGAGGGCTGACACACACATCCCTCGACATGTACACCGTGTTCCTGTGTAATATTTCAAAGCCTTTTTTTTTTTTTTTTTTTTCCCAAGAGTCCTGACTCTGGGTTGGATTTACAGCCAAGCAGGTGGTCAGGAGTCAAATTGGGTGCACTCGAGGTTTGTTCAAGCTTGTCATTACAGAAAAAAATAGGCATATATATATATATATATATATATATATATATATATATATATATATATATATATATATATATATATATATATATATATATATATATATATACCAAACTCACCTCTCTTCTCCCTCTTGCCTTGACCCACTCTTCACTTTCCCTCTTTCTTCTTAATGCTCTCATTACTAACATTGTCCAGACCCAGAGCTCTCGTTTTATATTTTTCCCCATCCCTCCATAAATATGAGAACCAACGTGCTGAATTAACTCATGCCCTGTAATTTGAGGTATACCAAGGGGGCTACTTTAAACCTCTCTGCCTTTCAAATATAAATATACCTCCTTTTTATTCACCTTTCTCTTGTCCTCGGAAAGAAGCCCTAAAGCATTGTAAGCATACTTGTGCTTTGAGAAATGCCTGTGGGAAAGCCAGTGTGCTTGGTGCGGAGCAATCAGAAACTGCGCACACAATTTTTTTTCTCGCCGGCGTCATGCAGCAGGCGATGCATTTAAGGGAGTGCAGTTCTCCTCTGCGTCCGAGCCATGTGTGGTTTTCTGCCCTGTGAATACTTAATTGGAAAAAAAAAACGAGCCGAAACCAACCTCCTAATTACTTACCTCCTAAATTTATCTGGCTTTGGTATCGAAAAAGTCAAAAGTTATTAAATGGTGCACTTTTTCATAGTGCAAAAATATGTATACAAACACATTAACAGGGGCAATTTAGCGGCTCTAGTGCAGTGTGTTTGAAGTAATTACAGAACCATTATGAGGACAATGTTCAAGAGGTGATTATCCCAGGAATAAAGCCTCAACTGAGTAAGGAGTTAAACGGGACAAAGATGTTATTTGACGTATGATTCTCTCCCTCTCTCCCTCCCTCCTCCCTCTTCCCAACTGGTTCCAAGTGAGTCGATGGGATAGAGGTTATATGAGAGTCTCGCTGCGGTGGTCGGGTCTTTTGTGCAAAGCCGGCTGACATCATTCTCATAAGGGGAAGGGGGGTGGGGGGTTGGTGTTAGCTTGGGCAGGGCTTGGCTGGGAGCTCTACAGCTGAGCCTGTTTTCTGGAGAAGTGTATATATCTTGGTAGAAGCATTTTTTTTGTACAGTGGTAGAGTGCTTGTCATGTGAATTTGCACTCCACATTCACAACACACTAATGATGTCTTCCTCTCTTGTTCGCAGCACGGGGTGATTTTGATGGAGTGAGACATCGCTGTCGAGGAAAATCCACAAGAGAGCCACTCTACATATCTGGGTTAGGACAACTGAAGTGACAACTCTGAGTCTTCTCGCCTGCTTCCGTGCCTTAGACTGAATAGAGCCGCAAAATGGATGGGATAGACACCTTGCAGAGCTCGGCCCCGGAGACCAAGGCTGAGCGAATCGCCCGCTACAAGGCCGAAAGGAGGAGGGAGCTTGCCGAGCGCTATGGCAACACCGACGAATTCACCTCCAAATATGTCCGGAGGGACAGGAAAATTGGTGACGTGTCCGAAACGGCGTCCTCTGAAAGCAAGGAGAAGGAAAAATGCGAGGACAATGGTTCAGAGCACACTTATACCAGGAGGGGCCTCAGGAATAGAGCAGCAGAACCTGTGGAGCACGCTGATGAGGAGCCCACCAAGGAGACAGGCCGTACCACTCACCTCAAGGCAGACACAGTTTCATCCTCTAAATCAGAAGCTCTCTCCTCCACGAAGACGTCCTCTCATGTCAGGTGAGTTTATTCACGCACTCACAAGTTAAAGACAAAGCACACTTCTGTTGCTCTGTTGTGTTGTGCATGAACAGTCACAGTGTTGTTCTTAACAGGATAACAACTTGGCCATGCACAGATATTCAGAAACTTGCTTGCATGTGGAGACCAGACTAAAATCTCAGGAACAGAATATAATCCCTCAAATAAAAATTGAATCAAGTACAGTAGCTTCTTCCTGAGGCATCCTTTGATCTAGAGAACTTGTTCTCAGTTTAGCTTGTAAAGCTGGCTATTAGATTACTGTAAAAGGGCTCACTGACTCCTAATGACTGACGAGGAGGCAACAAGTTGGCACATTTAGAGAACACTTAGCACTATCTCCTGTTTGAGGTAAACACAGCGCCTGACATTTCCAAAATTGGCCATGTGTACAAATGACTGCCTCATTTATTTTTTGCCACGGCATGCGAGCTGCTTGTTTTGGTTCACTTTGCAGCGATACAGGAGAGGAGGAACTTGCATGTTTAACGGATTTGAAAATGACGAGAATTGTCAGAATGACTCTGAAGACTGACGGCGTTTCTTCACCGGTCGCCAGGAATTCTCCTCTGGGAATTGGACATAGATGGCATAAAACATGACCAGTCATGGGTGTGGGGATGTTTTGAGCTGTACTCAAGCTGGGGATTGAGCTGTGCACATAGCCAGACGTGTTTGTTCTTGAAAACCAGCCCGAGGGAGCGACAACGCAAACAGAAGAACTGAGATGGACAGAGTGCCGAGATCATGTCAGAGGTTTGGGGTCTGGGCTCTGCCAAGTTTTCATGCCCTGCGCTTAATGAAGCAAGACACCTAGACAGCTGTGACTGATGGCTTGTTAGATATTGTGGAGCAATTATTTCATAAGATTTTTGGGGAAGACATGTCTCTGTGTTTTAATAGATGTACAAAAGATATGCAGCACGTGGCCTGTGTGACATGTTTCAGCAAATCTCAGCTATGAAGTATTCTACTTAATAAATCATATGTGTATTGAAGCTGATCCTGTTTAAAAAATAGTATTAAACCACCAGTTTAAGTCTTAATTATAGATATGGAGGAAATTTATGTTAAATAGTTTTTCTTGCACATTATGCAACGTCAAAGGAACTGTTTTCTTACCGCGTCGGCTTACCACAGCAGTTAGAATATTAGACAAAATACAGAGTAAAGTCACACACAGAGTTTTGGGCAACATTTTTAATTACAGAGAGCTCAAAAGCGGGTTGACGTGTTGACATGTTTGTCTGGCATGCTTGTCACGTTAGCTACTAATCTTGTCAGCTCTGTTATGACGTTGGCTGGTTGTCACAGTCCAGCTGTGCAGGCCCGCCCGCGCAACTTGCATACCTACACAGAGGAGGTTATATAGAAGCGATTGTTATCTTCCAGTAACATGTCAGCTGATGCCTAGATGTTAGTGGCTTATATTTTATATGATGTCATTTTCTGTGTTTTATTTATGAATGAAACATATGTGTTTTCTATCTTAATAGAATATATCCCAGATTTCTGGTTGACTTGGTTGTGCTTTATGATTATTCACTGAACCTTCAAGGGCAGCATGTCCGCATGTGTCTATTAACAGGAAACCAGGAACTCAGCTGTTCCTGTGATAATGAAAACTGTCTGTCAACATGTTTATCTGCCACAGACCAAACACACTCTCTTGTGAAGTTACAGTTGAAGGGTGACATTCCAAAACACTGCGTTTGGTCACGTACAGTTGACTATTACTGCAAAATCTCCCTTGGTAATGTAAGAAAACACAGATTCTATACAGTCCCATTATCTAACTTGTTGCTTGTTCATGTTTGATGATTTATTTTATTTGAAAGGGACCATGTACAGTTTGAAACATAAATGACACCATTTGATGCACCGCACTGTACCGGAGTGTAGCTTTAAGCTTATTTGCACTTGCAGTTCACTGGCAGGTCAAAACAAAGAAACAGGACAATAACATTCAGTAATGTTGAGGTGTTGAAATGTTAAATATAAATGTAGTCTCAGCTTCCTGGTTGCCTTAATCTCATTTCAAAGAGAACAAATTTCAAAGAGTTTTTTTTCTGTTTTGCTGGTTAATGTTAAAAACTGAACTGTAAGTGCGCTATGCATACAGAAATGTGAGTCTTTATTTAGAGGTACTATACACTTAGCATGCAGACTGATTTGTGACTAGAGCAGTGTGCAATCACGATGTACAAAAGTAAGATTAAGGGTGATTTATACCTAACTGTACACCATAGTGTCCATGAAACTGTTTTTACATCATTGCATGTTACATATACAACATAAAAGTGCAGTTGGTTCGTAAAAGACTATTCAGATTTTGTTCATCTACAGTGTGACTGTATTGTAGTATGTTGAGTGTTATTAAGCTCGTGTAGTAAACACCAGTAATTGTGCTACCAGCATGTCCGGGTTTGTCAGTTGGATTATAAACAAGGCTGAATGTGATTTGGGCTAATTATTGTTTACATGGCTAAAACCCTACTGAGCTGCAGTACCTGCCATGTGAAGAACGGAGCTTTCCAAAAGTTAAGCGCACAAATTAGAGACATTAAAACAAATCGTGTCACAGTCACAATTATATCCCTTCTGTGTTCTCGTTTCATCCCCTCTCTTCCTGTTTCAGCCTCACTTTCCGCTTTGTGACATAATTTAACAGAGCGAGAGTGAGAAAGCTTACTGTAAGTGTTTGAATGACTCGCCTGCCTCGATTTGAACGTGTGTTTTAGCTTTTTACCTCCTCAACTTCCCACGTTGCTCTATCTGTAATGTCACTCTCTGTCACTCTCTCTGCACTGCACTCCACTCCACTTTTCTTCCCTTTTTAGCTTTTATGGCAGCGTACAACCGACGCGTGCAGCCCCTCGCATTCAGCCAGCAGTCAAACTGTGGGTGGGGTTGATGAAGTGTCACTGAGCGCTGTGGTTGCAAAGGAGGGTGTTGGAGTGTAGCGCTGGGTGGCATCAGTCACCGAGATCGCCAAGCTCTCGCTCTCTAGTATCCCAGTGTAGCATACTGTAGTGCTTCTACCCAAGCAAACCATGCGACACTGTGTAATCATTTTAAAGTTCACGCGTATTTTACACAGCCACAGATTTCTGCATATCACATTACTTTGATTATTGTTAGACCTACATCGATTTGTAGTCTTCCATCACATTTCTCATCTCTAACTACACCACATTCACACGCCATAAATACTTCAGCCTGGCATTTTTATATGGCTATATCACAAAGCCATGCCGAGGCGAGCCGGCAAAACTGACAAAACTGTCAGTGGTAGCCAAACCCAAACCCAAAATTACTCCTAATAATATACTGCTGTAAAAATTACTTTTCAACAATATTTTGGGCTTCAAATATGACACCAGTCCAAGGAAAAGTTAGATGATACTGAGTCAGATCCAATATGTAATTTTATATAAAACATAATTAGATTTTTGGTTTTTCCATTTTTGACTGCTTCTCTCACTTTTCAATCTTTGAACATCTTGAATCACTATCCTTTAAAAAAAAAAAAAGATGAACCTGCAGATCGGCTCGGGGCCAGCTTCCCTTCTTCAGTAACCTCTGACCCCTCCCCAGATGTCCACCTCGGCGCTCATTGTGTTCATGCGGTCCTCTCCCCTCCTCCTGTTACATCATGTTCAATGCGGTCCTCTCCCCTCCTCCTGTTACATCATTGCTGCTACCCCACAGGCAGCTGCTGTCCCCATCCATATTTAACGCCCATTACTTAGAGATGAAATGGCCATCTTCAGATGCTACACGGGCACTGCTGTTATATCACTGCAGTAACATGGGACTGGGGGAACAGCGCGAGCGAATGTTGTAGGATGAATATCAACACAACACAGAGCGAGTGGCTTTCAGCAGCTCTGATGTCGGTTCGGTTTGTCTTGCATCATTTTCTTTGTGTGCATTTTTAGGATTGAAGTTGTGTAAGTAAGACTTTAAATCTTAATTTTTCTGTCTAGTTTGCAAGCCTCAGTTGTGACCGACACGTCATTTCTGTCATCGCTTCGGCGTGTTGGAGAGTGACCTCATTTGTCTCTCTGCCTCTCTCTCTCCTAGGCTGCGGGAAACTGATGACACAGAGGAGCCAAAGGGTAAGACGAACTCTCCACTTTCATTGCACTCTGATCCTCTATTGTTCCACAGACCGCTCTATCCCTCCCTCAGCTCACTTAAGTCCTCTCTGTTACTCAGTGTGAAAGGAATATTGAGCTCATTGCTGATGTCAGATCACCTACCTGGTTTTATAGATGTTGGCCATTTTTAATACCCTGCCACTGAGGAGGAGTGAAAGAAAACAGATCTACCGATGTCTTTGGTTCTGTTTTGTTCGCTGTGTAATTTAAAGTGAATGTTTTGTCCCAGGCGTCAGTGTCCTTTTTTGTGTTCAAAGAGCATGTCTCAACGGGTGTGCGAATGTTTGGTCGTATGCATACGCACTGGATGCTTATTTCAGCCAGCTCGCGTTATGAACTTGTTTTGGAGCCTGCTGCTGTAGAGAAAAGGAAAATGGGCCGCTGGCTGCTTGTCTGACTCAGATTCAGCCACCTAAGCCCACATCCTGGAAGTCTGTCTGTCCGTGTCATTGGCCTCCTGCCTCTTTTAGCCATTGGCCAGTCTGCCTGTGTGACTGTAGGTGATTCTGTTTATGTACTTGATCTGGCTGTCTTGCTTTGTGCTTGCTTACTTGCCTTGTGTGTGAGAAAGGAAGATAGTGACACAGGGAGGTGATGGGATGGTCCCAAGAGCAAAACAGCAGGGTCATTTCAGCATTTCAGGTCATCTGAAGCAGTGTTGCGAAACATGTCTTATTTGCTCAGCTGTGTAAACAGACTTTTCTTTACATTCCTAGATGATGAGGAACTGGGATAGATCAAGTGTAAGTAATATAGGTTGTAAGCTAGAATAGAAGCCGTGATTTCTAGGTTTTATGGTTGTTTCCTTTCCAATCTGCTGTCCATTCCCTTGATTGATTAAAACACATTTGACCTCGACTTTCTCCAGGTCAACTCGCACTGCAAGCATAAATAGTGATGACAGGGTGCTGGAGTATCCATGTGCCAATAAATCACAGGTTTTATCCAAACAGTGATTAGTGTACTTGACTGAAGTGCTTACTCACCTAGCTCAGGTGCTGCCTTTTCTCATCTCTGATGAGATGTTGTGAAATTTAAAACACAAACTGAAGACTGCTGCTAATTGTCAGTTCACTGCTACATGTCACTACATAACATTTCTACATGCTGGTCTGTTAACACAAACAGGACATTGAAATACTTTACTTTTTTCCCTAACTGAGTATGTAAGAAAGTCTTTTCAAATTACTTTGGAAAAAGGTAAACGCACATTAACCTCATTGAGTTTACTGGTTTCTACACGTGTGTTCTCATTTGTTAGTAAATTTAAACGATTTGAATTTTGAAATACTTGTAGTATATATATTTGAAATACTAACACAAAATGGAAACCACAATGTCTTGAAATAAGAAACCTGTGATGGCTTGATTAATTTGGGTACAAAATACTGGACACTAAAGATCTCTCTGAATAATTATTTTTCTATTGTGACCAATGTACTTCTCCGGTTGGAAGATGGGATTAAAAATCTTTAAAAAAAGATTCCAGAAATGAATCTGCAATACATAAAGAGGAGCAAAGGACTGAGTGCAGTTGAGTGTGTGTGTGTGTGTGTGTGTGTGTGTGTGCGTGTGTGTGTGAGAGAGAGAGAGAGAGAAAGAGAGCTCGAGCATGCCAGAGCATTCACATGGCTGACGGAGTTTCCTGTCCAAGCTGGCAGAGGACTCAGTGCTTTGAGCCAGACCGCCTCTCATGGTCACATCAAGGGTTTCCCCCGACCCTTCAGCAATCCCACAAGCCAGCAATTCATGCATACTCTCTCAGTATTGAGTGATTTCAGCTCACTATGACTCTTCAAAGGTATGCTGGAAGTGCCCGTTTCTTTGCTATCAAACACATGCATACATTTAAAGTACATACTGTATTAGATTTTCCTCGTGGTAGGGGAGAGCTAGTTCTCCTGTAAAACAAATACAGATTTAATGAACTCTACACTTAACCCTCATGCAACAACCTCCACATGTTGTCCAACAGGTGCATGAGAAAAAAACACCATTGCACAAGTTTGAGTTAACCTGCTCCACCAAGTTCAGAAGCCTGATTTTTGCTGTCAGTTTTCAGTTTTTTTCTGTTATCAGGCAAAAACACATCTGATATTGTTGTTATTTGTTCTTTAATGTATTAAGACAATGAGCTTGGAATATTGTGAAATTGTTAAGTGTGTAGTGTTGGGATAATTTCCTTTGTACACAAATAAAATCTTCCCGGTCACTTTTGACCAGGAACACAAAAGGTGTTACCTTTATGTGACTATTTAAAAATTTTAAATGGTTTCAAAACAAATCTCCTTGGGAACTTTCACACAAAACAATCTGTGATAAACAGTATACTATGTTTCATATGATTATTTCTTATAGTCAAAGTAATCCAGAAATTCTGTTTTTTAGAAATCGAATTCAAGATGCATAAGCTCAGATAAATGAGGCATATAAACCATAAATAGCAGATAGAAATTAAAAACCTGTAATGTTCACAAGAACTTAAGTTGATTAAGAAAATCTAACTAATGCAGCAACAAAGTAGTGATAAAATATGTATTATTACAGTTTTTATGATGAGTCTTAATGGAACGGTCATTTTTGACTTGACCAGGAACACAAAATTGTTTAACATGAAATGAACACAACATGAGGGTTAATTACAGTCTGATGGCTAATATTTACATAGGTGCACACACTGTGCTGGCCATTACATTACAAGGTCAAAGGCACATCCAATAAGCTCCAGCAGCAGCTGTAACCGGATTGTAGAGATGGATGAAAACACTTGTGGAAAAGTCCATAAACTCAAGTGGAGTTTTTTTTTTTTTTTTTTTTCCCAATCTCTTGAGATGTTGAGAGTTTTTCTTTGCTCTCTTTCTGTCTCTCCCCTGGACGCTGGATGGATGGTGATGTAAAAAAGATTGGACCGGAGTCAAAACTAAAAGAGTACAGTCGGAGTGGAGTCACCGGTCTGCAATGCATAACGCTTCATCGTCGGCACTAAATCACACTAAGTTTTGGACAGCAGGGGAGCTTGGAAACATAAATCAAAACCGGAGGATATTTTGTTTCCAGTGGAAAAGGGAGATCTTGTTAGACGCAGCCCATTATTTGGATTTGTTTATTCCTTTGTTTTCTTAGGGGGGTGGGGGCAAGTTTTGGCTCAAAATTCCACTTTGTCAAGGCAATAAAAACAGATTTTAGAGTGGGAGGATGAATTTGAGTGCGCTGACTTAAGAAATTTGTGTTGTTTTGGAAAATCGTAAAATTTAATGGATTCCTTTTGTTCGGATTAGAGGATTATATTCTCGGCTGCATTTCATTAGACAAGACATGAGAAATAATTCCCTTTCACATATGCACACACACATTAATGGCATGCCTTCCACTTGACCCGAAAAGACTCTTCGCACCATATCTTGGTAGAGGTAGGTCTGCGTGGGAGTTTGTGTGAATGTTTGTTCAGACATGTCTGTCTGGCCTCGACATCTCCCCGACCATCAACAGTGCATTACGTTGTGGATACCAAACACAACACTGTCCGTCTTAAACCCTCATTGTAAGACAACACCCTGCCTGGTCATATGATACTACTCTGACAAAAAGCTAATCCACTGTCTGAGCAAATGTCACTGTGGTGTTTATGGTCGACCTTGTGTTTGTGTGTGTTTTCAGTTGACGAGAAGCCTGTGGACTCAGCAGAGGGGTCTTCCAAGATGTCTCTTTTCAAGGTATGATATTTAAGGTGGAACTCCCTTCATCCAAATGTTTTGTATCATTTGAACGTCTATGTCTGTATGTGTGCGCATAACACACTTTGGTATGTATATCGAATTGTGTCATTGTGACATTTCATGGTTTTCATGGCCTCAACGTAAGCAGAGTGGGTTCCCCAACACTGACCAACAGAAATTATTTTTATTGGAAAAAAGTTTAAGTTTAAAGAAGCTGTGTGGAACTTTTTTTTTTTTTTTTTTTTTGTGGTCCCTTTGTGGTCCCGGTGGACAAAGGTGATAGTGTTTCACCTAACATTACATGTCCCCCTTTAGACCTGTAGCTAGCGGCTGAAATAACTCATTCAGACAACCCCAGTGACATTTCGTCTGATGTTGCGGAAAAATCTGGCCTGGTGGCAGGCATTAAGAATAACTTTTAGAAACTGTTTTTGTTTGCTTATGAAGGTCATATAGAGGAATTGGTATTCATTTGAGACAGTTTCAAAACCAGCTTAAAAACCCTAGAGTGCTTTTAAATAGTGCTGTTTCGATAGGAAGTACTAGCCATTTAAGGTGTGTTTAACAGGTGTCTCTGCAGTTAGCCCTGGTGGTTGCCGCTTGCTGTTCTCACCTCAGCTGGTAGCTCCAAATGAGAGCATACACTAAACCAAATCCAAGTTTCAGAACATCAATTTATAAACTTATGACACAGAAGCTGTATCAGTATTTTTTTACAGTCCACAGTTCTTTCTTTTTATTCCCCTCTCTGATTTGCTCCGAGCCTTTTCCAGCTGGTGTACGCTTCAACCCCCCTTGGAAGTTTGCTCCATTAATAACAAATTGAGCTGTTCCATACAGCACTGAGTTGTCTTGCACCTGGGTGCACATTAGGCCAAAGTCATGACTTCACACACAGTCCATGCACGTCTTGAAGCAACGGTGGGAAGAGAAGTGAAGAGAGCTAAAAGATTCATTCAGGAACAAAAATTCAATGATGTCCCCAACCCTATGGGAGTTGTACACATGTGCGCTTGAACATTCTGAAATTATCTCGCTTTCCCAGGCTGCTTGAGTTTCAGAAGTGGTTGAGTTTCATGATATTGGATGTAAATAGATGCTCTAAGTTGGCCTTTCCAGACCAGGAGGAGTGCCAAGGTTGGCCAAGTGAACCCAGATGGCAGCTCCAGTTGCTCCAACCAGAAAACCTGCTGGGAAAACAAACAAGGCTATCGTACAATCACACTGCTCCTTTTTTTTCTCCTTTTTTTTGGCTCTCTCTGTTCATAGCTCTGACCTAGATCTGTTATTTTAAGGTGTCTCACTTGAAAGTCATCAGCGGTGACTGATACCCTGTTCGCCTGTCTTCACTTTTCCCTTATCACTCATTTCTCCTCCGCAGTCCTTGTTGAAAGCCAGTGAGTCAGTGTCTCCAGCAGGAGAGGCAGAACAGGAGTGAGGTTACAGTACGTCTGCTTTCCACCACGGATGGAGGCAATAAAATGTGTGCATGGAGAGTTCTGGAGAAAGACACAGCTCATTTATATTCTGAATTTCCTGACTGAATTTCCTGAGTATATAAAACCTTGTTTTTCAGAAGGTAATGCGTCCATGCTGTGTGGAAAATAAGTTCCTTCTTTATAATGAGTGCGCATCAGTCAGTTTGTAAGAGGCTTCTAATTCTGTGAGTGGTGGTATGTAATTTTGTGAGAAAAACAAAAAACATTTGATTTCCGTTGCTTGACTCACAGCTGGAGATCCACTTATCTTCAGCAGGTCACCCCTGGGCCTCAGTAAAGTGTTTACTGACAAAAGGTCTCACACAGCTGCATGCTACACACTGTGTTTTTGTGGTCTTGTCCTGAGACTTTTTAAGAACATGTGCACAGTGAGACATTTAAATCACCTTTTTTATATTGGGTCAGGTTGAACTGGAATTTGGGACATTGTTAGGTGTTGCTTTTCTGTTTCTATTCATCTTTAGTTTAGATTTTGTCAAACATTTCAGAGTAGTGAACAATAAATTTCTGTTTTGAGACAGATTATGCTTTTTTTTTTTTTTTGCTTTTTTTTTTGTTTTTTTTTTTTGGTGCACGTCCAAGTTTGTAGGTTTGAATTCACCAGTTCACCATCAAAGTTGTTCACACATCGTATTGTTTGGTCCTCTCTCTGTCTGTGTCCATCATTTTTTGAACATTTTTGCACTTTGTTTTAGGTTTTTCACTGATTGTTATAGTTCTGTGGAGAAAACCCATCAGACATAAATTATTAAAGTTTTTTTATATGTTTGTAATATTTCTGGAGGGGATATTAACCTTTTAACGATGGTTTCAAAATTATAATAACAAACCATAATGGCCCCCCTGAGAGAACTTGATGTGGAAAATGCTATACCAGCGTCTCTCTCAGTTTTTGTTTTCACTGTATGTACTCAGGGTAGGTACGATTTTTAGTATTTGCCCTCTGATTGCACATACTTCACAATCTCTCGCACTCTGTAGCACTGACCCACTTGACTGGAGCATTTGCAAGGGTTAACAGCTTTGCTCAAGTGTAGGGGTGGAGCCTCATCCATTCATTCACTTCCTTTATCAAGAATTGTTGTTTTACAGCCGCCGCAGGAGTCCAGCAGAACTTCTTCCAAACATAATCATAACCTTTAGGCTGCTTCTGTCTGCCTGTAGGACCAGGAGGGGTCGGAGGATGGAAGCAGCCACCAACGTGCCAACGTCAGGGTGAAGTGTCAGAAAATGAGCAGTGACGAAGAGGAGTCCTCTGCCAGGTAGGCAGGTTCAAACTGATTTTCAATCACAAGAGTTCACTTTTAAATGAAGGACAGCTGAATTGTTACTTTACTATGGAAACTGTGCAGCTTCTATTGAAAGGATTTCTTTTTTTGTTAAGTGTATGACAGAGTGCCGGTGACGTGGTCGGACCATTTTCTCAAACTGAAAGCATTTAAACTTTTAAATGGAGTGTTCTATTTCACCACTGAAGTATACTCCAGTACATTATGTACTACGCTACAGCACGAGCAAATAAAATAAACAGATTCAGCCTGAAACCAAACCATACACACACACACACACACACACAGACTGAGAGCAGAGCACAGAGGTAATTACAGACCAATTCAAAGGCTGTTTAATGATGTAAACAGCTGCAGAGATAAACCAGATAAACCTGCAGAGCTTCTCTAATACCACGTGCACTTCAGAGCTTCTTCTAATACCCTTTCGTGCACACACATACACGCACACACTCTCTCTCTCTCTCTCTCTCTCTCTCTCTCTCACTCTCTCTCTCTCTCTCTCTCTCTCTCTCTCTCTCTCTCTCTCTCTCTCTCTCTCTCTCTCTCTCTCTCTCTCTCTCTCTCTCTCTCTCTCTTCTTTTTTACACGCACATAAACGCACAAACACTCCAGGTTATGTGGTAGCCATGGTGATGCAAACCAGACTCAAGTTAATAACTGCAGCAGTGACAGCCAGACTGTACTTAGCACTGTAACCACTAGTAAGAAGAAGTAAAAAGTCTGACTGTGTGTGTCTGTAGATAGATTTAAGACATACGTAAGTTTATTCACTTGTTGTCCACACAGAGTTTGAATTGGTTCACAAACTGTTCTCTGGAATAAGAAGTGATCTCACACTATTTGTAACTAAACCTTGTGTAAACCTTTTTAATATAAACCAAAACAATTGAGAGGTATGGTGATAGCCTCCAAAGGTTAAAAATGCTCACATCAGATGAGATGATTATGAGCTTGTGGGCCTACTTACCCTGCCAGGGTTTGCTGTGGTGTAATAGCAAAGTTCAGCATCTTTTATTGTGCTAGCTCGGTGCCGACGTTGATTACAAAGCACCAAATCAGTGGCTCTTTATTGATTTTTGGCAGCAGCCTTTGCCTTAGAAGAAACAAAAACTGCAGTTAGGGTGGTTATTGTTTAGTAGTAACTGATACAACTGGTTGTTGATAAGATATGCATAACAGAAAGAGACAGATGTTGTGATGGAACAGCTGACAAATGATTGTTACATTTTCTAGCTTTTGTTTTGAATTCACCTGCCAACACGCTCTCTCCTGGATTTCCATGAAGTAATGGCTAAATTCTTTTTATATAAGATGTGTAAGACTTGTTTCTTCCTCTTTCTGTCTGTTTCCACCACTTTTGTCCTTTTTCTCTCGATATTTCAGCCTTCCCAAAACCGATAGAAACAAGGCCATGAATGCGAAAGAGACAGCAGATGAACCTTCCCAGAAGGAGCAGCGTGAATATGCTGCCACTGAGGAAGAAGAGGTCAGTATTTTTTTTTCCATTTTAGAGATTTCATACTACACAGTGTAACTATAAATGTGTCTTTAAAAATGTCACCCGGAAGTCGGTATGCTGATATATAGAGGTAATCTCTCTGCACTGTGTTTGGAAAGATCATATTTTTGACCGGCACTGTTGCAGTTCTGAAAAACGTTACCTCCGCATGCGATCCAATTCCAAAACTCTTACTCACCTTAACTTTGACTCTGTTTACTTCTGGGTCTGGTTCAGTTTAGTTTTTTTTGTTTTTTAAGTTGACCTGTAAATTGTAATTCATGTCACTGATGTACAACACAAACACACACGCATTATTCAAATCACCTGGACAAAGTGTGATTACGTCACCCAGATGTTGAACTGATCCTCACAAGTAATGGCAGCGTGTACATGTCTTGGTTACCACACACGTTACACGTGATGGTGTTTTTACATTTGAGAAGACCACCTGCTTTGCGTTGCACTTTCACACCCAGCTGGCTTCATGATCTGCTTTACCCTTCATGTCTTCCTAAATCAGCTCTCCCTCTCAGCTTTTGACCTGTCAAGAGGTCATTGCTGTTTTTCCAAATGTTGCTTTATCATGTTAACAGCATAGCATATTGAACACACAACAGGGTGTGTTTTAATTTATGTCCATGTTTACTATGTGTGCATTTATTGTATTTTTTTTTTTAAATAATTACTTTTTCAAATCACATTCTCTAAAGGGTTAAGGTTTTATATCTTTGACCAAAAGGCTTTTGTCTTACAGTTGCAACATTACTCAGCACAACACATGTTCACTATTCACATTTGTTTGTTTTTTATGTGTGATGTTGCAGATTTATTGACAAAAAACAAACCCTACTCAATCTTTGCTGACGCAGTCTTTGCTTCTTTTTGTTTCACCCATTAACACCTCTTCCTCTTCACCATTGTTTCTCGAGCCCTTTTCTACACTTTTATGTCCCTTTTAAGCCCCTAACCCTGCTCATCTGACACTAACCCAGAGTCTGTTGATAACAGCAGTAGTTCAGTGAAAGCAGAAACAGCAGTAGTTGGAACAGGAATTTGTGTTTGTGTTCGTATATTACAAAGTCTTGGTACCCTTTAGCATGAGAGTTACACACTATAATCATATCTATAATAATTTTCTCCCTCTCTACATCAGCCCTCCAGTCTCCCCTCTGACAGAGCTCTCCCCTTCAGCAAAAACAGAGACACCTCCCCCCCTGCCTCCCCCTCTCCCTCTCTTCCCTGCCAGCTCGACTCGCTGCAGCGGCAAGACTCGGGGCCTCGAGGCATCAAGGGAATCCTAAAGAAAGCCGCTCCACCAGCGTGGAGTCGGACCACAGCGAGGGCTCGATGCGTGCCGGAGTGCGTGCGTGCGGCCCGACAAAGCAGTGTCACCCTCAGCCACCCTGAGAGCGAAGAAGAAATGGGGGAGGATAAGGAGGAGAGAGGAGATGGGGGAGGAGGAGGAGGAGGAGATGGAGGAAGAGGCCAGTGGGGAAAATGACAAAGAGGATGAATCTCCAGCTGATGATATAACAGATGGAGGGAGCTTCAGCTTCGACAAGCAACAGAGGGAGGGAAGCAGCGGTAGCAGCAGAGGGAGCTTTGAGGAGATGCAGAGCTTTGAGGAGATGCGGAGTCCCTCGCCCGACGACAGCCTGGAGAAGACGTCCACTGTGTCGGAGGACGTCGAGGAGCTGGAGAGCAGTTTGGACGGAAGTTGCAGCTCCTCATTCAAACAGAGGTGATCGAGTGTACACAAAATACAGCATGCATAATGAGGAAGAACTAAGTATAAAGACTAAATATGCAAATTCACACCACGCTGATACTGGTTTACTGAAGAATTTGCGCAAAACTAAATAAAAACTATAATAATCAACGATGAAACCTGAGAAAAAAATCTTCCTTGCACCCTTTCTATGTATTTATATATTTTATGTATTTATCTATGTATTTTAATGGAATTTTAAGTTTCATTTGAGGCATATAACTAAAGCACCCAATATTTAATTAATGTTTAGCACTTATTACAGGCAAAAGCAGCAAGTTTGAATGTGACAAATTACACAGTATTTATAGCAAATAATAAAGGCTGTTGTAATGGTAATTCCACCCTCACTTTTTTTCACGTTTTTTCTTTATAAATTGCCTTTATACTATGTTAGACAAACCAAGACCTAAGTTGTAGTATGCAAAAAGAAAAGCCAGGGAGTACAATCTTTAATTATCTTTACCTGGACTTAAGGCTCAAGTTAGTTCTTTCTCCTGACCTTTTACAATTCACTGTTAAACTTTCTTTTGCCATGAATTATAGAAAGCCTTAATGTGTCCTTTTCCCTTTTTCAGACTGACAGAGTTCAGTAGTGAAGGTGAGAAGAAGGATAGACTGAAAAAGCCCAAGCCAGCCGATTTGATCCAGACGTCACTGGCCGATCGCTTCGGTCAGCTCCACGATGCTGAAAATGCCTGGAGGAAAAAGGTGAGCTTTGAACTTCCTGAGCAAACTCATTCTTTGTGTTGAGGGATTTAGTAGTAGTAGTAGTAGTTGATTAGTATGAATAACAGGTCTTCAAGACTTCTGAAAAATAACAGCCATTTTTGTTGGCATGCATTTTTGGGGAGGGTTTTAAGAGCTGTAATGAGCAAACGCTGCCATATTTGTCGACACTTCCCCTCAGCTTTGTGCGAGGGGAAAGAAAGATTTGGCTGTGGGCACATTTCTTCCTCTGCTGAATCAGCTTATTTCCCGGAGGTGCTGCCAAGAGGGTGTCAGGTTAGGAGGGCTTGGGGGCTTGGGGGCTGGGGGGGTTGCAGGGGGGTTGCAGATTTGCAGATTTGGGAGTGGTGATGCCAAAGCCAGAGATCCAGGGCTCAGCTTGCCTCCCGAAGAGAAAAGAGACACACCCCTTCCCCTTGTAAAAATAAAATCCTACACCATGACCAAACACCTGCAAGCCTTCCAAGCTAATGCCTGCTTCCTTTGTTGGTTTTTGCACTCTCCTCCTCTTTTCTCCTCTCCTCAAAGTAAAAAAAAAAGTCCCTACATAAGCAAAGTTCTGTGTTCTTTATAGACACTCATGTCTCACACGTATGTATATATATATATGTGTGTGTGTGTGTGTGTGTGTGTGTGTGTGTGTGTGTGTGTGTGTGTATATATATATATATATATATATATATATAAATAAATAAAAAAGCATTCAGGTCATGCAGTTCTACACAGGTCAGCGTTTAATAGACACGCTAAGATAACTGACATAGTTAAAAGTGGTGACAGAAGTGCATGCAGGTTTCGACATGCTCCTCTTATTTACAAGCAAGACCCTTGCTGAGTGGCTGTTCAAGTGGAAGAACAAAACTACACTCTGTAATAACTATTTCACAGACAGCGCAAATACAGACTTGTACTACAGAAGTGGAAAATGTGGGGATATCCATGTTTGTGCCACATGGATATCCCCAAAACAGTCAGTTGGACACTAACATCGAAGTGATGTCATGTTTATTTATGCAGACCATGTCTTGGCTTCATGTCCGTTAAGATCAATGATCCTCTTGGGGGATTTCTGGTTCGGGCTCATCCTTCATCCAAGGATGACCTAACCTTAGAATTAATCCACTCATAGTCTGGAAAAAGCCACTGTATAAGTAAGTACAGACAGCCAAGAATTTTTACTAATCCCCAGTCGACTAAATGCTAAAAACTGATGTCATTTTACGTATGTGTGGTCTGCCTTCATTGTGATGGATCAACACAAATCCATAAAAATTTAGTGCAGTTCCATTAATGGCACAAAAACTGCATCCTCAACACTCACACGCATGAAAGCAGACCAAACTGGTGTCCAACATGTCTGCGGATTTCTGTCCTTTAATTCTATCTGAGATTATTGCCTGCAAATTGGTCTGGAGCTTGCTTCCTCCTTGCTGCGGCTGCTACTGTAGAGCTCTGGGAAACTAAGTTGCATCAGAAATAATACACGGTTTGGCTATATTATCGGCAATTATGCCATGTCACCATTAGCTATGGGGCGTTTACCCACATGTGATTATTCTTGTTACATTTCTGTTTCTCTCTTGAGGAAAAGCCATCGGTTTTTACATGTTTAGGCATGTCGTTTTATCTCAAACGCTGACAAGCTGGAGCAGATGTTGTTGCTCTTTGGTTGATATGTGGGAGACCAGGGAATGTAACATGCATGGTACACACCATGGTCATCTCCATCCGAGCTCCAGATGTTTCCTGTTAAGCCTGCGAAGCTGCTCTGTGCACAGCGGCGTTGTAAAGCGAGGCCTTGTCGTAACTTCAATTTAAAGAGCTCCTGTCTAACTTGAATAATGATGAGTTACACTGACTGTTTGCAGCATGTCATTAGTGGATGATAAATTGTATCTAAATAGCAAAGTTCATACAGATTAAAAGAATATTTTGAAATCTGCAGTCTGATTTTCAAATCCCTGAGGATTCTATAAATGTCTAGGTTTTGTTTTCCGCTGATGACTCATTGAAAACTAGTCTGATCCAGTCCATTAATGCTAAGTCGGAATCGTTGTCCCTTGGGCACTGTTTCCCAGAAAGTGTTTTAGGGATAATTGGCTTACGATGAGTTGATTATTTCCAATAGGCTGTGCTCTTTTAAATAAAGATTTTAAAAGACGACCCATAACCTCATTTGAGCAAAGTTAGCACGATGAAAGGAAAGTTGTGGGTTAAATCCTCCAAAGGGGTGAGACATTTTTCAAATGATCCCAAAGAAATGGTGACTTTTTTTTCTCTCTGCATGGTAGGATGTGATAAACCAGCAGTCACCAACCCTGTTCCTGGAGATCTGCTGCCCCACATGTTTTCTCCTCCATCCAACATACCTGATCCTAATTAGGAACTTGTTATGAAGCCCATCACAAGCTTCAGCAATGTGATTAATAATTAGAATCGGGTGTCTTAGGAGTGGGGAGATACCTAAAACACTCAGGGCAGGACAGTTCATCTCCAGGAACAGGGCTGGTGACCACTGTTATAAACAGTCTATTTCCCTTTTCCTCTCTCTCCCATCCTCCCAAACTTTACGCCAGGCTTTAAATGACCCATGTCTCTTTCTTTCATGCTAAAACCCGCTTACTCCAGCTGTTTCAGTCCAACATCGCCCTGCTATGCCTTTCCTCCTTCTTACTCTTCTGATAAGTTTCCTCTCCTCGTCTCCTCTTCCCACTTTTCCTCCCCCTTTTCCATTCTTTCCAGTTTCCTCTGTCCTCACCTGCGGACTCTACCCCTTTCTTTGACTCTGACACCCGCCTGTCAGCCTTTTCCAGTCCCCTCAGGTGAGTTTGTGTGGGCGTGTGTGTGCATGATGTGTGTACGTGTGTGTCTACACACACGTACACACACACACACTGTATGTGCTGCTTTGCATGGACTTTATCAATTATTTTTCTCTACCTGTGCTGCAGAGAATTTCTCACACTACCCGAGAGTTAACGGCGGAGAAATCAGAGCTGTCAACACTTGCTGTTGCTACATGAATGTGGTTTTCTGGCCCTCGGTGGTTGATATCGGTGTCAGCGGTTTGGCAGAGGGTAGTGCCTGCGCCGCAACAGTAACACAGGCCTGAGAATAATGGTTTCCTGTGGGGGGTTTGAGGCCCCGGCCGTTTTCCTCCTCTCCCCTCTCTCTGGGGTCCTGTCAGGCCAAGGTATTTCCCCTCTCTGATTGACTCCAGAGATGGGCCGCTAGCTGGAGGGGCTTTGTCAGTCTTTCAGTGTGTGAGAAGGCTTTAGACTGTGTGAGATGACAGATAATGTAGTTTGCATGCGTGTACTGGGAGACTGTAATGTTAGATAGTGTACAAGCAACAAAGGGTATGAGTTTGTCTTTTATTTGTTACAAAATTGTCCTGAAATATTTAAAAAGTCACTTTCTCACTCCTGCTATCTCGCAGACGTGCAGAAACCGCTCTGTGTGTATCATATTCTTTCATGTTATGAAATCAGCAAGAGTTCACTTTGATGTTCAGCCCCAGTGTTTGTCTCTGTGTGTATGCCAGTGTGATTAAATGTATGCCTTTGAACTTTTCCCTCATGTCAGGCTAATATTTGACTGCACCAATTCAACATGTTTGACATTAAAGTAGGAAAAAAAAACCTGTAGCGAGTGAGAGGCAGAGAGAGAAATGGAGTGACGGAGAGGGGGTGTGCGTTGTGTCATGTGTTGTTTGAATGGAGGATTGGTTCTGGTGTTTTTCCATTTTGTAACCACATGGCTGTTTGTCTGTTGCGGCATGTGTCACATTAATTCAGGATAACTAACACAGAGCATTCTCAGGCTTGTTATTTAAATTTTACTTCATTTTTTTGTTATATGGCAGGGAAATTTCCAGCTCCAAAGTTCATGAATATCATTGACACTTTCAGTTTCTGTTGCATTATCTATGCACTCTGTTGGCAAGGCCGCCTATTATGCCCTGGACAGGTCACCAGTATGTCACCAGACTCTATTGATGATATTGTTTGTAACTGTCATGAGCCAATACCAGGAAGATATTAAGGGAAGGACTGATTTAGCAAGGAAACTCCTCCTCCTCTGATACCACACTGACATCAATCTGACCGCAGTTCACCGCTTCAGCCAAACATCTTTTTCGCTTTAAAGCTGCTTACATCTGTGAATGTTTAAGTTGACTCTTCGGATGTTTCAGTAAAGACGCTGCTGTGAGTTACATGGTGATGGTCAGCAGATCGCCCAGATCATCGCTTGGCCACAAAGAAAATTCCTCTCTGACTTTAACAAGCTCCTTGGTGATTTCTTGGTCATTTATTACAAACTCCTTGCTCTCATATGAATTCAAGCAGGCACAAGCGTACCCAGGAATATACAGTATACACGTAAATTCATGCAAAAACAGACCATTTGGAGTTTGTGGTATCCTTTTCTGCTTTGGATTTATTTTCTCCTATACAGTTGCAGTGTGGAGATAGTTTTGCCTTTGCAGGACTATGCTCTGCTGTGTGTAATCCAATCTTCTACATTGTATTACACTTTGGAAGTCACCACTCATGCTACATTACACAGAGTGAATGGCTCATTATTAGTGTACGAATAAGAGGGGGCAGCCAGTAAAAACCTAGGCAGGGCAATAAAACGCTTCAAATATTTAGGAGTGGAATATCATTAATTACTGTAACAGCTCCTGG
The DNA here is from genome assembly GCA_023238725.1 of Scortum barcoo. Taxonomy (NCBI): domain Eukaryota; kingdom Metazoa; phylum Chordata; class Actinopteri; order Centrarchiformes; family Terapontidae; genus Scortum; species Scortum barcoo. The sequence goes on from CM041542.1 coordinate 10,052,395, forward strand.
GGACCAGTGGGACCTGGGGGGCCAGTAAACCTCTGCTAATTCATTTTTAATGGTGGAGTTCAGGTGCAAACATGGCAGCTGGAGTAAATCAAGCAAGAAAAGCTCAACCGAATAGTGGGTGATGGATGGCGTCAGTATATAAACAGGGATTTTGGTGTTTTATTGTCAGGCCTCAGCATTCTTTGTTTTTTTTGTTGTTGTTGTTAAAAATAAAGCTTGAGTAACACAGTGAAACATCTGGAAGTAGTTATTTTTGAGAGAAGCCTCCAGCCCCCGAAAAATAATTAAAAAGTAATGGGATATTTCGTAATACCCTACTAAATTAATGTCCGCCTCTGATGTTGCGCTACTATTATTCTTCACCATCCCCCGTAGTCTCTCCTGTCCTCTTGCAAACCTTTCTTCGCTCACTCGCGGTGGCTTCAACGTGTCCTCGCAACCGTCTGCTTGACTAAATGTTCCAACAGAAGTCCAGCGTAGATGTGGAGCCCAAGATGTCGCTGGCAGAGAGGATGAAGATCCTTAAAGACAAGGAGGAGCAGTGGAAGAACAAAGGCAAAGGAGCAGCCAACGACTCCATCCAGTTCACCGTGGCTGGACGCATGGCCAAGAGAGGTAAAATTACAGTGTGTTTATTCAGTGCGACTTGGCACGTGTCATTCTTTTTGTTCCACTGTGATGGGCCAAACCAACCTTACAAACTCTCTGCGCTACTTCATATCTTCATCATGTGTCTTTCAGGTCTCATACACTTTTTGTGTGGTTTTGTTATTTTAGAACAATGAAAAGTTGAAATTAATTAAATTAAATTACCTTTAATAACCAGTAATATTTTTTTGTAAATGGACCAACATTGTAGCACTTTTAACAGCATACAGAGATATACACACATACACATTTGTTTATATTTCAATAGTTTTAGTTTCTCTAATGTAAGAATTTACTGCTCTCCGTCTTCATACTGGAAATTAAACAGAATACATTTGGACTTTGCACTGTTGGTCAGAGAAAATGAAACATTTGAGTATGTTACCCTGGACTCTGGAAGTTTTTCTTAGCATTTTTCTCTTGTTCTCACATTTTTAGACAAAACAAGAAAAAAAAAATCACCAGATTAATCGCTAATGAAAATGTTTGTTGAACCCTCAATGTCCTCATTGTGTTCCACCAGGTCTTGTGTCAGATACCGGAAAGGAGGAGTCGCCTCTTATCTTTCTCAAAAAGTCTCATGCCACGCCTGTGAAGCCACACGAAGGTAGGAAACATTTCCCTTCAGCTTATCAGTGTGTGTATGGTCAATAAAGATTTTATTGCAGTCTTTTAATAGTATTTGTTTTTCTTTTTTTTTTGTTTTTTTTTAAATAAAATTGATACGAACATTCATTTTTTTATCAAATGATTAAGTATTCTAAGCCACAATTAATCAAGCCTCCATTTGTTTCTGCAGAAATTTCCAGTAGAACTGACGTTAAGGTAGAAGGAGATAAAAGGCTCGACAAGCTCGAGTCTTTCCTCGACAAGCTGCACAATAAAGGTGCAATCCCCCTAATATGTTGTATTTCTTCACACAAGATGATAGAAATTATACAGTTAAAAAAATCTCTGTAACACTTCCTGTTCCATCCTTCCTGTTTCCTGCCACTGTATCAGGCGTGAGCAAAAGCAAAACATCCACCATCGAGGTGACAGCAGAGATGGAGAAAGAAGTGATGACCCTGGATGATGACGAGACCTTCGGCAACTTCTACAGATCCGTCTCACCCTCGGCACTCCAGGAGTCCAGCGTGGATTGTGACAGAGGAGGACCTCAGCCAGATCCAGGCTGATACACCAAAGTTAGTTCATCGCTATTTTGATTATTATAAACTAAGACCATATTCTGTAGTTTATTGACATAAATTAACAGTTTAGGATAATTTACCATCAATCATTCTAACTTTAATCATTCTCGCCACACAATATTTTTTTGTATGTCGCTTTCAGGTTCTTTGTTCCTTGAATTTAAAGTGCCCCGTTTTGTGTATTTACGTCTTCAGGCTCACCTCAGCCGTAGCCGAACACAAGCGAGCAGTGCGACCAAGCAGAAGGAATCAGGGCTCCAGGAACCCTCTGCGGGCTCTGGCTGCCCGCAACGACATCCGCCAGGTCTACACCGAGCAGAGGCTTAACGTGGCCTCAGTGGAGACCAAGAGGATCCAAGTGGAGAGGAGTAAGACTGCTCAGACTAGCATACTGTGGCACTCTTGAGGTTTTCACCCTGGCTAACGTTGAGAGTCTTACTCTGCAGCTTTCAGGGACCACCAGCAGTTAAATCCACGCCTGAAATTAGCTGTTTAATGACTCTACCAAGATGTCTTTTGTCCTGATAAATGTACAAGGTTTCAGTGGCCTTTATTGGTTTATGAATGGTGTGGTGTGCTCTACTAGTGTATTTTAACAACAGATAAACAGCGGTAACAGATAAAAGGAGGAAAAATAATAGCAGGAGAATGAGATATGAGATATTATGAATCTGGTTGTTAAATGTTCTAGTTAATTCAAGAATAGTAATGAACACTGTAAGAACACTGACAATTCAACTGCTAATTTCAATAATTTTGTTCATTTCTAATTGTTCCTGGTCGTCTTCTTTTCTCTTCCTTGAAGTGGCCAAACACTCCAGAACAAACCTGGCTGATGTGGCCTTGGCCGGCCTCGCCAGCAAGGAGAACTTCCGCAAGATCAGCCTGCGCAGCGTCAAGTCCACCGACGTCGTGACCAACAACAGCGCGCTGCCTTTCAACAAACTCATGCTCATTCGCATCAAAGGTGGGTAACACAAGAGAGCATGCTGTGTGTTTTCTATAAATAGTTGTTGAATGCAGATGTGATGTGCAGATGTGATGTGCAGTCATCTATCACCCATAAAATTATAATGAAGAGCAAATGACATAACTCTTAAAATTGTTAATGGGAAACTCAAGTGTGTTTCTTGTGTCACTTCTTAAGAATGTTAAGTCGATAAACCAGAGCAAGAATATTCAGGCTGTTTAAGTCCAGTTGCAAAGACGTATGAGTTGCTTTGTTTGTAGGTCGGAGGCACGTCCAGGTGCGCCTGATGGAGCCCACAGCCCGCTCTCTAAACAGCGGCGACTGCTTCCTCCTCATCACGCCAAAGCACTGCTTCATGTGGAGCGGAGAGTTTGCCAACGTCATTGAGAAAGCAAAGGTAGTAAACTTATCTCACTCAGCTTGAAAAAAAGCACGGCTTCAGTATGTTTAGACAGGTGTCAGTAAGGCATGACAGACATTCTGTGCGAATGCAATTGTGACATGTACATCTATGTTTTGTGTTTGACACAGGCGTCGGAGATGGCGTCGTTTGTTCAGGCCAAGAGGGACCTCGGGTGCAAGGCCCCCCAGGTGACGGTGCTGGAGGAGGGCATCAACACTGAGAACAGATGGGCCAAAGAGTTCTGGAGCCTGCTGGGAGGAAAGACCCCATACAGAGGTTAATTCACACGACTCTTGTCTCTCTTTAAAGTCATCACACAGGTTTCACTTAGCACAATACATACAAATTTAGTTATTAAGGTTTTTTTTTTGTTAGAGACAATAGTTTCATAACAGTTAACAATATAATATAACATAATGCTTTTTAATATAACGTGTTTTCCTTCAGACCACCTCAGCATTTGAGGGATTATGTGTCTGACCAAGAGGCCCCCCGACACCCTACACATATGCTCACCCTCCTCTTTGTACTCTGTCTGTGTGTGTGTGTGTGTTACAGGGGCAGGGGAGCCGGAGGAGGATGAGCTGTATGAGAGCGGCGTGTTAGACTCTAATGGGGTGTACAGACTCGAGGGAGACAAACTGGTGCCTCATGAAGATGCCTGGGCCTCCATCCCGAGTGTCTCCTTGCTCAACTCTAAAGAGGTAACACCACCACTAGAGGAATGACCTCATATGTTCTGGGAAGTGTGGAAAACACATTTGAACCATTTTACACCTTGGGAAAAGTCTGGGACCTGCACACAGTCTGAAAAAGGATGTTATAAATAGTTTTCAGAAAGCACCGACCAACATTTCAATACACATTGTTTCTATTGTTTTGCAAAAGACTTAAAACTTCCTCTTTCTTCTTTTCATCTTCCCTCTGCTGCCAATATCCCACAGGTGTTAGTGTTTGATTTTGGCAGCGAAGTGTACGTCTGGCATGGGAAAGACGTGCCCTTAGGTGACAGAAAAGTTGCTGTGAAATTAGGCAAACAGCTCTACAGCGGCAGCTACGACTACAGCAACTGCAGAGTCAACCCTTTAGATGCCTCCTGCACAAATAAAGAAGTGCCTCTGTGAGTATCGCACATTAATCCCACCACCTTTTTTATAACACAATGCCTGCTTTGCTCCATAAATACAGTTTGATCTGATATGAGTGAGCATTGTGGGACAGTGCAGCTTGTTAGATAATTGGTTGCGTTATTGTAGCCCCTAGTGGTTTTATATTGCCACTACAGCTGCAGAGAGTTTTTGTGTGTAACTTTGTGTGCCTTATTTCCAGGCAGGGCGATGGTCGTCCGAGCTGGACTCTGTTTGGCCGGCTGTCGGAGCACAACGAAACATCCCTGTTCAGAGAGAAGTTCCTGGATTGGGCCGAGAGGAAGAAGGAGGAAGCAGCTCAAGCCGAGGAAGTAAAGGTATCCAAGATAGGCTAAGACTTATATTATTTTGTATTTTGACATTCTTCCCTGTTTTGCGCTTATATATGGTTGGTGTTCATGTGGCTTGTTCTGTTTTAAAATCATGAATGAATTGACTAAAGCAACTTAAGACTGACTGAGAATATTCTTTCCCTGCTCAGAGCCCAGTCCACTCCACCGAACGACCCCAGTTTGACTTGGAACTGCAGCCTTGCGATGCAAAGGCCCTGCTGGACAACGAGCCGGAGCCGGCGAAGACGGTCCTGGAGGGGGTGGACGTCCAGCGGGGCCACGGTGCGGTGAGAGCAGATGACGGCAGGCAGGCCGAGCTGGCGACGGTAGCCGTAGACGCCTGGCACATCAAAGAGCACGGTGAGGAGGAACTGCCCCAAGAGAGCCTGGGCCAGCTGCACGAGGGCGACGCCTACATCATCCGCTGGAAGTACTCCATCACCACACTGGGTGAGTCATTTTTTTGGCACAGAGGAAGCCCGAAGAATAAACAGCAGCGCTTGTGAAATGGGAGGCTCGAATGTCATGACAAAGTAGTAAAACCTGGAAGGAGATTAACGGCAAGAGGAATTAGTTATTATCTGTTCGACTTCTCTTGTTTAGTCGTGATGGAGCGCAGCTGTAAAACTTCAGGAAAGAGACAGATCTAACTGTGGTTAACAAGCTTTGAAAGAAGACTAGCTTTAACATCACATTTCATCCATCCACATTGTTTTCTCTTCTTGTTTTTCATCAGTGGGGAAGCGGCAGAAACCCGGCGAGCTGAGTGCCGGCGTTCCCGGAAGAGAGAGGACTGCTTGTTTTTTTTGGCAAGGCCGTCACTCCGGCATCAGTGAGAAAGGAACCTCGGCTCTAATGACGGTGGAGCTGGGCAGCCACAGGGGGTCACAAGTGAGCATCAGTTCGTCACAGCCCCGCACAAGCAATAAAACTCTTGATTAGGACTCATAATAAGCTTGTGTTTCTTTATTAGCTAAACAAATGCTTCATCTGTTGGTTTATTAGGAACATGTGAGTGGCTGTGGGATTTAATCAAAGTGCATCTGTTTATATCTGATTGGCTGCCCAGGTGTTGGTGAGTGAGGGAAAAGAGCCCCCGTGCTTCCTCCAGCTCTTCCAGGGAGGTTTGATCATCCACAAGGGCAGTAGAGATGACAGCGCCAAAAACACAGGTGACAAATGCTGATTTGTTATCAAGCCCATTAGAATTTGTTCAAGTTTGTACAAGTCTCTGCCTGTAATATCAAATGTGCAGAATTATCGTAACACTTATGATCTCATCTGGTTCGTCTCTCTAGGTGGTTGGAGGTTGTTCTGTGTCCGCGGTGAGGCAGAGGTGGAGGCGTCGCTCGTGGAGGTCGACTGCCAGCGAGCCAGCCTGCGCTCTCGTGCCAGCCTGGTGCTTCTTAACGCTCAGAAAGGCCGCCTCTACTTGTGGCACGGCTGCAAAGCACATGTCGGCGCCAGGCAGGTGGCCAAAAGAGCCGTGGACAAAGTAACTCAGAGGTGAGGCGCAGGCAGATGGACGAAAAGACCTCCAGTGGGTGGATGTTGCAGTATGTGGAGCAACTATTTTCTGTGTGTGTATCTTGAAGGTGTCCCTCGGAGTTAGGTCTCAGCAGCACCAGCAACGTGAAAGTGGAGGAGGTGGAGGAAGGATCTGAGCCCGAAGAATTCACAAAGGCTCTGGGTCCACAGGACAAGAAGGCCTACGACTGTATGCTGCAAGGTGCGTCCTCGTGTTCACTGTTTCTTAATTAACTCTGAAACTTCCCAAAGTCTCAGCAAGAAAGACAGAAACAAAACACAGAGAGAGAGAGAGACAGGTCGCGAACAAGTGGTTCTGTTCAGTGTGTGAGACGTGTGTGTTTGTGTGTTGTCTCCAGATCCAGGGAAGTACAACTACACACCCCGGCTGTTCCGGCTGAGCGCCAGCTCCGGAGTGTTTGAGGGCGAGGAGAAGCTGTGTCCAGCCAGGGTGACGGAGGGAGTCATGGCGATGCCCTTCCTGCAGGAGAACCTCTACTCTGCACAACAGCCAGGTACACACACACACACACACACCTGTAACAATGATACATTTCAATTAATTATATTTCTGATACGTTCCTCTAAAATAAGGCTAAATAGTGTAGAGACGAACCCCCATGCAGCAGGTTTGATCCATAACCCAGGGCTCTTTGCTGCATATCATCTCTTCTCCCTGTGACTGACTGGTGACCAGTTCAGGGTGTACCCTGCCTTTCTCCCAATGAGCCAGAATAGGCTCCAGCACCCCGCACGCCGCGACCCTGTGAGACAGGATAAGCATGGTACAGAAAATGGATGGATGGAAGGTTAAATAGCAAGTTGCAGTCAGTACTGGAGTACAAATTTAGCTGGAAAATGTTTGATTCGTGCCTGACACAGACGTACAAAATTTTCTTAATTTACCAGCAACTGAAGACTATTTATTTGCTAAATAATAACTTCCCCGTGTTAGGTTAGATGTCAGTGACTTGACTTAATTGTAAATCCCCCTCTACCATATTTTGGACCTTTGCCTTATTGTGAGTCATTTGTTGAAACCATTTGTACAATGTAGAGACTCAGTTTTAAAAATACACTGTTTTTTCGACTCATCCTTGATCAAAAATAATCCTTCTCATCACAAAGAGTTCCACAGTGTTCCCTGTCTGAGCCTTGTTGTTGTCTTAACAATAAAGTGCTGCTGCTCAGTCTTCACTGTTGATGGATGTGTTTTTGTTGTTGGGACCTGATGTGCAGCTACAGCAGGCAACATAACCTGGACTGTGTTACTTCTTGGTGCGACTGTGGATATACTTGTTTACATGCTGTTACTCCCCCAGCCCTGTTCCTGCTGGATAACCGCATGGAGGTGTACCTGTGGCAGGGCTGGCAGCCTGACGACACTCAGTGCACCGGCTCCGCAAAGCTCCGCTGGAACAACGAGAGGAAGTGTGCCATGGAAACCGTGCTGCAGTACTGCAAAGGTCAGAGTTCACAGACAACTACTGACACTAAGGTTCATGGTTTATATAAAAACAGGGGCTCACTGTGCTGGCTCAAGACTGGCAACAAAAAGGGAAGTCACACATAGAATAACGATACTAAGTCAATTTACCGATGATTTATTAACATGGCTTCAAGTAGCCTTCAAACAATATTCCTTTCTTGTAGTAGAGTATTTTCACAGTGTTGTATGAGTGTTTTTACTCAGGTTAAAGATCTGAATTCTTCTTCCATCACTGCTGAACTCAAAAGCACGTTTTTCATGTCTTCTTACAGAGAAGAACCCTCGGCGCCCCCCTCTGGCGTACCTGGTCCTAGCGGGCTGTGAACCTCTCACCTTCACAAACATTTTCCCATACTGGGAGGAGGACACCAGTATCAAGGTGAGGCACCGCTTTCTTTTTCATTTTTGGTGTGTGTGTGCCAGGGTTAGGAGAGCCATCACAGTGTCACAGCGCTCCAGCAAGAATCCAAATCGTCTCATTGAACCAGATCAAACAATCATCAGCAGCGTTTCAGTTTTGCATTTACTGTCATATTATTTGTGTGCAGGCCGAGAGCTCCAAGAACAAGGTGATCTTGGTGAAAGAGGCGCTGTCTAAGCTCAGTAAGCAGCAGTACTCCATCGAGGAACTGACCAGGAAACCGCCACCAGAGGGAGTGGACCCTCTACGCCTGGAGGACTACCTATCAGACCAAGGACTTCAAGGTAGGAGACTGTCAAATAGGATCAGAAGACATACAGTTTGTGTATTTTTAGGTCGTTAAAGTGATTCATATTGGAATGTTTGCTGTGTGTGAGAGTATACGCCAAATGGCAGAAGGAAAAAGAGCCCGATGTTCCAGAGACACAACTTATTTTTTATTTTAATGTTTTGCAGACGCTTCTCGAGATGAGTCGAGTCGAGTTCAACGCTCTGCCAAACTGGAAGCAAAAGAATCTGAAGAAAAGCAAAGGCCTGTTTTAAAACACATCGTTTTTTGTTTTTTTTTTATATTCTCATCAGCTTTTCTTTCAAAAACCATGTCTTTAGATTTGTAAAGGATAAAGGAAAGCAAATGTACAATTTTGTTGAAATGTCACTCTATTTTTATGCCATTTGTAAGATCGCTGAAATATTTTAGCCAACCATTATGTGCAATTGTTAATCTCTTTTAATGGCGAGATGTTTTCCTTGTATGGTAGAAATAGTTACCCACACATTATAAATATGTAATATACTATAAATGAATGTGTTCTTATGTGTACCCCAGACAGTGTTGATTTCTGTTTTTGTGTGAGAATGGGTTTGCGTAGCGTTGCCTGTGGTTTTAAAGTGAGGGAATTGCTCATCAGCTTTTATATTTCATGGAAAAAGCCAGCTCGGTGGGATTCAATTGTTAAGAAAAAATGTCTCCACTTTGAGGCTGATGGAGAACAATCCCTGTAATTTGTGGCTGTATGAAAGGAACCGTGAAACCAAGATTGTATTCTGGATGCCTGACCCGACTCATGGTGTAATTGTAACAGCAAAAACATCAGGTTTTTTATCTTTCTTATTTTTTGTTTTGTTCCAGAACGCGTGCAGAGGTGAAAATTAAAGAAAATTAAAACGTAAAGCATTACATCATAACATTCGCCATGTAAACGGACCCATAATATTTTACACGTTTGGTACTCGATACTTCCTGGTTCTCACAAACAACTGCCTGTGTGCCAGTGATAGTAGCCTTCTGATCAACTGGTTATTTGGGACCAAATTAATTGGTTTTTTTTTTCTTTTTGTCTTGTTATAAATGTTTTTCTGTGAATCTGTGTATGTGTTATTGTGCAACTTAAAAAGTATTGCGTGTGTGTGGATGTATGAGAGAGACAGCAAGAGAGTAACTGTGCTGTATAAACTGCCTCTATAGCTGTAGCTGACACCTCAAATATATACTGCAAAATGTGTCCTTGTAATGGGATCTGTGTAAAACATACTGTTAATATGACTGCCTGCAGTGTCTAGATTTGGAAATTCTCTGCATGATGTTCACAAACATGTTTTACTTAACAATCATGCATTAAGTTGTCGTTATATGCATCTTGCATCTTTTTTTTTTTTTTTTTTTTTTTTTGTGATACACAAGATATCTGCATTATATGTGGAGACAGCTTCCAGGCCAGCCTCTGTTTCGTGGCACATACCAGTAAATGTTGGTGGTAGGGAAATGACAGATTAACACTCAAGATTCCCTTTTTAATAAAAAGTTTTTAAAAATGTTTGCTTCTGATCTTCTGGACTATTGTCAGATAAATGCTATTAAAAAATGTTTCAGTAGAAGGAGATGTGCAGGTGTAAATAATTAAATTAACAGCAGTTTACTGGGGCACTTAAACTGAGCGGAGTCATCGTAAGTGTTATTAGTCACACCTGTGTTTTTCCCACTATGTCAAAATGTCTGCTTTTGAAAAAATGGCCTGTGGGGATCCATTTCACAACAGCTGTCCGGCACTCGTCGTTGTTTCAGTACAGACAACAACAACACGGTGCTTCGTTTGGAACAACAAGACACATTCATTAAATTTACTGATGTGTGTTTTGCTGCTTTTTAAAGTGGACTTTTTGCACCACACGCTGCTTTAAAGGCTGTGATGGCTGCCCAGGCCTTTACATCGTCTGTTATGATATGAGTTGTTGAGCATCTGCAGGGGATCATGGGAAGGTAATTGACGAGGTGTTACAGCAGCCATTTGAAGATAAAGCCAGCGTAAAAAGGCCTGCGCAGTAAAACAACATTACAGAGCCACTATTCTGATCTTTCTTTTTTTTGGTTATGGCAGGCATTTAGACTTGTCATAGCAGGAAAATCACAGGTGGAACTAATAACATCAACAATGGCTCTATTTCATTTAAGGGTCTCCGAAGGCGCTGCCAGTGAGCCAGTGGGCACGATACCAGGACCCTGGAAGGGGCCCATCTAAAGTGAATGCAGCCACTATTGATGTTATTAGTAACATCTGCGTTTGACTCAAAGTGGCCACTGTGGAAAAGGTCTGTTGTTGCTTCTACAATTGAGTTGAGTTGAAAATCAACCAGCTGGATAACACTGGCACATTTACACAAATATTAATGTTAATGTGCATTATCCTCAAAAAGAAAAAAAAACATGCTCTGAAAGAGAGATAAGTAAATATTAAACACGATAAAAATAAATAAATAGAAATAAAAATATCTTAATCATTATTAATATATTTTAAAGTTGTAAGTTGGCCACTTGGAGACTGTGAAAACAAGCTGTAACCACACAGACAAAGTTTGAGCTTTAAAGTTGGTGAACTTGTTAGCAACAGTTGAATATAATCACAACCAGCAGATATTCAGGAGTACTAGTGTTCCTTTCTAGTCATGTTATTGTCTGCTATATTAATATAAATTTTATAATACAAATTTTAGTAGTTAGCTAGACTACTCACCACCTTTGTCAGCCGTTTGGTGTGGGGCTGGTGGTACTGAAGTCCAGAGAGGCAAAAACAGGTTTTTCAGGCCCATTCTTTGAAGTGTTTCTTGTTGTAATACTAATTGTGGCCACAAGAGGTTGAAATAAGCTTGAAAAACTTCTTACTTGCCTTTCAAGAAAGGAAAATATAAGATCAGGTGGTATTTTTGGAGGATTTGTCGCTCAGTGTGGCCCAGTTCATCTGCAAATATTCATTGTTATGACTGTTCAATGAACAATGAAAATATCATAGTTCAATAGTTAATACAACAATATTGATTTCTTTTGCATTTTAATTTAATCGTGTATTAACATCTGTTAAAACATCATCATTTGATTCAAAAAGTGCCAAAAATTCATTTATTCCTTCATTTATTTGTTGCCCTATTTTCATGAAAATGCTAAATATAGATATATGTGTATAATATATGAAAATATACAGCAATATTGAAATCAGCCTAAATTACTTTTTGACTATATAATAAACCCCCACAGTCTTTCTCTATCTTCAGCAGATAGTGCGTCATAATGAATAAAACGTAACAGTCATGTTCATATTTAACCACCAGGGGGTGTTGTCTTTCCAGTCTTTTCTCTTTAGTTTTGTGCAGCCTTTTTGCCCATACATAATCAATAAGTGATGAGTAGAAAACATTTGAAACAAACCAAAACTGAAGAATGTCACTGAAATGGTTTCCGTTTGTGGGCGGAAGAATTTTTCTCGAGCACTCGGTTAAAAACAAGCTTCATGAATATCCATTATCTTCTGACTCATGCATCGTAATAGATGTTTTAAATAACACCTGCTTGGCCTGGAGGACGCAGCACCATCTGTGCATCACACGCCCAGGGTCGCTGACATACTGTAAACACGCAGACGTGGCTGTGTGTCACGTACAGAGCACACTTACTAAAACATAAAGCAACCCTGTGTCTCCTCCTCAGAGATCCTCCCTTCACGTTGATGCCAACAAACGCGCAGCAGCAGCGTTATTTCCACAACAGATGGCGGGAGGCAGCCGCTGCTTCCTCCTACAGCAAACGGGCGGCTGCTTTCTTTATTTATCATCAGCTCTGTCCTGCGAGCATTAATCACCTGCATCGCTCTGCCTCCTGGCTCAGGTGCCACGGCAGCCCACAATGCAGCTGACAAGGCGGGCGAACAATGAAGCCGCTAATACAAGATTAGCTTGAGTAATAACAGGCCGGATGGGAGATGATGGAGCAGAGCTTTGGCAGGGGAAACGGCCCACAGCTTAGATCAGGCCGCACGTTTGGTCCGAGCAGAGCCTGAACTCGCGTTTTAGTAAGTAAAATCTACATAAAAAAACCTTTTTCTTATTCACCTTCAGCAACAACTTCACCAGTTCAACCTGTAAACACTTTTTTATGGTTTTAATCAAACGTAATTCAAGTTAGCAGAATAAGTTCAAGGAAGTCACTGGCTAAAGAAATTATGCTTTTTTTGGGAAATATGAATATTTGCCTTCTTTTCACTTTCATGTCTGCGCACTCAATGTGAAGCTGGTTAGCTTAGCTTAGCAGCATAAAGACTGAAAACAGAAGCCTGTCTGGAGGTAACAAAATCAGACTACCAGCAACTCTAAAGTACGCTAATTAATGCCTTATGTTTTTATTTGAACAAAGTTGTTGTTTTTACACTTTGTTGGACAGATTAATAAATCAAGATATAAGGTTTTAATTGGTGACTTGGTCGGTGGATTTTGTTACTTTTGACAGAGCAACGCTAGCTGTATCCACCTGTTTCCAGCCACTGAGCTAAGCTAAGCTAACCAGCTGCCAGCTGTGGCTTCATCTTTATGGCAAAGGCGTGAAAGTGGTTTTAATTTGCCCATTTAACTCTCTGAGCACATTTTAAAATATGTAGTAAGTATTGTAAAAGTATCTCTTTAAATTATTCAAAAAGGAAAAAAAAAAAGTCGGGCTGGGGGACTTTCACAAATGTTGCTCATGCACACAAACATTATTGAGCTCCTCAACAAAACTGTCGCTGCCGACTCTTTGTGCTGATTTCAAAACAGTACATTTCTCGTGCGTCAAAAAAAAGCAGTGAGGTCATAATTGCCTTGTAGAAAACATCAAGGAAACAGCAGGATAACAAAAGAAAAAAGATGTAAGAAACGCCACATCCAAATGAGACATGTTGGGAGAATTGATTTGTCTGGAGAGACAATCAACTCCTCTGCTTTTTCAGCAGGCTTCCTTTACTGTAAGATAACATGTTTATTAGGTGAAGCAGTGGAGGCAAACCTCGTTTTGCAATAGAGCCTGGCTTCTATTGGAAAGGAAAAAAAAAAAACCCTTGTGTCTTTATGTGGGAAATCCAAGACCTTGGAAAATTCATTGTTCACTCTGAGCGTGGCAGCCATTATTGAACCGAAACCTTGGATGCCGGTGTATTCGCGTGTGTGTGTGTGCACTTGGGGAAATAAAAGTATGTATAAAGGTGATAATGTTGCTAATCAATGTTGCACTCTGGCCGCGCAAAACTCTGGCTCGCCGAGTGCTCCGAGCTGCAGCGGGATTAGCTCTCTGGACTGAACAACATGTACACTTCAGAATATGTAAAGATCCACGAGGTGTGATTCACAGCGGGGTCACCTGGGTTTACTTGCTGAAAGTTCATGACGAGCCAAATGCTGTTTTTACTGTTGTTCAGCTTTTAGAACTAAATTGATGAGATGAAATGATTGATGAGTTTTTTAACACTGTCCAATAAACCTGGAGCAATAATCACAGGATATTTTATGTTACCAATATCAGTCCTAAACAGCACTATAGTTCCTATGTAATAGCTTTCTTTTGTGTGACAAAATAGCTCACATATCCACACATAAATACTTTTGTACTTTCCCTATCCCAAATGTATACTACATATTAATTATATACAATATGTGCATACATTATGTATTGTCATAGTATACCTTTTCAGCAATCAGTACTCCACAAAATACGTGTACAAGATTAGAGGACAATCATAGTGCAACTTTGGAATCTTAATTAAATGAAACTAAATGGATGTTTTTCTCCTATCATTAGATTATTTTTATTATTATAATTATTATTATCAAGATTAAACATTTATGTTTTTGTTTTGTAATATTTTTTTCCTCCATTGCCTTTGGCGTTGGCAAAGAATAGTACGCATCAACAACACACTCCAAAACCGACCATATTAAGTATGCGTTCTGTCTGCTTTATTTTGTCCCTCCTCCAGTATGAAGACAAAAACCTGAGGTCATGTAATAACAAATAACCCCATTTTCTGATCACAAAGAACTTGAGAGGCTAATTGAATCTTTTTTTTGTACAGGTGCTGGTTTTAGTGCTAAAAGTTATTCAACTTACTCTTAAACACTACCTTAAAAGTATTGCTTCGCTCCGTTGAGGACCCTGAAAGCATCCTGTTTGAAATGTGCTGCCTAAATAAATGAAGAATGGCCAACAGACAACAGGATTTCTGATTTCTTCTCGATTTATCCAGACTGAAATCTCTGAAGTGTTTAAATCAGGACTGACATACTCATTATTTTGAGTTTAACCACTTTTCTCTCGCACATTTGCCCGGAGATCCGTGCCATTATGTTTCATTTAAACAAACCCTGACTCTCTCCTGTACCTGACGCTTCCATTTCACAGCAGACATTTTGACTAAAGTTGTTCCTGATAGCATTAACACTGGTTCTCCTCTATTAAAGTATGCCAGTAGGTCTTGACAGTGTCACAATGAGCCGACATACACAACACCAGGACCCTGAAACCAAAGCAGCTAAATGGAATTCAGCCATTAATTTCATGACTTTAATTTCATGACTTTCACCCGCGCTTTCCCTTTTCGACATGCCAAAATTTCTTAAACGAAAACAACCTATTAAGAAGAAAACTTTAATAGATTTAAGGGAATTTCAATGCAAAAAACAAAAAAAGAAACAAGATCAAACAGGCAAACGCTTGCAATCGCACACATGTTCTGGATTTGCAGGGCTGCTCCCGCTGAGCCGACTGCCGAAGTGAGCATTTATATTGTCTGATGCGTAATGTCAGCGGGTACTTCCCGGCAGCAGATGGTGACAGTTTGCCTACTTAACTTCAGCACAACACATCCGAACATACACACTCTTGCGCGCGCACACACACATACCTCAGCGACACGACCACATGGAGAGAAAACAATCAAATTCGTACCCTTCCCATTCCTGCACCACCGACTACAGCAGGTACACAACTTGCATGCATAACCCCCCCACCCACCACCACCCACCCTTCTCAAACGCACATCTTCCTGTGACAAAAGCCGGCCCGTATCGACCGTGACGACATCGGTCCCGGTTCCTGCGGATGAGAGGGGGAACTGCGGATGACAGATTGATTGAAAGATCTTCCTCCCTCTCTCATCCATCATCTCAGCCTGTTTATCATCTTCTTGCTGTTCAATCCATCTGCTGGAGGGAGAGGGAAAGCCATTTAGGTCGGCCCTGACCATTGTGTCACCCGTGGGGGGGTTTCA
Source organism: Scortum barcoo (assembly GCA_023238725.1). Taxonomy (NCBI): domain Eukaryota; kingdom Metazoa; phylum Chordata; class Actinopteri; order Centrarchiformes; family Terapontidae; genus Scortum; species Scortum barcoo. Next base: position 10,068,088 of record CM041542.1, read on the forward strand.
GACAAGACAGCTGGGGCTCTGGCGTAACTTACCCCTACAGAAAACAAGAGCGCCGCAGTTCAATTAACTCGTTAGTGACGTTTACTTGACCCTTGTTTTACCACTTATCCAGGTAGCAGACCTCCTCCTTTGGACGGTGATGTCACTGTGGCAGTTGTGGCGCTTGATAATCTTACGCCAAAAGTTCTGCATCCGAGCAAGGTTGGAAGAAATCCAAAATTTTAATCAGAGGACGTGGAGGGATTTGTCTAAGCTCCACTAAAATATGCCCCAGCTGGCGGAAGCTCAGAGTTGGAATCCATTCATCTCGCCGATATAGATGAATGAATAAAGGGTGGAGTGAAACTTCAGTGCCGGCTAAAAGCAAAGTCATCACACCTGACAGGTCGGGGAGCACTAAACTGGACATCTGAACACTGAGCAGAAAGTTTTAGGGATTTATAAGGCACTTACCCAGAGAAACTAACACTGAGCACAACAGCGTAATTAATTTCTAGGTCACCAGCATATACTCTCGTTAAAAAAGGAATGCCAGGGTCAAAGCTGCCGACAGATGTAAACACATTTCCCTTTATCCTTGAGACAATAATGAAAAAGCTGTGATGAAGTAGTGCTCAGTAAGAGCTTCGAAGCAAAATAAAATAAGTCCTGCAGAAGGGTTTTTAAACACACACTGGTTGGTAAGAAATCCATGTCAGTGGGGAAACTGGCATGATAAAGCGTATAATGTGTGCAACACAGTATTTTATGCTTTTGGACGCCAAAAAAAGGAAGAAATGTAACTTACTTCTTAAAGCAGACATTTAAAAAAACTAGAACTAAAAGAACTTTTTAAAAAAAATTTCGGTTCACAATAGATAAAGTACAGAGAGAGCAGATGAGATGGGAGATTGGCTCAGACAAAAGATTGAGCGAAAAGAAAGTAAATACAGTTTTAGAGGCGAGGTTTCTTATTCTTGGGTTTTTCTGGTATTAATATGATCACGACTGTTTAACTTTACTTTTTATCCGTTCTGTCGCTCCAGCGAAACCAGTCGGCTTGCCACTTTGGACCAGGCTGAAATATCTCAGCAGCAATTCAGTGGATTACCACGAAGTGTCCTGCAGACATTCATGGTTGCATGGTTGTGACTTTGGTGATCTACCCTTTTACTCTAGCGCCACCATGAGGTGGCTGAGTTTTTTTTTTTTAAAGAACTACCTCGGCAACTATTGGATGCATCGCCATCAACTGTGGCACAGGCGATGGTGTCTGTACCAAACTTTGATCCCTTGTTTATTCATCTTTATTCATCAGCACCATTTTGGATATGTCCGTTACTTTGGTTTACAGCCACATACTTGCAAAACTAGTGACATTCCCTGACACCCTCAGTTGTACTTTGTGTTTAGCTCTAACTAGCGGATGCACGCTACCATGCTAAACAGAAATGCTGAATATGGTACCTGCAAAAACATCAACATGCTAGGATTGCTACTGTAAACATGTTAGCATGCCTTTTTCTCTACGTGTGTATCAGGGATTTTAGCAGGAAACAGCTTTGTAATTGAACCATAATTTCTGTATGATGATGGGACTCAGCTAACCCTGTTCTGTCTGTGCTTATTACAGCCAGGGAGCTCTCTTTTTGTGTGTGTGTGTGCTTGCCATCTAATCCTTGCTAAGCCCGTCGGGTTCTCTGGCACAGTTAAATGGACTTGTCCACTGTTTGATATGGAGTGACCTTCTCTGTGGAAGAGGAAACTGAATTAGTTTTGCAAGGACACGGGTCTCTGTCCTGCCATCCTTCTCTCCTCCTTTCCCTCTCACCTCCAGCCTCCATATTATACCCTCTCTTCTGCCTTCTGTCGCTCCAAAATGACACCATTGCGAGTCGCAAGAATCTGAGAAAAGTGTGTATCAAGTGCATAATATCTAAAGATGACAAAATGGCAGCAATTTTATATGGAATGCCTACATTTTACCAGCATTCGCTTTCCCCTCCCTCCTTCTGCTGATTTAGTCTCTTTTATGTGCATGTCATCTTCATTGTGTCTCTCCTTTTTTGTCCGTCTTTATCTGTATAATGTATCAAATTTCTGCAATTTCGCAAGTTCCTTATATAATTGTTCCATATGCAAAAACCTTGACATTTCTTATTATGTAGCATATTCACTGAAATAGGCATTATGTGATTTCTCTATAAAAATATTCATTATAGCTTTAACTAAACGAACACTGCAGGGACATAACTCACACTTGCACATATACGAATTACAACAGCAAATTTACAGCAACGTCACTTTTATTTTATTTTCAGCATCAATTAAAGGGATGATTTGGAATTATGCAGCTTGTTAGCTTAGCTTAGCATAAAGACTGGAAACAGAGGGGTAAACGGCTAGCATGCATGCTTCTGTCCAAAGGCAACAAAATCCACCTACCAGCACCTTTAAAGCTCACTAATTAACTAACTAATTAATTCGTCTCTCAAATCCATATAACAACAATTTAAGACTTCATGTGCAAGACTATTTCTTGGCTGGGTGCAGTAACAGCCAGGCTATCTATTTCCTCTGTCTCCATGCTTAGCCACTTTTTCATCTAACCCTTGGCAAGAAAGTGAAAAAGCATGTAAATGGGTTTCCCAAAATGTACACCATTGTTTAAGATAAGCCACAATATCAGTGACTAATATTAGACTTTATAGTTGCGTCCACCACGGAGCAATCTACTGTACAGTCCATTATGACCTTGTGACATTGGAAGTTGGAAACCATCTCAAAAAACGGTCTCCAATCTCGATTCCACACACATTTTCCCGAAAAATACAATTTGAATTGAAACCCTTCAGATGCAATTGCTCCGTTCCCTCCGCAAAAACCAATCAGCAGATGAGGGTTTGATGAGAGGTTGACACTGTGCCTACATTTCATCAAGGACGCCGTAAGGTCAGTTCGTCCGTAAAGCGCAATGTAACAAGAGGGTATTAAGTAGTGTGCGTAGTAAAGCCCTCACTGCATGTTTGTGTGTTTGCCGGAGTGAGGTGGTGCTGTTTTGTACTCCAACATTTTTTCCTTGATTAGGTATTTCCCCACGAGCCTGTGACGTGGTTTTATATTTTTTTTATAACTCTCACCATCTTCAAAAATAATTTATTTCTACAGTACATGTGCCTCCTGTGGTTTTATACAAACTCATTCTCCTACGCAGATGCTGTGAAATTGCTTTTAAAGTTGTGTTTACCTCTGCCTGTAACGCTCCCTGCACACACACACACACACACATGCACATGCTGCACAATTGCTTGCATATATGTGATTCAAAATGTTCAAAATATTTACCAATCTATATATTCTCAGCTGGGTTTCAGCATCCCAGCAGGTGTTTTTGTGTATATCATTTTCAAAACTGTTTTTCTCCTTTCTCTCATTTTCTCTCCATTTCCCCCCTAAATTTATTCCCTCCCCGTCTACCTTTTCTTTCATTCTCTCTCTCTCTCTCTCAATATGTCAGCCTCCATCCTTGTCCTCCCTCCCCATCCATCCTGCTTCCCTTCTCCATCCCTTTTAAATCTTCCACAGTCAGCATCAATAGAAAGGCTGTTTTCTACCTGTATGCCAACACTAGCCTGTGCAATTTGCTGTCAGAGATGCCACTGTGTACACCTCAAAGCACCAATGGGGCAAAATAAATGTGGGTAATGTGGCCTTGATGGGTCCCCCCACTGACTATCAGGCTTTCCCTGAATATCCACCAAGGGGCTGAGTTTTGTGGCGCATATACAGTCTTTGTCACACTCTTGTTGATCCCTTGAGAATCTGGACCCCCGTGTTGTTCATCGTTGCCAAGCTTGATTAATCTGATTTAGAGTTAAAAACTGCTCTCTAATGGCCTCAAATGGTTTCCCTTAACAGGCTTTTCCCATTTGTAAAATGCATTTGCAGCGTCACAGGCTATAAATGTGAAAAATATCACAATTTAATTGCAGGCTTCTGTTCCAGTCCGGATGACAGGATCGCAGCACCATTAAAAATGATGGCCAAAGTGTAATTGTGATGAATGCCGCGTGTCGCTGTGTAGCACTGATCGAAACACTAGCCTCGGTGCTAGCTGACCGGCTAACCCTCCTGAGAAAGTAATGAACTCAAGCAGGCGACTCAATTCCCAGAATGTGTCCGTGTGCAGACATAACTTGTACTGTCATGAAGGATTCATGTGTTGTACCTACATGTGGACACATCACTGTGCAGCCTGGCATCAGTGTGCCCTCGTCTCCCCTGACATGCATGTGTGCAGAAACACTGATTCACTCTTTCTACAGTCAAAATGAACACCCGGCTTCATCACGTATCTGCAGAGCAGGGGGAGAGTCAAGTGTTTTCTTGGCCGCAGACAACACAAACTTTAATTTCATGACATCAAAGAGCCGTCTCTCCCTCTCTCTCAGTCCCAAACCTTCTGTTTATTTCCACCACTGTGTTTCAATTTTCCTCAGGAGTGTAATTTTCTGTGAGCAGCACGATGTCTCGCTTTTCATGCCCGTGCTAACGTCGTTTGTGATGACAGTGTGTGAGTTTAAGTCTAAAATGTGAAGGTGAAATGTCCAGATGATGATTTAGATTTTTCATTATTTGCTCTCTCCTTAATATTTCCAAATGTTCAGGGAGATTAGTTTTGGCAGGATCCTCCGTTGTTTTATATATCGGTGTGATGTAATAAATGTTATACAACATCAGCAATTTTCCACACAAAACTCAATTTCAGCAGCAGCAGCAGAAGGGATTCTTGCAAATTTTTTTGCGTTTTTGTTCATGTCGCACTTCAGTGCAGTCCATTTGCTATCAGGAGAGTTTATTACATGCAAAGAAATCTCCATGATCCCTCCACTTCCACCCGCTGGCGTGTATTTCCCATAATATCACCCATAAGCTTTGACGTGTTTATAAAATCATCTGCACTGTGACCGCTCCTGACAAGGGGTTATAGACAAAACCATTTTCCTGCTGTTTTACAGCCTCCCTGAGGATTTCTGCTCCTGCTGGCTGGATGCATTTGTTGTGTGCCCCCGATCCATCTCAGCACGACCCAGAGGTCATCCTGTAATGCCACGGCAGCGTTTTCATGCACTGAAAGAAGCCTGATCTGTGTGTTTGTTGTGATCACTTAAGGTTACCTTGCTGTATGTGATGCAAGGCTTAAAATAAGCTGTCAGCCTGTTAAAGTGTTAAAACCACAGTTGTGCAATTTATCACTGTCACCAGTACTCGCTACACATATACTTTTGAACTCAAATTGTGTGACCTCTTTTTTTCTCCCTTACAACTCGCAAGTAAGAGCCATTACTGAGTTAAATTAATTTTCTACATCACAGATTCCTTCAGGAATCATTTCTGTGGTTTCCTTTAGCCGAAAGTGTCCTTGTGATACAGACTGCATACAGGTCTGCCTCAAAAGCTGAAGTGTGAAATTGTTAAACTGACATTTTAATTTTCAATAAAATCTTGAATTTTAAGACAAACTGGACATTCACAGAGGAGCTATGATGTTCCAGCTGCTATAAATAAATGAGACAGTGCCATAAAGCCATCCAAGTCCTTAAGCACAACATTATACACATTTGTATGACAAATATTCAGTTTTCAATCACTCTGAAGCTATAGTTTAGCAATAGATATACTGATTATCGCCCTGGGTGCTGAGACTAAATGAAAATCTTTGAGGGGAATATTCTTCGCTTCCTTGCAAACAGTTGGATGAGAAGAAAATGAAAGCGGAAAAACTACAATTAACTATTTTACCTGCCCAGACACAGAGACTCCCTGGAGTCTCCACTTTATGTTAAGCTAACTGGCTGCTGGTTCCAGCTTTATATTTTATTTATTATATTTTAGTTACCAGAGTTGTATCAATCTTCTCATGGCATGACAGCAAATAAGGAGATTTCCCAGAATGGCTGATATTCCTTTAAGTAAAATTACTCTCCTTCTTTTTTTTTGTCCACAGCTACATTAATCTTAAGACATCTCCTCTTTTTTACCTCGTACATAAAAGCAATCTTATAGGACTTAAAGGACATACTTGGCTTGGATTTTCCTTTTTAATGTACACTTTCAAGTGTAATAAACACACAATCTCAGTCTTTCAAGGCAATCTGGCGTTCACATCTCCTCAAGCAGCAGATTCAAACGCACCTCAAAGGGAGTTTTCATTCATTTACACAATAAAAGTATCTCTCTGATAGAAATGTGTCATATATTCCATCTGTGTAAACAGAGCTGCTCCATTAAATGTCACCTGGTCATGTGTAAAACGCGGTCATGCTGGATTTCACTGCTCTCATGGACACTTCATCCCCCGTGGTTAGCCACTGATCCAGCCATGGGAGGTTCAGTCCTCCCACAGTACACGTAACAGACAAACACACACAGCACACACTAAATACACAAAACACACTTCGGTGCACACTTCACCTCCTGTGTGGTTCTCTGCTGAGGCTCCTTCTATCCTCTCCACGCTGAGAGATACACACACACACACACACTTGTGCAGGGAAGCATGCCATACTTAACACTAACACATCTAGACACATACTGTATCTCCAACATACACAGCTACGTACACACTCACATGCAGACGCACTCACACACACAAAACATACATTTACAGCACTTAATAGAGATTCACAGAACACACCTACTATATGCTGTTTAATAATTCATTCACGTTTACCTTACACTTCAGGGACTCGGGTACACTACAGTGGCTCTTAAGGCTCAGTGAAGCGATGGCTGGAGGTCGAAAGAAATACAGTTTTTAAGGGATTGGCCCATTTCTTCAGGTTACTGAGCAAGAAGGGGGATACAGAGTCTTTCAAGTGTACCCCGGTACTGTAGCTACAACTGTGTTTTTAACCATGCAAGCAGTAGATGGCGATGTTAGTCACCTCGGTTTCGGACTGAAATATGGACTGACTTTCATCTGACCCTGTTATCAGGCCCTGATTTGAATCAATCAAACACTTTGGTTTGTGGCAAAATAACTTCAAAACTAATGGTGTCAGCCTCAGTTGTACTTCATATTTAGTGGAAAATTAGCAAATATTAGTGCGGTAAACATATTTTTGTTAAACATCAAAGGTATGTTCAGGAAAACACATTTAAACAATGCCTTATTTTAACATCTGACTTCATGAAAACAGTGGAAAATCCTAAAATCACATCACTTCACTGTGTCAGCTTTATGACATCACTGTTGTTGGCCTGGTTGACACGCAAGACAGACTGGTTGGCATGTGGTTAAGCAAAGTGAACTAGAATATGAACTGGACCCTGATAAACATAAGGGTTTAAACAAAAAAGTTGGTCATGTTGTCTCTGATGAAGTTTCAAAATGAGACAACAAATGTCATCTTTATTTTTCTTGGAAATCAGCCATGGTATTTCTATAATATTATTCACTCCACGGTAATATAAGGTCTGTAGTTAACATCTTATCAAGGATGCCAAATTGTCTTTCAGCGTGTATGTTAACATAATTATCTAGGTATTAACTATTACATATTTTATAGTAGACATATTAAATTATCTGAAAGAGATTATATGTTGTCTTTGATTTAAAATGCACTATAGATCAACTAAACCCGAAAAAAAAAAAACAGAATGATAGAGAAAAAGTGTGCGTAATACAAAGCTGTTTTCTAAAAAAATAAACAAAAAAAAGTCATATGTACTTCATATACTCCTTGTTATGGTTGTCTCTGCTCTTTAATTATCTCAGAGCTCCATATGGACCAACAGGTGGCTAACGCAGGCTAGTTAGAGCTCAGGTGATCAAGAGCTGCTCTGCTTCACACAGCTGGCACAGTCACAATGTCGGGCAGCTCAAAATGATATTTGATCTCCTGTCTCCTATTCAGTATTATTTAGCATTTAGTTTTAGATTTGCTAGACTTTATTTTATTCTTTCATGTGACATTGAGCAGCTTTAAAGGAATCTGAGAAACAATCTCATGCGGAAACAGCAATGCATTTCATTCATTTTATACGACAAAATCACCACAACTCAAGGTCGACTCACCAGCGTTTTTTGGAGCTTCGTATCATGGTCATCTTTAGAGGTGGGGAAAAATGAACAAAAAAGAAACATCTGAAATTGCAAAATAGGTGAACCTTGAGTTTGAATCCCTCTGGCCAAGAAATAGTCCTACACATAACTCCACATCTAAGACCATGAAATTAACACACTTTGTACTTTGGATCGAATGAACAAGATGCAACATGTTAATTAGTAAGCTTGGGAGTAAGGTGATTTCCAGCTCAAACTCAAAAAACTCAAATAAGTATGTTTTTCTAGAATCTCTATTTATTTTGAGATATTTTGAAATTGAGAGATTGAATCAGTCTTATCTTACTAATGCATTCTTATCAAGTCTATTTTAATGAACACTATTTGAACTTAATTTAGATATTCTGGAGATTTTTTTTGTCTTTTTAAAAAATAATGTATATATTTTGTCACAGACTTTATTAATGATATTCTCATCACCAGCGGACTGACAGGGGAAAAGATAGAAAAAAAAAAATCATTTTTTCCTTTAACCCTAGAACACTAACGTCGGGTGATTTTCACCCACACGATTGTAGTCTTTATAGTTTTTATAGGGTCCCCCATGATACCTTTTTTTTTTTATCAGACGTTGCATAGGGGAAAATAATGTATGTATTGTTGAATATATTTTGATAAGAAGTATTTCTTATATCGGGTAAAATATACCCAATGTTAGAGATGGTCACTAACTGATACGTTAGTGTTCTAGGGTTAAATTGATCCGCACATGCAGTAGTGGCTTCACCTGGTACACTATCTGCAACATGTGTGTGCGTGTGTGATGTATGACATTGCTGGCTTGATGGAGCCCTGCATGAACAGTGACATGGGCAGAATGTCAGAGCCATATGGTGGCAATGATGAGCTGATTAATAGCTCAGATGTGTGAAATGGAGGAGTGTTTTTTTTTCTTCTTCTTCTTCTTCTTCTCTGAACCACTGACTGAGTGAGAGAGCATGCAGTGTATGTGTGGGCCTGTGCGTCCGTGTGGATACTGAATGGCAGTTTGTGTGTGTGTGTGTATGTGTGTGTGTGTGTCTACCAGATGGAGCTCTTGACAGTGAACTGTATCGGGGACGGAGGGAGAGAGAGAGAGAGAGGCGACATTGAAATGATGTCACTCAGTCCTCTTCCTGTCTTCCCCTAATTAAATAAACTCTCTCTCCCTGTCTCCCTCTACCTCGCTCTCTCACTCTATCCCACTCTAATTCCATCAGATCCGGATCCCCTTGCGTACACTGCAGGGGCATGTGGTGTGTGTGTCTGTGTGTGTGTGTGTAAGGAGCGCAGGGGGTTAAACATGCGGATAAGTCGGCGGGTGCAGTGCAATTCACGGCCTTTCCCGTTTGACAAATGACTCTGTCATCCCCGCGAAGGGCAGCGGCCCTCCATCGACCCTCAAGGTGCCCTTCCACACGCTCAACTGCAACTGCAAGCATCAAAACCACACGTGCAATGAACTTAATAAACAAATATGCAGCTGGTGGCTTGGGGAGCAGATTTCACACAATTCATCAAGTCCCACAGAACAGTGCATACACCTTTGGTATGGCTGGCTGGTAACCATACCAAAGATAAGCAAATCATTTCAGTTATACTGACTTATCCAAAGCATTGAGTATGTTGCTCAAAGTGTGCACATTGCATTTTAATGGTCATGTTGTCTCTGATGAAGTTTCAAAATAAGAAAACAAATGTCATCTTTAGTTTTCTTGGAAATCAGCCATTGTATTTCTGTAATATTATTCACTCCGCTGTAATATAAAGGTCTGTAGTTAACATCTTATCAAGGATGTCAAATTGTCTTTAAACATTTATGTCTTATGTCTAACATAATTATCTATGTATTAACTATGACCTATTTTATAGCAGACATATTGACTTATCTGAAACAGATGATATGTTGTCTTTGATTTAAAATGCACTATAGATCAACTAAACCAGAAAAAACAGAATGAGGGGAAAAAACGAGTAAAATACAAAGCTGCTTCTGAAAAGAAAAGTCATATGTAGTCCATTATACTCCTTGTCTATGTCTTTTAATTAGACCTGTGACCACCCAGAATTAATAACAATGCTTTACTGTGAAAATTCATGTATTTCCACAACTTTTGATCAGCTAAGATCAGCACTGTTTTTGACTTATTTGAGATGCTTCCTTCAGTGGTTAGATTTATGAAAACGAAGCTGGATTTGTGCCTATCCATAAATAAGTGTTAATATCTCCTCGCACCTACGCAGAGAAGGGTATTATGGGTAACCACAGATCGCAGAGGGTCATAGAGAAGCGATGCACACACCTCCAAATATGGCAGCTAGTATGTCAAGAAAGCTTATTCTGGTTGATCAGACTCCCGTCTGCAGGCAGCGTCTAAATAGACAGTGTAGCCTAGATATGTTGATAAAAAACTTGAAAAATAGTGTGAATCTTCCCTAAAATTAAGGAGGAATGAGGCCTGCTAACCCTCATCATCCTCTCTGTTCCAACTTCAACAGGCCTCTAATGGAATTAGTAGGACAATTTACGACGGCCATAAATTGATGGCAAACCCATCCGAGATCATACCAAGAGGTTTCACCACATATTTAGAGGACAAAGGAATCCTCTGTGTGATATAGAAATGACTTAAATTGGACTTTTAATTTAACATGGTTAGATATTTTATTCTAAAGAACTTGATCTCATTGTTTGTGTGTATGAAGTATGATGGTCACCGTTCACAAATCAAGAACTCTCTAGCTTCCTTTGGACTGAAACTTAATAATTTTTTATATTTTTGCCTTAGTCAAGTTTTGCCCCCCAAGGTTGAACTGAAGTTATGTGTTTTAATGTTAAAACTGATTATTTGTAATAGTCAAAACTGAGACATAAGTTTAATACAAATTAGGAAATATGATAATCATCATGTTTATTATCCATTAAACAATGTCCATGCCACAACAGAAAAACTTAAATGTTTCATAAGTTTTAGTACAACTTTAAAAATAAAAATTTAAGTGCCCCCTTGCATATTTTAGACTTAAGAAGTAGAATTATTTTCTTAATCCATAAACTAAACACACATAAACACACATCTGAAGGTTTATTCACTTCTTAAGTGTAACTCCAGCTTCTTCTCTGAAGAAACAAAATACAGAATGCTACAGTGAAAAGAGCACACATTTTCTTAAGCTGATTTTTGAAAAATGCAGTTGAAATATGCACTAAACAGGGAAATCTGTCTATAAAGGATGAGATACAATAAATTGTATTTGTCTTATTTATTGTATTATTTACTCAGTTGTGCATAGAATAGGTGATATTGAAATTGTTGGACACATCCCCCAAGAACCTTTTGATGCCCTTTAACAATCTGTGTTTTATTTGTTGGGCAATGGGCAATGGGCAAGTGAAACAAGACAGATAGATAAATGTAATATACATTTTGATCTTGTAATCACAGCCTTCACTTGTTTTCCCTTGAAAACTACTCAGATTAGAGAGACAAATTGTCGTTTTCAGTTACTGAATGATTAGTGCGGTCCTCTCCTGCGTTGCTCGGCTAAATGAATCGCTTTAATTTCCAAAACATTATTAAAGGACGTGTTTTCGCTGATGACATTTGGGAACGAGAATCTAATCAAAGTCGCCAAACTGCTCAACACTCGAATATTGACTTTTTACACCCATTGCAGAAAAAAAAAACAGTGGATTGGATTTTCAGAGCAATTTCCAGCTGCTCTATAACAGAATGTGGTTTTGTTGAGTGTGAGCGAGTCATGTTTAATGGCCCAGTGGGGGAGGAGGGCTGCTTCCATTAGGGTTAGACACTGTGTGACAGCAGGGGAAATGAGAGATGGTTTTGAGTGGGCAGGCGGGATGTGACTCCCCGTGTTGGAGAGGGATGAGGGGCTCCGTTTGATAGAGTTTGGTCAAAGTGGGCCGCTGGAGTTGAGCTTTACCGTTATGAAAGCAGGTCTGAAATGGAAGCGTGTGGGTGCCAAGTGCCTTGTCGAACACTCGCTTATCTAATTGCATGTCGACAAGTGGGGGGGGATAAGAGAAAATGAGCTGTGCGCATGTGTGTGTGTGCATTCATTCATCCCATGCCTATTGTAATCCCATCATATGAAATCCATATTATTGCCTGTGTGTTTTGCGGTTTACTGTGCCAGCCCGCACGTATGTTGTCACTCGCTTTTGAGGATGTAATTAGGCTATTGATTCATGTAGTTATACTACTTTGTGTTTCATTTCCTCTCCACATGTGTGCTTGCTTCGGCTGACGTGTTCTTTCATGTGCATGAGCTCTGCCTCTCCCTCTGCTCGTAAGTGTAACAGAGTGAGATTGGACGCCTGGATAATTGCTGTAGGGATTCAACAAATCCACCACACCCCATCCCCTTTGGAGGACCCCAGGTCAGCGTCTCTGAAGCGCTGACTCTGGTTTAGCACTGAAAAGACATTGCTTCTTTCACTGCCAAACAACAGCAGATCCTCCCTCTGTTCACCATGTCTGTCACAGTGTAATACCTGGCATTCTCTCAAGGAGGGCTACAGTTGCAGTAATTGTATTATTTTTATTGGGACTGTTTTATTATTATGTGTCAGGGTATAGGTGTGCTGGTGAAATAATTTGCTTTAGGTCAAGGGGATTAAATTATCACTGAGATTTATGGCTGTACCAAAAGCCTTGGTTGTCTCATAACAAGAAAACCTGGGTGAATTTTTCTATCTATTTTTCTGTGTTAGCACACAGCCTGTTTGGTTTCACTTCATTTAGGCTAACAAATGATCTAAACACTTATACTGGTTACAATCCATCATAGTCAATGAAAAACAATCATTGCTCTTATTGCTCTTATCTCTACCCTCCCCCTATAGCGCCCACCCTCGGACCAGCTTATATTGTGTAAGACTCCCTCTCTTCTCTTGAAGATTGGCAACCAATCAAAAATGACAACCTGTGAGTGAGACAGAAGTATCTTCCAACAATATTAAAAGGCCTTTAAATTTCAGAAAATTAGTGTCATCAAAGGGATGACCTAAGAAGATACAAAAAATGATTTACGGATTAGGGCTTCAACATGCGTGAAGACTTATGCTAATCAGCTGTGGCAGGCATGACAAGCAAAGATGTGGAAACCACTGGCTGACAGATCATAGAGTATGGGCATGGATTTGTGTCTTTCAGTGTGTGTTCTTGTCTTCCCATCTTTGTAAAACATTTAGCTTGAGCACAATTATTGAAGAGTGACTTCTGCAGAGGCTTGAGAGACTTGGTTTTAGGATTAAGTCTGGCTTAGGTTAAGTTTGGGCTAACATTTGGGGTTATATTTACGTTATGTCAAACTAGAAGTCCAAACTATGTGCGTTTGGGTGGGGGGGAGGGTATCTGCTCACTGCTGTTAAAAGTCTGCACTGATCAGTATGTATGGCACACTGTGCATCTGATGCATTATTAACGAGCATGTGTGTTATACATGAAGAAGATGAAAGAGAGATTCAGACACATGTCCCCTCCAGTTTTTCCTCTCACCCCCCCCACCTCCTTCTTCTCCGTTTAAAGCGAACAAACCCACTTTCAGGTACGAAAGTTAGCTACTAAGAGTCCTACTTCTTCGCCTCCATCCGGCTCTTCAGAACAAGCCTGTCTGTTAATAATGTACAATCAAACATTGAGACAGGAGGATTTCAGCATCCCTGTGCGCAGACAAACAGGTGAAGGAGCTGTGGATGTTTTCAGTCGGAGAAATTAAGTCAGGACAGCGCAGCGTTCATGTTTCATTTATTATTCATACCGGGGGCAAACAGGAAGAGCATGAGATCAGGTGTGCATCTGTGCGCTCGGTATGTGTCTGGGCCTAAAGTTGAATGCGTGTGCACTGTGCCTTGGAAAACTGAAAACTGTGTTTACGTGTGCATGAATGAGCAGCGCTTGACAGCAGCGAAGCCCTGAGAGGAACGCTCGCATGCATGTATGTGTTTTGCATGAGTGGATGCCTGCTCATACATACATGGGCACAGTTTGTTTACCTTGGCTGCACATAGGAAACACACGTGCATGCTTGTTGTCCTCCGGCTCATGGTGTGCGTGTGGCGCTGCTAAGCCTACGGATCATTCATCTCATGGAAGACAGGAGCCTTGATTCCTTTGTTTAATTAACCACTGATGGATGCATCCGGGAGGAATCTCCAACTGCCAGATCTTCATAAAATCCTCCGAGCAAGACTGGAGTATCGAATTTAAAGTGATACTCCTCCCAACTTCTGTCTTTTGAACCTAAAAGAAAATCTGTTGCTTTGAAAAACTTTTTAGTTTCCCTGTATTGAAGAGTCTCGGGAAGCTGGTGGTGTCAAAACACATTCTGCTCCACTTCAGCTCAGAACATTTAACTAAACTCTTTCATAATTTACTTCTTTGGTGTTCATACTAGTTAATATCAAATCAAGAAGTGGTTGAATATTTGCATCAGTTCAGATCGCTCTTTGCACTTAATTTTCATTTCTGCTGCATGAGGAACTGCAGGGTGTCGGACATCAACGTTGATCTCATTACAACCATGAATCCTTACATTTTGGGGTCATCTCCTGTAGTTGAATACTGAACTAACGTAACTCCTGAATTAAAGAACACTGCTTCAAATTCACATGGTGTGAAAGTGCCTCCAGGCTGGTTGCATCCACAGCCGACAGTGGAACATACTAAGCTAAGATTGCATGTAATACTGCTATTTGGTTGTGATGTATGAGCATCTCCACTCTTCTTTCATCATTCCTGTCAATTCTGTTCAATAAAGCTAGTAACTTAGCTTAAAGAACTTAGGACAATTAAAAGATATATGTAGGAGAGTACAAACACATATATATATAATTAAAAACAACAGATAAAAAAACAGTAAATAGTTAGAAAGTTTAAAAAAAGGAAAAAGAAAAGTATAAAAAGCATATTGACAGAGTGAATATTAACAGCTAAAAATGCTTTATGCTGGGCACATCATCAGCAGTGGAAAATGATCACTGATCATTACCTTTTCATATGACTATGCAGGGGCAAAATATTTAGTTATAAACCTCCAACCTGGGGATCAGGATCCATCAACGGGGTCACTTGATAAATATAAGGGGTCGCAATAATATTAAACAGTTAAAAAACAAGATTTGTTTCAGACTTTTTTCTAATATTTGCTTTTCCTGATTCATTTAATCCTTTCCCAGTCGAACTGGTCACACATCCTGGAAATATGTGCAAACTGATGAGGGGCCACTTTGTTTTAAGGGCTCAAAAGCCAAACAGAGTCAGTGTTATATGAAAATAAACTTTACAGAAAATGTATCAAGTTTGGGGTTTTACTGGAGGAATTTAGACTCATGATCTCAGTTTTTAAAATACTGACTATTACCTGGGGAGAGAGGGTGGCAGATGACATGCAGCAAATGTCCCCAGAATCAAAGAGGATATTATAACTACTTGATGTACGTCTTACACCATGATTCCACAGGGGCACCCTGAAAAATTTAATTCAACTGCAGTGTGTCTTCTTATAAACAATGTCCCACTTACTCCGGATAATCCATTGGAATTATTGTGGATTATACACAGTAACAAGAACATTGTTTCTGGAAAAAAAACATCATTTTCAATACCGTGAGTGTGTCAGAGAAACTTAATTTCAAATAAATCTTTTGTATTGGGGTGAATTTAGAGATTTTAAGAGATGAATATCTGAGAACTTGAGCAAATACATTCAAAATGCATCAGCATGCATTGATACCACACAAGATAAGAGAAAAGCAAAGTGGGTTTTTTTATGTTCTGGTCGAACACTTTAATGTTCGTACTCACAGTTTAATAGCCTGGGGGTGACATAACACAACAGAGTGGTTGTTGTGTAATACTCCTGTGCTGCACAGTCAGCTTCACCTGGAGGACTGACTATCAAACCTGATACACTTTGTTAAGACTTGTCTCATTTCTGTGAAGGGATATTTGTTGTTTAGTTTTCTTCTTACATCTGATTGTAACAGTCACTGAAGATAAAAGTCAGTCCCAGAGTTCAACCAATCAATCCACAGGACCCACTTCAGCTCCACATTATCAATCAGAGGCCTCATCCCTTCTCATTGGCAGATGCCCTGACTACACTGACATATGCGCCCTCTGTTTCCCTTTAACACCTTGCAGAAACCCAACCACGGCCTTAGAAATAGATTTTCTTGATAGAACGAGACAAAACCAGTGTCAGCTGAAATTCTGCTGCAGCCGTTGATTCGCTTGAGCGATCGTCTCTTATCTCCACCAGGGCCAGAGCAGCGCTGCTGGCTGTAACCTCGCAGCAAAATGCGTCTGCTTTCTCGAGGCTGGAGGTACAAAAGGACATGTTTTACTTTAATGGCTTATGCATTTTTAAACAACATCTCTTGTGCTAAGTGCAAGAGTCTGCGAATGTATTTGTCTTTTTTATATCTCGAATCTCATCTGTGTCCTGCAGTCCAGTTCAGCGATTTTAGACCCCGAAGGGAGAGGGGGAAGAGAGAACCTGTCCGATTTTTACATCATGCAGCAAGTGATGTGTAAAGACAATGTGTGTATTTGCGTGTTTTAACATTTATATATGCACATGCTACATGTGAATGTGCTCGTGTTGTCTTCTCTAATCACCTCACTCATGGCTGTCTTCCTCTTGGCGTTCCTCTGTGCCTCTGCTTTAAAGGTTCAGGATCATCAGTGAATCACTGCACATCACCACACTGCACGTTACATCTTAAAATCAATTAGTGCAGTCGATTAGTCCAATATCTTGATGTTCACAAAGCTAGTGCAAACCTTAAGTTATCCCCCCGCTTCTTTTTTTTTTACCACGTTAGCAGCAGAAGGCAAGGCTGTAGGAAAGGCAATGTTGGTCTGAGCGTCGGTCCACCACTTTGATCCAGACCGAAATGTCTCAGCTGTGGTTGGATGGATTGCCATGAAATTTGACTTTGATGATTCCCTGACTTTTCCCAAGGTATCACAGTTAAGCTCACCTCTGATTTTTTTTGTTGAAATATCTTGGTAACTATCACCGTGAATTATAACAACTTCAGTAATCCTTCTTTTCATTTTTAATCTGGCTTCATCGTCACGTCAAAATTTTAATTTGTCCAGAACTATAGTTTCTGATCAGACTTTCCCACAATCCCATCGGCCTCAGCTGGGCTTTGGTTTTAGTGCTTATTTGCAAATGATACCATGCTAATACGCCAAATTAAAATGGTGAACATGTTAAAAAATTATACCTGTGTCCCTCTTTTCAGCCATATTCCCACTTCCTCAAAACCATAAATTGCCATTCCCTACCCATCCACCAGAGGTCCTAAGACTTTTTCACCGGGCTTCCTCACTCACCTGTTCTCACTTCCCTTGTCAGTTCATCCTTTTTGCAATGTGGCTGTCTTGCCTGGTGTTTTCGAGTTTCTATCACCAGACCTGATCCTGGACCCGACCTGCCTGTCTGTTACGGGTCCACCTGTTTCCTATTTGGCAACCTGAGCCTGGCTGTGACCTATTTTTTCACATTAAACCAGTGAAATCATCCAAATCATCGTCATCATGTTGACTGTCTGCATTTGGGTCCTTCCTCTGTTTCCACTCTCCTGCGCAACTGTCATACTGCTGGCGTGGCTGTAAACTCTTATTTACCGGTGATTGACACAGACAGCAGTGAAATTTTTTTTAAGCAGTTCTTAGTGGCATTTGTACTCTTCTGCTTCTGTAATGTATGAGACAGGGTGCACAAAGTCCCCTTTGAGCATAGAGTGGAACCAGCACCTCCCTGATGCTGCCAACAATAGCTGAACTTTTTAATCCTCACAAAGATTGCACTACATGGCACAGAACAACATACCAGAAATATAGATTGCTACCAATCCCCTGATCACATGCCAGGAGCTGTGACCACTGGCCCCTTGAAAGTAAATTCAGTCCTTTAAAATTACTCTCTCTTTTAGACTCTTTTTTTTTTTTTTTTTGTACGTTATCTCGTCTTGTCTTTCCAAGCAGCTTTTCTCAAGGATGTCACAAGGTCTGTGTGCTCATGGTATAGCGATTAAGAAATTAGCATGCTGCAGCTTATTGGGAGCGGGCTCGGGAAATGAACAGTGGACAGAAATCACCAACTGTCTTCAGGCCTTGGGGAAAGAATCACGACCTTTCCCTTCGTTTAGCTGAACCGGTGGAATTTTACCTTGAAACAATAACAGAGTTATGCTATGTGAGCACCTCCAGAAGGTCAGCCGAGGCACAATTGTGCTGCAGGCAAAAATCAGAAAATGTCCCCAGACAATCAGCGCACTGTGGTTTTTATTTAGAAAAGGCTGTTTTTGAAACAAGATAGTGGGGACACCTGGGGAAATGAAGACATGCAAAATAAAGACATGCAAAATGAAGACGCTGATGAGGTGAGTCAGTGTCTGTGCATGATAGAAATACAGAAGGACATTACTCGGGTTAATGAATGTTGTGTTACTAAATATATGATGCTGCATATCTTACCGACCTGAAACAAACTGAGGAGGCCCCACTCAGACAGCACAGCCATCATGAATAAACACTAATACTGTCCACAAGAAAAATAATCAAAACCCCAGAACAAAAAGCCTTATGTGTTGTGGCTTTGGGATTTAAAATGTGTGTGTTTAACTCTGTTTGACCTTGAAGAACAGTTCTGCAGTGAGTCAGCGTGATTTTAGTTTTTTCGGGTGAGTTCATTCCCTCTCCAGTGAGAAGTTGTTTCAGCCTGACCTCAGAGTCTGACCTCATTGTATTTATTCAGTGGCGGCAAGTGTAGTTCAGTTTTACTTTCCTGGGTTGTGACTGATGCATTATCCATCGGCATGGCTCTGCTGCACCAACATGTGGGTGAAAGAAAGTTTATTTTCTAGGTGGAAGTAAAAGTGGAACTTCTTGAGTGCTTTGTTTTATGCATACGACGCTATAGGTCATACATTTAAAACTGGATAAATGCCTTTCCCTGTATTTGCATCCCATCCGTCCATTATCTATACCACTTGTCCCTCGAGGGCCGAGTGGGGGTTGGAGCCAATCCCAGTATGGCATCGGGCAAGATGTGGGGGACACCCTGGATAGGTTACCAAACAGTCGCAGAGCTGACATGGATCATGAGAGGAATTAATGGATCACCCGGGCAAAAGAAAGGTAGAAAGGTCACAGGTCTCATGTGTATTCGGTGCAGAAGTACGTTCAGCCTGGCATTTTTTTGCGTTCGGTGCACAATTGAGCTGACACAAGTGCTGTTTATAATGTAACTTTCATTGTCTTTCAGTGGTGTAAACAGCAAGTAGTGCACTAAATACCTGGCTGAGATGAGATGCTGAGATGCTGCCTTCAGTTTAGTCATTTAAACTTCATTCATTCATTCATTTTGATGATTCATACACATGTAAACATCTCTACATCTGTGAGCTTGTTCTATATTTGAGACTGGTGGGTTTGTGTTTTGGTGCGACTGAACTTGTGTTGTCACTGTTTTTTTCAATTTGTTTTCTCTCTGTACACATTTCCCCTGCTGCAGTCGGTCTCTCTCTCGCAAAAGAGATCTTAATCTCAAAAAGACTACCTGATTAAATAAAGGTTACATGCATGGGCTGCTTTTTTGTCTGTCTTCCAACACAAGGCACAGTGTGCAGTAGCTGCAGGAGAAGAAAGGTCATGATTCCCACTATGTGACTACATGTAACCTCAAACTTTTTATCCAGCAATAGAAACACCACCATGACTGTATCATTTCCCTGCAAGTGCTCACAAGTATAGGAATATATGACTATGTCATGGTCATACACACTTTTACAGTGCAAAGATACTGAAGGTAAAGTCACTTGAGGACAAAAAAAATCACTGCCAATCAAATCATCTTGCTCATAGAAAAATCTTTAAAGCTCTGCTGCAACTTTTCAGAGTTCATGTATTGTCAAGGCATTTTATTAAGTTCCTCTGATAGATATTTCATTATCCACGTGCGTGTGCATCCAAGAATAAGTGTGAATTATTAAAGGGGACTATGAATATATGTTGGATGTATGTCATTTTTGTAGCTTTAGTGCAGACTGTGGAGCAGATTCAAATGGAGCTTTTCATCATTTTCAGACAGATCCATGCACATTTGTATCTTCATGTCACCCGAATCAAGGACAGTCTCTTAGTTGTTACTCTGTTGATTAAATCATCAAGTAATCGAATAAATCAAGTAATCAAATCGAAAAAATCCCCCCCCCCCCAATTGATGGCGCACAAAGTTGCGTAAGAAACCACAGACCTCCACAGAGCACACAATCAGATTAAGTTCCTCCCAAACACAATTTGTCTGCTGTTGATGAAAATGAATGTAACCTGTCCCCCACACACTGTTTCGACAGCATGACGATAAGCATGCAGAGCAGTTAGTCCCATCAGGTTTTCCTCCATGTAAACACATACCCCCGCTGTCGGTGCAGCGTTTATGTGTCGATAACTCCTTATTTCTATTTTTTCTATTTTGACGCTTGTCTCAAGCAGCTTACAGACGGAAGGACGTCTCACTCAAGATTATGTGAGTACTGATCCTGAAAAAAACGGGTAGCACTGGTTGTCGTAGACGTAAACAGGGTTAGAGTCTAGTTGTAGGATAATACCTTTAGCCACCCAGTTACCCACAAAAAAATGCCATGGCTGTGACGGCTGAGCTGGATAGTTACACGTCTGTCACCTAGGGCATCAACATGTCAACAGCTGTAATGAGATTCATCCCTAAAAGGTGAAAAGTGGTCACATATTTTTTGGAGTCATCTGAGACACGACGTGCATTTGTCAGCGTGTGTGATATTGTGTTTGTGTGTGTGGGTGTGAGTCGCTGACTCGTAACTGACGCACTTGTCATAATGTTGATGACACACTTGCCAGTCACAGGTAATGCAAACATCCTGGGTCTCAAGTGTCAGACAGATACCACATGAGGACATGAGGAATTACCTCTCTGCTCTGCTCTCATTGTTTAAATTGTGCTCACCATGAAACAACATTTTCATTTACTTATCAGTGTGCAAAAAGTGCTGAGCTGCAGGCTTATTTTATGTATTTGTGTGTGTTTGTGTATACACAGTTTTGCGGTGGCTTTGGCTTTTTTTTTTTTTTAACAGATAAGCATGCTACGGACTGTCATAAAAACTATAATAAATCTAGTATGTTGCTGGGGAAAATATTTACATTTTTAATTATTTTTTATTTTGGTGCACCAGCTATTAGTCAGGGTTTCCTTTCTCCTACAGCACCTATGCAGTTTACATTGACAACAGTGGCAGAGTTATCACTTGAAATCCAAACTAATTCTGTACAGAGCCTCTGAGTGGTCACATCATATATTTTTCCTTCGTCTTTACTAAATTGTGTACACGTTTTATGCTTATTTGGTTAAACGTGTGCATGAAATACTGCCCACAGTTTCATACCCTTATGTTATTTTCTTACACCACTGTGCATATGGATTTGATTATTAAGTTTTCTTTTGATTTGGGAAAGTATTACTGAGACATATTTTGTCAATTCTTGCTGGTCAAGGCATTGTTATCAGTCAGAGCACCTTAATGTGGACATACCTTTTTTTGACAACTGTTAAACTTGAAAAGATGTTTTCCTCACTTTATATTAGATCACCGGCTGCAGATAGTGATATAGGAAATAAAACAAGCCATAAAATCCAAGACTTCCTCCCTTTTCCTCTGCATATTGTCACATACTGCAGTGTTTCCCAAAATTCAGCACTAACTTAAGATCATGTAAACTGAACAAATGTGGCCAAAGTAATTAAGTGCTTGTTTTCTATATGCAGTCTGCCCCCACCTCTCCCCTTGTAGCCGTGCAATAGCTTTAAGTTTTAAGATCTCAGTTTTTTGTTGGTGATAGTTCAAAAGGTCACCCTCAGAAAAAAAAAATCATCAAACCAACTTTTTTTTGTGGAATATTGATTCGTCATGGGAATGATATTCTGAGGAGCAATTTCATCTGCCTGTTTCCCCTCTGTGGTAAATTAGAGCGTGGCAAGTCTTATCAAGTGCATTTCAGGACACGACACTCATTGTGAATACTGATGAGAGAGAGGGAGGGTACA
Organism: Scortum barcoo; assembly: GCA_023238725.1. Taxonomy (NCBI): domain Eukaryota; kingdom Metazoa; phylum Chordata; class Actinopteri; order Centrarchiformes; family Terapontidae; genus Scortum; species Scortum barcoo. The sequence goes on from CM041542.1 coordinate 10,090,298, forward strand.
ATATCCCCACCCCCGAACTAGAGCTGGAGTCAGTTAAAGGGAAAATCCACTCAATTTAGGAGTCCTAACCAAATAGTCAGTGCTTGACCAGTCTGGTCTGTGTTAACACCAAAGATATATCTGTATGCATTTTATTAGCCAGTAAATTATAATGTTTCTGGATCCATCTCTGTGCATGTGCGTGCTCAACCAAATTGCGGATCTTGCTGTAAATATGTTCTTTAGCATATCCAGAGATGCATATTTACTCTTGCTGGCTGTAGAGGTGCAAATCTATGAGCTGCAAACATCTGCAAATCAGTCTGCAGGCAATGAGCAAGCCCATTAGAATCCAACGTGTATTACGCAAAAATGTTTGAGTGCTGCAGAGAATTTCGCTCTAAAGTGAATTAGTGCTGTAACCTTTCCTGTCAGGTGAAACCTCTTTTAAACACGCAGCACAACACTGACAACTCGTTTACTTTCACGCCTCTGGGATGATTATGGAAGTGGTTATGAAAGACCACTGATTCAATTCAAGGAATCACTCTGTGCTTTATGAATTGCGCCTTGAATATGTGCTGTAGGTCATCGGGGCACAATTCAAGTCTTGCAAAAAAAAAATTCTCTGCTTATCCCAATTATGCAAACCTTGGCTCACAATGCAAGAGAGCCAGATGGCAAGGACTCAATCCAAGGGAAAGCATTTAGCATGAAAAAGATATTTTTCAACCTACCAACATCTCAGCTGCCATATTGTCTTGTTATAGACTCAAATGAGCGTAGTGTGCATGCAGCTTTTTTATTCTCAAGGGCATTTTAACATATACACCACTTTCCTCCTCAGCTGATAATTACTACGTCTTGCAGTGCCGCAGTAACATTGACGCAAGGCTCAGAAGTGGGAAAGATTTTCATTAAATCCCAGTGAGCACATCCCTTAAACCACTTTACTGCCACAAGATATTAGCCATTGTCACCCAAGGTCACTTACACTCCCCGATGACATAGGTTTAATGCTCTTTTAAGTTTTATTAAGTCTCCTGTAATAAACGTGGCGCGACCTCCACAGCGGATATTGGGTGGACACGAGGGCACACAAGGTTGTAGCTTTCCCACCCGTATTCTGTGCTTCATAGATTTTATTTGCTTTGGGCTTTTTTTGCTTGTTTTTAATATATTTACCAATAACTCCATTAGCACCCTCCCTTAAAAGGGGTCACTACACTCTGCTTTCATAAAAATAAAACGCAATCAAAATAATGACTGAAAAGTAAAGTAAAGCCAAAACAAAAAAAAAAAGGGGCTGGATATAGTGCTCACAAGTCCTTCTGCCACATATGTTTCCGGATGCCAGAGGACAGGACGCATTCAAATTTGCTTTGTAACCACAGATGGTCATCGTCACCCTCACTAACCAGGGACTAATGGTGTTCCCTGAAGTCTTGTCACTGCATTAGCAGCTTTAGCATGCCCCCCCCCCCCTCCCTGAGTCACAGATGGTCAGTGCAAGTGTACAGGAGAATTATGTGAACAACAAAGCAGAGCGGGCAGATGATTAAAGATTTAATTTAATTATAAACTCAGAAAGAGTTACTTCAGATTCCACTAAATGTCCCCTGAAAATAAACATCACTTATGATCAAAATATCCTGTGTGAACTTTTTAAAAAATGTATTCATACTTAGTTCTCTAATGAATAAGAGGGCATTTACTCCATTTTCGAGATGAAACTCCTTAACTCAACAGAGCGAGTAACAGAGAATAGATTGTACGTGCCAAACTAGAATCATGCTATCAGTTTTTTCTGCCACAATGCCAGCGAGAGGACGTGAGATACAGTAATTGCTATTTTCTGAGTGAATCCCACAGGGACTTACTGAGTAAATAATGCTGCGCTAATTGATTGGAACTGCTCCCAATTGATTAGGATACTGGAGCCAGTATAATAAAGTAGAGAAGTCACCTCTATTTCTACATCAGCGTGAGGGCTAAAAAGGAGTATGTTCAGCTTTAATGTCTTTTAGCTGAAGGACAAAGGAGCAATTGCATAAGGTTCCTCCCTAACCTGCTGCCCAAAGTAAATAAGTAAATGAGTTTTTTATTAATAAAAGCCTGCACCACCGAACTGGCTTGCTTTGCAGTGTCACTGCTCTTCTACCAACTATTACCCTGATAAGCGAATAATCTGCTTTGTCACGTAAGACGAGGAAAATCCTTAACAATTTGTCCCCAACCATGCAGTGATTAACCTCACTCAGAGGCTGTAAATCAGCCTGGCAGGAGTTGGATAAGAAAGAAGGTTCAGGGCGCAGATGCAGCCTCTGCACAACTTCCGTTCTGGCTAGCACTGCATCATTTTCCCAGAAGACAGACTGGCATTATGGCCAGTCTGGGACATGTGCGCTCAACATTTAGCATGTTTGCCAGATTGGAGGGTTTTGTTTGCTCAGCTGCTGTTTTTTTTCTGTTTTTTTTTCTAGAAACTGGCGAATGTGTGAGACAGCATTTTATTGGTCATTATGCACTGATAGCAGATCTGTTCAGAGTTTCCCGTTTGGCAGACACGTACGTGTAGTCATGACAAGTACTGTGTCCGAAAAATTTCTCAGAAGTAAGTGTTTGACCTAAATATCACTTTGTTGCTTGTTTTCTACACTTACATATGCCTTCAGATATAAACTTATTCTCAAACAGGGGTACTTATACTGTAGTCTTCTAGAACGGAGAGATGTCTTTCACAATTAATTTGATAAAAATATACTTTGCAATTTTATTATTTGAAATAATAATAATATATACTCAGATCTAACATCTAGACAATGTTGTATTTTAGAGAGTGTGAAAACTATTAATTTACTATTATTTACTATAATTTACTATATTATTAACGATTAACAAGCAAAAAATGAATGGAATTGAGATAGTTAAACGTTTTGGATGAATGCTTAAAACAAAGGATAAATTGTTAAAGCGTAGTAGCAAGAAGGCATTGATACTGACATTTCAACTGTCTGAAAAATGTTTGCTAACATACACTATTACGTCCGCTGTTACAGCACTAATGGTTAAATAACCCAGCGTTTAAAATCAATTCAAGCAAACGCTTTTGGGACATGATGGGTGGAGATGATGAAGGAGCTCATCCAACAGGGCCATGGAGGTACATCAGACAAAACAAGCTGCAAACCGCTGAGCTATATAAATCCACATGTTTCTATACCACGTGAAAATGAAAAGAATAAAAAGAATTTATCGCTTTCAGCCCGAACGGGGTCAAGAACGTACAAGTCATGCTTTGCATTCCACTTCCTTAAAGAAGCACTTTAGCTGCAGCCTCCTCACTCACTCACTCACTCACAGCAGCCGCCGTTGTCTCATCTCAGCTCCACTGGGAATAGCTTCCTAGCATCTGGGTATAATAAAAGTTTGAATTATTTATCAAATTTACTGTGCATGAAACATCCACCCCTCAATCAGCTGTCACAGCACTGCGCTGAGTAAGTCCATGTGCACAGCTAATCAGATTTATTTGTGTTGGAAGCTATTTAATTTGATAGGATACACCTAAACAAATCCTGGAAGCACAGATCGCAGAGGGAATATTAAAGCCAGTTTTGGAACAGCATGCTGTGGGTTGAAAAATCTGAGGGCGGCTGGAAGTCGGATTCAGAAGTTTGAAAAGCAACCAGCAGTGTCCGTTGTAGCGTTTTCAGTGTTTGGATGCTTTGCCTTTGCAGATGTTTGTGTGCAGATACACTGTTAGCCCTCTAATTGAGCCAAACAATTATTAGCTGACATCTCAAGTGTCTAGATGAAAGCTCGCTATCTAAAAGTTGTGAGGATGATGGAAATCAGGAAGAGGAGCCGAGACGTGGTGGTGTCCCAGAAAATATGTAAATTTTCTGAAAATATGTAAATTTCCTGAGACACGAACAAGCCTTCATTCTCGAGCTACTCTTTGAAGATTACTAAATTATCCCACATGGTATTTACTGAATGTGTTACTTAGGTAATTCAGAGGGGGAAAGATGAATTAATGTGATGAAGGCAAACCGTGTGAAAAATGCAAAGGCCTTCTGTAAGATGAAAGGTTTTTAGTTTAAGTTGGCCGAGGTTGTCGAGTGAATTTTTTCTCCGTATCAAAGACAGGCAAATGATGGCTTTGTCTCTCACTGACGGTCTTTCCTGGATCAAGGAAGAGTGCGGTTTTATTTGAATGAACCAAGAACAATATGCACCTTGAAATGAATTGGTTCACATCTCTGCGGAAATCAAAAGAATGCCTCTTTTCTGTACAAGCCTTTAAGTTTGTCTCTGAAAAAAATAATCATAAATCATCACTCATTCTTTAATCTTTGCTTTACTGAAGCCTGTAATATGAAGTCTCTAAGGCACAGCATTTAACCTCAGATATTCAGGTCATCCCGTTTGTCTTGTGTTCTTCATTGACAGATGAAGTCACACAGTTATGCAGGAACGTCTTCCTCAAGCAGTGCTTTTCACTTATTAAAACATCAATCAAATATTTATTAGACAAGCACGCTTTCCACGGGAGAGACGAACATGCTCATAAATTTTCAGCCATGTAGCCGTTTGGCTGAGACCATAAATGATTCTGTCTGCTTTGCTAACTCTTCACTTAAGTCTTAAACAATTCAGGATTCCTCCCATTTAAAGCAAAGAAAGCCCCATGAAGACAATTACTCACGCAGAGCAGCCGCGGCCATCGTTCCCGAGGTGCATATTTCCTAATGTGCACTGAGTGATTTTGTATTCACAGTGGTGGGATTGTAATTCAGAGGGTTTAAGAAAGTCTTGGTGGGGAAACCCAATTAGGATGCCAGGAAGGGGCATGTAATAAGATTCTGTCAATCTGTAATGGAGTGACAGGGCTGGTAATAAGGCTGGCACATGTTGAGCTCTCACTCAGAGCAGATTTCAATCAGGCTTATCCCGGGAAGCATGACTTGCCTCGATAAGAGCATGCAACACCCTCCCCTGCTGGTTAGATCGCTTCCAAAGGATGCACCGTGCCCTTTTTTTAAGATGTATGATCCATCGCACAGTTTCTGCAGCCTTGCAATAAATGACAGGATGCACACAGATATTAGAGAAACTCGAGAAGGTGTGTTGAACTATGGATGGGAGTCACATGAGATCGGTGGACTCCCAATGCCACCATTAAGAACGACAGAGGATTTGCCTTGCTCAACAGGTGCCACAGTGCTAACAAGACAATTAGGCAGATGCAGTGTGTGCTCATGTTGCCAGGCCACCGTCAATCAACGCCGATCAAACCGTACCCACTCTGTCCTGATGAAGCAGATTAGCTGAGATGAGCTGAGATTTGAGTGTTAAATAAGTGATAATAACACATAAGGATGATTTTTTTTTTTTTACCCAAAACATTAACTCTGACTGTTACTTAATTAGTCATGAATATTCAAACTCACATGAAGTGGTAATAAAACCCTTTTAAAGTTGATATGATGGAGCAAACAGTTTCCAGTTTACACATCCATCAGATACAGAGCAACATTCGCATTCATTTGGAGTTTTTCACCTCCAATTTTGCTGTCCACTAACTAATATCTGACTTATTACTCCTTATGTTATGCTTTCATATTTGAAACAATGTTTTCCAGGCCTTTAAGCTACTAAAAGTTATCTCTCGCTCACTCTCTAAATGTTTGCAGTTTCCATGAGGGAAATGTGTTTAGCAGAAACTTTTCTATCACACTGTTTGCCTTATCAGCAAAAAGCAATCATCTATCTCCATGTGGTATGATTCTGAACTAGATTTATGTATTTATGTATGACTGTATCTAATTAATCTTTCCCTCAGAGGAACACACTGCACTCTTTTATTGTGCACCTCAAATGTTGTTTTGAAAAGATTGCATTTTGAAAATAACTTTAGGTCATAATACTGCTGACGGTACCTCCACTCATGCATCGCCTTTAGTGCGTGCATTTATTCCAGCAAAGGAGGAAAAGCTGTGAAAAATTGATGCTGAAATAACCAGTGAAAAATGTTTTTTTTTTGTTTTTTAGATTTGGCAAAACTAATTCGTACAGATATTACTTTCTCACCTGGTCTGGACTTTTAGCTGAAAGGACACCACAGAAATAAAGAGCACTTGGATTGATGTACGGGGAGTCATGGAGGGAGCAAAGAAGGAAACGTAATTGAGATTCTGCAGGGGAGAGCAAAGCACTGTTTACCTAGGCTGCCCAGAGCGTGCCTGTGGGCACAGCACAGCTGACACCATGAGAAAATGATGCCCACTCCAACCTCTCATAGTGATCAAAAGGAAATCTGATGTCTCCTGACCATTTTTTATTGAGTAAAATATCACCGGTTACAAATATTATCTAATTAAAAGATTTGTGTTAAAGTTTTGTGAGATACTTCTGTCTGTTCTGAAGAGATTCTGTGTGAACTCCAACTCTGCCTTGTTCAGTAGTTTCTTCATCAATGAGAGCAAACTCACCTTGCTCTCTGAAAGTGATATTAGCTCACACCTACTGGTTTATTCACAGCAGCCGTCACCTGTAAAATGACAATGTATCCATGCCAGGAGGTCAAAATACAACAGTGCTAAATCCTCACTACCAAGATGATCTCTCAATTCGCGAAGCTAATGGCGCTGTGCTTTAGAGAAGCGACAATTTCTGTGCTCATTGACTATGGATGAGCATCTGGTCAATGTGGATGTGTGATCTGATCACTGTGCTCCTCCTGAGAGCGCCTCGCTGTGTTTCCCTGTGCACAAAGATAAACATGCAGACGTACGGATCCCACCAAGGCACGCTCCTCACCCACATGCGCCTCTGTGCTGACTTACAAACGCAACTTTAGACTAAACATGACAGCAACTCTTGTAAACGCGAGGGAGCATAGCAACTGGATGAGAGACTTTTAATTGTATCATGCTGATTATTAATGGTTTTGTACTGTTTAAGTCGGTTGGAAAAAAAAACTAATAATTCAATAATATGAACATCCAGCCAGTTTTGATGCTGGTTCCTCTGATGGATTTCATACACATACAGTAAGTATATATATATATATATATATATATATATATATATATATATATATATATATATATATATATATATATACAGTATATCAGTGATATATGATATACCCAGGTGATTTAATGGGATACAGCGGACTTGTTGTACTTCATACAATTTTCAGTATGACATAAAGCTTATTTGGATCTGCAGTGAGTCTATAAAATGATAAAATCTATCCTTGAACGTACAGTATGCCCTTAGGCATTGTTAAACTCATGCAGTGGTAGAAACACAGTAAGTACATTCACTCAAATTCAAAGAGTTTTTACACTTCTATTACTACTATTTAAGAGTAAATATTGTACTTTGTACTCCACTACATTTATTTGACAGCTATAGCTACTTCTTACTTTACAGAAATACATATGATACATTATTAAAGATGCAACTAACATGTTAATGAAGCCCTGGACATCCTCATTATTAGATTATTAATAATCCTATAATGTAATCTATAAGAATATGACATTGACGGTGTCCATTCTGCTCCATAATGAGTACTTTAATTTTAATTTTTAAGCAAAGTAGCAAGTATTCAGATTGTTTACTTAATAAAAGCAGCAATGCTAAACTGAAAATACTTTACTTACTTAAATCATGGAGTAAAAATTACAACATTTGCTGCAGAAATGTAGTAAAAATAGCACTAAAGCAGAGTAAAATGAAAGTACATGTACCTCAAAACTGGACTTAAGCACAGTACTTGATTTATTTTGAAGCACTTTTTGGATTGTTGGATGTGTGAAATTAGTCCAGGCTTATAAACATGGCATGTTTTATCCTTTTTCATGAATGCAATGACCTTGATTCAACCAAGGAAGTGCAGCTGAAGTGAAAATTACACTAATCCATTTTCCCAGCACAATTTAATGACAGAGGAATGGGCAAAACAGATTTTCTTCTACAGTTGAATCCATCATTATACAGTATTATGTCTCTGTGACAAATGGTCTGCTATTTATTCTTCCCCCCATCATTTATCTGAGTTAATTTTATCTTAAGCTTGAACAGAGGTCATTTTGTATTGTCAACGAGTTACGTAATCAAATTTCTGTTCTGTGCTATTCTTTGCAGTGTGACTAATTAGCTCTGGACATCTTCAGTTTTCTAATGTCTGAAAAATTGTCTTCTTCCTGTGCACTTCCATCTTGATAGCCACAATCAAGACAGAATTAGACCAGTGCCACTGACCAGGCTGGTAAACAGCGTGACTTCTGCTGGCTTTAGGACAACTGAAATAATTAGCTGAAGCCAGAGGAGAAGGTTAAGAGCTTTCATTTCAAGCGAGTAAAGTGCATTAATCTACCAGACAGGGTTTAAATGCCACCAGTTTCCTTTACTGTGAACTCTTGCCCCCTGAAATTTGCCTCAAAATTGAAACAACTCTCATTCACATTTAAGGCTTTAATATTTGATGAATGTTGGTTTAAATGCCGCAGCAGGTGACGCATTAGCTGCTCTTGCGTGTTGCAGGCTGAAATACCTCAGGGTGCTGAAATGTCGAATGCAGTCAGCAAATACACGACCGGGGTCCCACAGAAAAAGGTGACGCAGCATTTTCACGTGGAAAAAGAATAGTGTACTCACAGATGTACTTGTGATTTCAAATAATTTATTATTTAGCAGTTGCAATATGAATTTTTATCTTAACTTTATTTCAGCAATAATACACGTGTCCCCTGATGTCAGCATCCCTGCATTCCCAAGTATTTGTTTTACATTTTGATAAATCAGTTTGTGATGAAAGAAAGTAAGTAGTCCAAAAACTCATCTGTGATTACATTTTGTCACCCATGCATATAACGGGCCAATGCAAACACTGCAACAGGAGGTAAAAATAGTTAAAATTGTACAGTAGTAAACATACAACTCAAATGAGCATTCAAAGAAACTAGTATTCAGTACAAGTGATTAATAAATGTGGTGTGTCAACCTGACTGTCAGAGTATTTATGATTTCTTTTACCCAATTCAGGTTGAGTGACCATTTACTAAACCCTTTCCCCTTTCGGTGCGACCACGGACTGTATATAAAGATGGATGACAAGACAGCTCCCCAAAACATCTCAATCGCCATAAGTCCCGCCTCCTAAATGTTAGCAGATAGGACATGAGACAAACAAAAAAAAATCAAAGTGCACTTTTCTGTAGGGCGGTCTTATAAAGTCTTCATAAAGTTGATAAGTTTAGTTTTAATAGGTTATTTGTTGCTATAAAAATCGGGGTGAAACATCATGATTGACAGCTGTCAATCAAAGTAAAGCAGTTGCAGAGGCACCTGCAGACGAGGGTTCTTCCTCGATCACGACAAATAACATCACCAGCGAAAGATGGCGGCACCCGTATCCAAGATATTTTAGTTTCACTCATGCACAGTGGTAGGAAATGGAGGCGGGTTGTGGATCTTTATAGACAGTCAATGGTTGGTACAACTGTGAAGCTTTCGTTCTTGTATGGCACAAAATTTATATATTTCTTTTTTTTTAATTGGTGCTTGCACAGAGGTAGACGAAAGCAGGTTTCTCATTTCTAGCTAGTGTAAGTACCAGATCTGTTTGACCTGCTGAATCTATGTAAAACAGTAAAACATGATGATTGGCTGTATGTTGGAAAATGTATGAATGCTGTTAGGTTTTATCAACATATCACTTGATCATGTGTTCTCTGTGTTCTCTGTTGTCATAATTTGTTTGCTAATGTTAGCTAATAGGGGTATTGTATATATATATTGTATATATATATATATATATATATATATATATATATATATATATATATATATATATATATATATATATATATATATATATATATATATATATATATATATATATATATATATATATATATATATATATATATCTATATAACCCAGCATCCATACACTTTCCAACGTACAGCCAATCATATTGTGTCACATCATCTGTAAACACAGAAATCTCTGTCTCCGGCTGATTTTTAATGTTTCCAGCTGCCTCTTTTTAAAATGATGGAAAAAGGGGTCTTAAACATGATGGCGACATACAGTGTATAGTATTGTGCTAAAAGACTGATGCTAAGGCTAACAGTTCCCACGTGCTGTAGGTGCTTACATGAAGATATGATATTTGCATAAAGTTGAACATGTTCAACTTTCCACCCCTGCCTTTTTTTTACATGACTGGTCAAGTCTACATTGCTGGCAATCCTACAATGCCTTTACAAAGTAATTTGCTTGTGTCCTATGAAAAATTAATGGGGGGTTGACAGACCTGCCATGCCTAGTTGCAGTTGCCAGGCTATGATTGGACAATCGCAGTTTGGGGAAGGGGTTTAGCAAAAGGTCATTTCAGGTCAGTCATATTTATGACTGCCACTTTGGTGCTAAATTAATTGAAGAAAGTGTAGTTGTTTAAAATAATAATCTTTGATGCAACTCTATGAACAGAAGTGAAAGAAACAAGCACTAGGGCCTAAGTGTTAGAAGTCAGTAGGGGGCACAGATGGTGATCTATCAAAAATGACTCACAGTATGAGCGGATGAATGGCTTTTTGGTGTTGTCCTTCTATTTGTGGCAATGGACAACTTAGTAGAGAGCCCATAGGTAAATGTAAAATACTGGACAAATTCTGCAGAAAAAAATAAAACTTATATTACAATAGTCTTTATATGCAATGCCCATCAAGCTTGATTCATTGTTCAAAATTGTTTTAGTCCCAAAGGCAGTCGGCAGAAGTCAACGGTCAGCATTCATTCTGCGCAGTTTTGGGGGCAAATTGTCCTCTGGCCGACTCCCTACCAATGGGATCTGGACTGGTGTTGGCATTGGAGCAGTGATGGTGCTAATGGCTGCTGACACTCTGTGTTTCTGCAGCTCAGCCTCCTCAGCATCTCCATCCAAAGACAACAGCTTGACCTGCTCCTCCAGCTGCCCTTGCCTCGAAGCAGGGATGGAGCTGGACCTCAGCCTCTGAATACTAAGTGGAAGGTCTCCTGTACTGGATGCCTTGCCCCCAGGCAAGGCCGGCCCCATCTTCAGCCCCCTCCAGAGGTGCTCCTCCTTGGTGGAGCTCATGCGCTGGAGTTTGCTGGGCAACCTGGAGGCTTGGTCCTCTACGTGGTCTGCATAGTCGGCCGACAGGAGCCTTTCTCTGCGGCCGCTGCGGCCACCATTACCCAGCAGAGGGGAGGAAGGGGTGGGTGCAACAGGCAGAGGGTTGGGCGATGTCAAAGAGGACTTCTCCTCCTGCTCTTTGACACTGTAAGGAGGTGTAGGAACCTCAAAGGTGTTGTGGAACTGGGAGTAGTCCACTCTGAAGAAGCCCTCCTCCAGTGACATGACAGGGAGGAAACGATGTCCCCACAGGACTTCATCTTCGGTGTAAGATGTCCTTGCCTGGCATGTCATACCTACAAGGGAGAAAAGAGACATGAGTATAGAGAATTATTTCAAACACAGTCTAAAAAAGGATAAACAAAACATTGCAACACTGTGAAGAAAACTGCAGAAGAAAAGTGCACTGTTAAATAAAAATGGACAGACAGCCAAATAGGGAATAGAAATGAAAAGTGGAGGACTGCCTCAGGGAAAATACAAAGAGAGAAATGGGAAAGAAAATATGACAGAGATGGAGGAGAGCTTGTGCTATTGAATAATTAAAGACCGTGAAATTAAAACATTCTGTTAAATATTTTATTTCATATTACTGAGAAATGCTCTTTGCCACATACTATATTATGATTAAACAAATGATTAGGGAAACGGAAGCTTATCCAAAGTTATTATTAAAAATAGTTAAATATATAATATAATGTGCTCAGACCAGTCGTCTCCACAATGCCCTCGAGGATGACAACAATCTCAAACTGCTCGTTCATGAGTGAGCGCTGCGACAGATCGAAGAACGGGCTCTTGGTGTTGATCTCGTGGCAGATGGTTAGAGGCGACACCAAGAAGAGCTGGTCCGCCCCCGTCCCAAAACCCACGTCCAGCTCACACTGGTCCAGGGGCAGGAATTCACCCTCTGGGGTCTGCCGAGACTGGAAACACAAAGGGTTTACATTTTTACTTACAAGTGGTAATTCAGGATAATTCTTCAATCCTCTCCTGAACAATGAGGTCCAAGGCTTATGAAAGCCAATAATAACAATGATATATTGAATTGCATCAGCAGCAGAATAATTTAACTACAATTTATATGACTGAAATATCAAACTTTAAATAAAATGTATGTGGGTTTAAAAACCTCTTTGAAATTTTATTTCCATTTCTTTGTTTTCATCTTAAATTCTCGTGTTTGAATTCAACCAGTCAAAGTTCAGCTGTTATTTTCTTTCACCTCAATTTTATTTTAACCCATAAGAGCCCACAGTGACACAGGTGTCACAAGTCACTTAAATGACCTGGAAAGTTCCTTATATAGCTTTATCCTTGATTTTAACCTGTGAAGACCCTAAGTGACCCCTACTGAACATACTGCTGGGTCATGTGACAGGTCATGTGATTTTGTGTTCCCCACTTGTTCCCACAACAACTATTTAGTCTGTGATATGTCCCCCATAATTTTCCTTGAAGGAGAAAGGGGTCTGGGTTCTTATGGGTTAAGACCAGAATTTTACTGGGTGAACCTAAACAAACTTAATATTATGAATATTGGGCATTTTAATTTTCCATTTGGATTTAAGAACACAAATTAAAATTACATAAATTTAGATATGTCAGTGTATGATTAAGGAATAGTGAAGGAACTGTTCAAATGAAAAATAGTGTAGGAACTATTAAAAGGAATAGCATTTAATAGGGAATACTGCAAGAACATTTTGGGAAATACGCTTATTCACGTTCTTGCTGAGAATTTGATGGTCCTTACAATCCGTACAACGACTGTATATGTCTATGGGTGTAACCCTGATGGGAAATGTAACTGAAGCAGTGTTAAGGGTCCCATGAAATAGCTTTGAGAAGGCAATTTTCTTCTGTGATTTGACAGGGTTCCACATGACAAGGGATGCTGACGTGGGCATTAAAATGAGAAGGGAGCTGATTTTGAAGTGCAAAAGCAAAATACAGGTGATCATAGTTGTTAGGGATTGCTGCCATCGGGGAGGAAAGGACGAAGATGGACATGTTTTTGCCAAAATAGTATCACTTAAATGCACGCTTCTGACCTGCTTCTTTAGTTTTCTTGACAGACCTGTTTTGAACAATGGGAAGGGGTGGCTGAATCTCCACAGAAATCTATGATGACATTTTCTGGATGGCATATTTATTTACAATCAATCAACAAAAGATTCTTGACACTTTTGGCAATAGACCAGATGGATTTTGACATAAAATACAGAGAAAAATGAAAAGTTTGACACATTTTTGGCACAGTGATCGAATAGATAGCATAGCAGAATAGCAGAACAACACACCAAGGAGAGATGACAACTCTAAAAACGAGCTCTCGGGACCTTGATGTTGTACTCTCTCTGCGCTTACTGGCACACACGCCAGATGAAGGTGAGAATAATGGTGTAAAATAAACACTGGTCCCTAGATCTCTGTCAGACGACATAAGCATTGGTGAGATCTATAGTTTGAGACACTTTATAGAAATCTTTTACTCCCAGCAGCATATAAGAGTACGTTAAAGCTCTCTATAGTAGCCCGACCTCTCAGACAAGTATCATTCGATTATGAAGAAGACACTAGTGCTTGCTCTTGGGAACCCAAGCTCAATCAAATAAAGTACTCTTTTGGCTGTTAAATTAAAACATGGGATTAGGGGGAAGCCTCTCTGTGAGCTTATAAAACCTCTTTCCCCGTCAATAGCAAGCCTCTTACTCCAGTTGATATGTCAAGTGCGAATGATTTACAAGGAGAAAAGGTGTTTGCTTCACCTAGAAGGCCAAAGATAAAAAAACTACAACAACCACTTGCAAACACAAATGAATCAAGAGCAAATAATGTAAATGTACTATGCTATGGCTAAATTCAGATAGTTCTTTGTGTCGTCTTTACTTGTATGCAGAGTGGTCTCCCTGGCCCTTCTGAGTGAGGAGCCACTTGGTCCACAGATGGCAAACAGGCTGTCATTTGTATTCACAGAGATGTTGAGGACAGAAGGGTGTGACATTTCACAGGAAGACGTCTGTGCCCACAGATCCCTGGCTCGCCTCGCTCAGGGAGAGTGTCGCCCATCATGCTGTATCAGTGACGGGCGATCGCAGAGTATGCAGACAGGGAGCCTATGTTGCATGTCTATTGAAGTTACATCAGCGTAAAACTGAAAGCCAGGGGGTCGGATATTTTACATAACAGAACAATGCTGAGAAGTGTGGGCGCCTGGAAAACAAATGAATATGAGGGGAAGAGGAGCTGTAAAAAAAAAAAAAAGCTATATGGCGTGTCTGTCCTTTCAGTCTACATGGTGTATTCTTGTTTTTGGTATTTCTCACAATAAAAGACGTCAAAGACACAAACAACCCTCCGCTTGGAGTTGAAAGAATAATTTAACATTTTGGGAAACATACTGTAAACTACTTATTTACTATCCTTTTGAAAGTAGATCAATACCACTCTTATATCTGTGTGATAAATATTAAGCTGGCAGCCAGTTATCTTAGCTTAGCATCGATACTGAAAACAGAGATATACAGTGCTGTACATGTTTGCCTTTGTGCTGAGAGTAAGATGAAAAGATTAATACAGTACCACTCATGTCTCTGTACAATAAATATAAAGCTACAGCTAGTGGGTGCTTAGCTTAGCTTAGCATAAACACTGGCAATTTCACAACTAGCCCAGCTCTGTCCACAGGTAATAAAATCCACCTACCTTTGAAACCTTTAAACACATTTTATCTCATTTAATACATAAAAAACTACTTTTCTGTCATCAAACAAAGCCAGGCTAGCTGTTTCCTGTCTTTATGCTAAGCTATGTTAACATTAACAAACTGTCAAACGATTTAAATGCGCATTAAAATCACTTTTTTTTCAGCAGACTATTGTTTATTTTTTCTTATGCTCATATGTGAAATATCTGCATTATTAATAGATTTGCTGTAGTTCTAATTTCCATTTCATATTTTCATATAATTGAAGTTGTGCAGTGAAATTCCTCCACTTAAATCTCTTTGAAAAAGCTTCCTCCATCACGAAGATCCTTTCAAAAATCCTCTTGTGTTTATATATTAATTTATTTATTTCACCCAATCATTTCAAAATGAAATTGTCATTGAGGCACTGTAGGCAGGTGTCCCATTTGTCAGCAATGCTCATACAAGTCAATGAGATTGGAAACCAATTTCCTAGGAAGTCATATTTTAAGCCATTCTAGTTCTGAAAGTAAGGCTGCTGTTTTTCAGATACTGTACATGGCTCCATTGACGTAGTGCCATAGTGTTGCGACAAAATTACACCTCTGCCAAGGAAGGAGCAATCTGCTTGTCGCTGAACGGTTTCAACAAGGTGAAAGCCTTGTGTGCTCTCTTACTGCTGCTAAACAGTCAGTGCCACAAGGGGGAAATTAATGGCCTTTGAAAGAGGACTTTACTAAGTCACCTGAGATTCAGGTCGAGTGAAAGCAGGTCCTGTCCCCGGCGACACACTTCCTCATCAGTGATTTTGTGTGTATGTGCGATGGATGCAAAGAAACACAAACAGTATGAAAGAAAAGTGTGAGCGCTCATTTGTCCTTGTGTGTTGGCGATGCAACTGTGTGTTTGTGTGCGTGCGCGTCCACCCAAGTCCAGCCAGAACCTCTGAGGTGGACATCAAACTTATCACGCACTTGAGCTGCCATTCCTAATCTCTTGCCAGCGCCATTAAAGCTAACTCAGTTGTCTTTCTTTTTGTCTCTTTCTCCCCCTCTTTCTGCTTGTCCTTCAGAGTTAGACGGCGGCAGATGTGAGGAGTCACGCTGACATGTTGGCCTGCTCGTCTAACTAAGTGCCCCCCATCCATGGCTGTCTATCTGCTGCTACTGGCCCTTATCACTTATCTCCTGCTGTGGACCATCCAACTGAGACGAGCTTCTGTTGACACTGACGAGCACCACCCAGCTGTCACTCTCTCCCTCCTTCTTCTGGTTTGGTGCTGTTTGCCACATTGCTGCGCCTTTCTCTCTTGTCGAAGCACTTTTTTTTCCCTCTGTGTACCACTGGCAAACATGCTCCTTTTTTAAAAATCATATTCTGTCGGCACTGCAGAGGTCAGTGCACCACTGCATTCTATTGATTTATTAATGAAAACGGCATTAATATTAATGGGAATTCAAGGACAGTTATCTTCTTTAAGTTAATATGCATTATGGATATAGAGAAATGTACAGTCCTGCCAAGAAAAATGCTGGCTTAAATGTGTTATGTGTTACACAAATGTAAGTGTAGGCTCCTCAGTGACCCTTGACACTTAATGTGTGTTTAATCTAATGAAATATTATTATATCTAATGAAATGTAACTCCGCTACATTTATTTCAGTTTTGTCTGTGCTTTTTTAATTTTTTACAAAATATCTCCGCGCACATATAAATTCCTAGAAAGTTCTTGCACTCCAAAAAGTCTTATTGTAAAGAACCAAAACCTCCCACACACACTCCCATTTTATAGAGCTCGGAAGTGACAGGGGCTATTTTGGTCCCTTTCATTTTTCACATAGACAGTCTTACGAAAGGTAAACAACTGTGTCAGAACTTGTCTGGTTCTTTTGGAGAAAAACTTGAAGGCGCAAGCAGGATTACGTAATAGTGTTTGGGGCTAGAATTTAACAACGTCGTATTTTTGCAAGAACATTAAGAAAACAACTCAATTTGCAGCTTAAATCAATTTACTTTTGGAGTCTGTGCGCCTCTGATTTGCTTCTGCTCCATAGAAATGCTGGCCGAGGCTCATGACTACTGTAGTATTTTAAACCTGTCCAGCATGCAAAACTAGCCAACAAAATGTGATTTCTCAGAGGTGAAGCTGAAATAATTAAAACTGGTGTCCATAACACAAACCTCTACCATGGTACAAGTCCAGTTTTTATTGAAAGTATCACTGAGGACACAAAAAAGTTTGAAATAAGAATACCGAACTGGGAAAAAACAGCATCTCCTCCCGCTTCACGACTCTCTTTAAGACGGTTTGATCCGCAGACCTTCACCTGGTAAAATACATGTAGGCAAACAGTCCCAGTATCATATACACCTGAACATATCCTGGGAAAAATCCACCAATGATAGGGCACCAGCAGTACCACCTACATGGACGATGAAAAGTGACCAATCAAGTTGTTGACATTGGTTCTTACAAAATGTCCCATAAAAAGTTATTTTGGGACACTTGGTGATGTCAACACTAATGTTGACAGCCAGTGGAAACATAGTGTCAAAGCCCGTATTTCATCAATAGTCTTCTATCACTGCTTCCTGGATCACTGTGTGAAATTTTGAGCCTGACAGGTTTGTTACAAACAAACATAAAAAAGTCCTGGATGCATTTCTGCATAATAATCACACTGCATCGTAAATAATGAGGGCTCAAGAATGTGGCCAACTTTAATTTTTGGCGAAATCCAGAGTATCCAGGTCCCGTAAGAATTTACAACCCATGCCTGTCCCTGACAATTGATTGCAGTCGCCCTGTCACAGAGCATTTACACAGCTCCGTCATTAGGATTTACTGCAGCATGTCTCAACGCTCCAGTCAGCTTTGTAGGCAAGCCATCTCACAGTGACCTTGAGCTGTGTGTTACCTGAACATGCAAGCCATGGCATCATTTCCACAGTGCAGCTATAGTACTACAGGGGTGATGTAGAGTCACTTTCCTCAACAATACCCCACTGTACAGTCTGGCACCACGGTGACATAGCTTTAAAGGCTATGAAACTTCACCGTGCCTGTTACATACATTGAAAGACATGTTACGAGTTGTGCATCTATTATGCAGCAGTCCTACAGTGGCACCCTGCACATTGTAGCCTTCTTGACAACACATTTAATCCAAAGATAAAGGGAGGCCTATTTTTAAAATAAGGCAAATCACTAAATGTAATTCAAAATATTACCCCACTGTCCAATAGAATCAATGAAACTGCAGCGGCTAAAAGTGTGCTTAGGAAGCTTGTTTTGATCGTTTACCATTTGTCCTCTGGGCATGACTGATGGCCGTAAATGTGATGTTTTTTAGCAGACAATTAGGAGAGTCCTGGATGTCTGACCTTCCAACAACACAGGAATAGCTGTGGCTTAACAGGGGATTTAATTATCTTTCAAACGGATCATCATTTACTGGCAGCAATCCCAGATCAGGATCATCACTTAAACCTAATCGACCGATCGCTGAAGGAAAGCCAAGGACTGTTTAACTGAAAAAAAAAAAAAAAACTAATGGGTGAGAACATGTTCCCACTGTAGTTTGTTTTGCAGTAAATACAGTCCATTTGGTTATGCTGATGTACTTAAAATAGGGGAAAAGGCAAAGTTGGGTAAGGTAGAGCATAGTGACAGTACTGGTTCTGTATGTATCTGCTCTGCAATAGTACTGCAGCAGTTGTTGCAGATTGCTCTGCTTTTAATGTTGTGGATCAAAACTATTTAATACTAGTTTTAGACTTGTCCACTGGGCCACAAACCATCGCATAAAGATCATAATCTAACTTATCTCAACAATTCTTTTTTAATAACACATCTGTATTGGCTCCATAAAGAGAGGCAATTCTATGAAGGAAATATCTGTAATATCTGACAGCGTCAAAACATGACATCATGTCCTGTGGGTGAGTATCTTCTGCTTTCATTATGTTTGATATAACAGGGTTAAAGACGTCATAGACAACCATCAGTGAATATTAACTATCTTAGTGCGACTATTGGCCTCTATTGTGTGAGAAAAGTTGATGATACAACATTTGTGTCTCTGTATTGCTGTGGTGCTTAATTATAATTAAAACAGCATATATTTCTTTGCCTTCTTTGCTATTAATTACAGGGTAAATGGTGATAGAAATGAAATAAAACTCCTTCTAAAGAAAGCCGAAACAATAGCTTTAATAAGTTATTAAGTCATTGTTTTTAATGCGTTGAACTGAGTGACTTTTACTCCACTAATGAATACCTTAGTATGAAGTGTGGTGCTGAGGCAGCTGCCAGCTATGACACGAGATAAGAAAGAAAACATTTAGTGTCGTACAACTTCACTCACAAAATCATTTGTTTTTCTTCAATCTAATGAAAAATGACAGAGACTGAGCGGAAAACATCATTTTAAACAATGCTGTAAAGTCTGAGTGCAACACAGAGCATTTGTTGTAACCGTATTGGCGCACTAATGGTGGCACTGACATACTGGGAGCTTTGTGGTGACTCTCCCTGGAGGTTCAGAGAGTAAGCTGTCACTTAAGATCACCGCGCTGTTCTGCAGGGATGACAAAAGCATGACGGACTCTCCCTGTCACCACTGAGCGCAGCCGTCCTTTGGATATCCGCTGATGTTTGGACCGGAGAAAAGTAGATTTCGCTTATGAGACATGACTGCTCCCGCGAGGAAATGCGGGGCTCGTGCAATACATACATACATACACAACTGTAAAAAAAAATCAAATTAGATGTGATGAACTGCGGCACATGGATGCAGGGGCAGACACAGAACCCGGGATTTTGTGCATAAGCAGTCCCGTGATTTTAAAGTTATTAATAAAGCTTTTTTCATGGGCCCCTCCACACCTTTAGATCATGTAAATTAGTCCTCCTTGCCCCCCCCACTCTACGCCCCTGCATGGATATGACATTTCCAGCACAAATTTTATACAGCCAAATAATTTAAACCAAAGAGCTGTTTCCAGAGGAGTTTCCCCGGTTTGATTTTGTGAGTGAAGTTGTACGACACTAAATGTTTTCTTCTTATCTCCTGTCATAGCCAGCAGCTGCCTCAGCACCACACTTCATACTAAGGTATATCACTGACAGCTCCAGATTCAGATTAGTGGCATTATGTCTTCCGGCAAGAGGGGCTTCAAGAAATAGTCTTCACCCTCACTGTGGCCCACTAAGTCTAGGAATTAGTTCATTGATCTTTAAGTCAATAGGCATAGTTTCCCACTGACTGTCCCCTGGTGGCCCATTCATCTCATCTGTGGACAGCTGAAGCAGCGGCTGAACTTAGATATACAGCAGGCTGACAGCCTTTCTGCTGACTGAGGGGGGACAGTTTGGGAGACTGTAAAAGGCAGCATACTCTCAGAGATGAAGAGGGAGGGAGCAGCAAGGCAGGGATCTGTTGGGGGACTTATCCAGCAGTGAAGTGGCCGCTGCAGGGGGTGAATGTAAATGGTCACTCATTAAAATACATCTTATGTTGGAGCCTGTGCAAATCACGGAGACCCTCGGGGAGTGCAGTCCATTCTGGAGATGAATGGAAATTCAATGCATGACTTGGAAAGCACTCATAAAACATAATGAGCAATTCCAAAACAAATTAAGTGAATGACAATTAGTCTCAGCCTTGATAATGGCATTTTTAAAGACTTGGTGGACTTGGCGGACGCTCTCTGCGCCAAAGCGCGCCCATGCCGCTTACGCACGGCATTTTTTTTTTTGGACACATGGCGCACCTCAGCCGTGTAACATGTAGCCTACCTTGATGAGTTTGCACCTGATCTGCGCGGACACCATGTGGCTGTTCCGCAGGTTCCCCACTCGGAACATGAGGCACAGCTTCCCGTCTCGCTGCGAGATGACCGCGTCCTGGCTGAACATGAGCGTCTCAGCGCGCTTCTTGGGCTGCGACATCTTGATGAACATGCAGCCGATGAGGAAGGCGTCCACGATGGAGCCTAGCAGCGACTGAAAGAGGAAGAGGATGATCCCCTCCGGGCACTTCTCGGTGATGTAGCGGTGGCCGTAGCCGATGGTCGCCTCGGTCTCGATGAAGAAGAGGAACGCGGAGGGAAAGTTGTACACGTTGGCGACGCACGGCGTGTAGGATTCGTGGCCGCCGTGGCTCAGGTCGCCGCGGATGTAGGCGATCACCCACCACATCGAAGCCATCACCAGCCACGCCACGGTGTAGGTGAGGATGAAGATGAGCAGGTTCCAGCGCCACTTGAGGTCCACCAGCGTGGTGAAGAGATCCGAGATGTACCGGCTCGTCTCCCCGCCAAGGTTACCGTGCTGGACGTTGCAGCGGCCGTTCTTCTCCACGAAGCGCTGCCTCTTCCTCTTCGCCGGCGCGGAGAAAGTCATGCTCCGGTTGGTGTTCACCACCTGGTAGTCCTCGCCAAATTTCCTGCGCAGGGCTGCCATGGCGCTCAGTCGGCTGCCTGTTATCGATCGCTACTTGGTGCCGGGTCGGGCTCCTTTTTACGCAAGTTTGGTGCCGGCTGGCCAAAAGCACGCAGTGACATTCAGCGCGACGCTCGCATCCCGGGAGACGGAGATGCGCCCCTCTCCTGTAAATTAATCGCAAGTGAGGAGAGATTCTGCGCAATGCATGTCTCCGACTCGGTGTTCACTCCAAAAAAAGAAAGAAAAGATAGAGAAATCGCTTGCAACTTTTTTTCCTCCAGGAAGAGAGAAAAAAAAAACATTAGGGATAAAATCTGCGTTAAAATAGCCCCAGGGTCTGTGTCCTTGGCGGATCCGCTGGTGTGTTGCCATTCAAGTGAAGCGGTGGATGTGGAGAGCAGGGCACGGTGCGCTTCTGCCTCGGGGAACATCTCTGGGAGGAGTGACTTCAAATTAAAGAGTGTGGACGAACCGCAGCACGGGGGGTGCTGATGTGAGGTTATGGAGAGGAAAATGTTTTTTTTTCTGTATCCAATTATGCGAAAGCATCAGAGCGAGTAAACAATGTAACAGTGAACCATGCTTTCATTTTATTTATTTATTTTACATCACTTTGTTTTTTTTTGTTTGTTTCCAGTAGCCTAATTATCTTATCTTGAGGAGACCTCCCGGACTGTTAAATTAGTTTATACGAAGTTCTTGAAGTGGTTTGCGGCTCTTTGGTTCCCCCTAGTGTTGCTGCAGTGGAAGCAAACCTGAGACAGTGCCAGCAAAACTACACATAAGCCACACTGGACAGCACGCAGCACTGCTGCTTCAGGCAGATGGTGAGGAAACGTTTCACCAAAGCTACACATGTTCATTGGAATATAATAGGGATCGCTCAGCAAACGCCTATAAGTTCGCCTCACACCGAAACCCATTGGGAATACAGTCAAATTAATACAACTGTCTGCTATTTGTTGTCAAATATTTACACGGGTGGAATATGAAATGGTTGCTGTGCTCTTCTGGGGTTCTTCTAAGTGATCAACACCACATCTGTCCTGTGGTTTTCTTCAGCGAGCCAGCTCAAAGACTGTATCGTAGCTCTGTGAAAGCAGGCACTCGACCCAAAAAGGGATATCAAGTTGGAATCTTTGTAGTTGCTTCATTATTGTCAATTCATCATCTCGCAGTCTGAAAGCAGCCCAAGTATGCTGCCATTTTAATTAACTGAAAATAAAGGCATATGAGGCTGACAGGGAGTGCAGAAAAAGAGGGAAACATCCAGTTGGACTTGGTCCCAGGCCAGCAGGAAATGAAGGCTTCCACACAATGAGTTGGTTACAAAATACAAAATAAAAGGCAATGAAAGGATTTTCCCTGGCTTAAGTTTTTGGATTTGGACTTAATGATAATGGTGAAGGTCATGAGGTGAGGGGACTGAGATACTGAGCTATTTTTATCCTTCATACAGTAATTGGTGCCTCAGATTTAAGTGTTTTTTTTTGTCTGAAATATGCTATAATTCGCCCTAACAGATGTACTGTACATGACAAGTCTGCATAGTTGTATCTGTAACAACAGGGCACAGATCTGATGAGTCAACTCAAATGTAATGAACCACAGTCACAGTGAACTGTTATTTATTTATTTATTAGTTGTGTATCAAATAATCTCTTTATCACTCTAAGCACCTTGGTTGCAACATTTTAACTCGCACGTCATGAACTCATGACTGTAAGAAACTAAACTGATAGCTGGCAATTACAAGTTGATAATATGATAAGAAGTATTGATTCAGTTAATGATTAATGACAAGATGCACACTTTTTGCTGTCGCCTCTTGACGGAAGAAGTATGTCAAGTGTGCTACAAGAAGTGCAGAGAGAAACACAATCAGTGTCTTAACTTGTTCTAATACTTGCTGATATTAGATATCAAATGAAAATACATCAGTGGAAAAAGAAAAGCTTTCAAGGATTGTTATGTAAGCAATCAAAATCTAGCAATTCTGCAATGCCACAAATGTAGTGCTGCAACATTTGAAAGGAAAGGACACTCTCATCATGGTGAACCCATCACACACCAACAGAATATTTTCTATCAATCAAAGGAATAACATGACAAAGTTTCATGAACACAGACTCACTGTTTACTTTACAGTCTCTACTTCATGCATGGATTTTGTCATATCTGGATTAATCTATTGAGGACAAAAATTGGGCCCCTATTGACTCCCACTATCTTCTATCATTAAGAAATATGCGCACTGAGGGTAATATAAACTAAAATAATTAAGGTTGTAAACTAGACTTTTACAGAGGGGTCTTCTACATTGTAAGACTCAGACTCAAAACAATTATCAAAATAGTTCAATAGCGATTCATTTTATAACAAATCGATTAATTGACTGGTCATTGCAGCTGTAGATCAGATTGTGCCACGCTTTTGTACAAAGGGACAAAAAAAAAAGAAAAGAAAAATACCATATCATGCAGTTATACATACAAATATAAAGCCGAAATTACCACCATGATTTAATTAATCCAAATTTTAGAACAGAGGTAAAATTTATTAGGATCCCCATTAAGGTAATCAGAACAGAAGCTATTCTTCCTGGGGTCCAATCACATACCCCAAAACAAAAATTCAAAATAAACAACAGAAAAATATCTCCAAAAATAATCAAATAATTTATATAATAATTTATTTAATGTAAATAATTTTCTCAATTAAGTGATTAGTCGTTTGGTCCATAAAATGTCCAGAAAATGGTGAAAACGTCCTCAAATCAAAGATATTCAGCGTACTGATCAAAGAAACCAGACAACAGTCGCATTTTAAAGCTGCAATCAGAGAATTTGGACAGTTTTTCTTGAAGGATGATTCAACTTAATTGATTATCAATTTTACAGCAGAAATGAGAGAATGTGGACGACTCAAAACGACTGATCGATTATCAAAACTGAATCGCTGGCAACTGATCGACCGATCGACAAATGCAGCTGCAGCTCCATTTTCTTTGCATGCAGAGACAAAGAACAGCGGCAGTCTCTTCTCATGCCCGGTGTGTTGACATTACTATACAGAGGGGCCCGGGGCCACACTCCTGCTGTCTACTGAGTCCCCCCCCTCCCTCCCCTCTCCCTCAAACCTCTGCAGCCCTTCGCCTGTCTCCTCTCACGACCCGTCCACTGCACCCACAATTCCCCGCGTCGAGACAAGATGGAAGAAAGCAGTGGCTGCCGGAGAACAATGTTTTGGCAATAAAAAAAATAAATAAAAAAACACTCCGAAAAGCGGCGAATACAAAGAGGCTCCAGGCACGTTTGAAACCGACTGCGGTCATGTGCAGGTGAGTGGGCCGCCGGATCGACTCTCACTCGCGGTTTTGTCGAAGATTTAGTCGGCGGGGATTGAGCATCATTGTTTGTGCTGCCTGGGCCGTAATGCGGGTTTTCAGCGGCGAGCTAACACAGCTAGCTCATGGCACAGCGCGACTGTTATAATAGACACACACGCACACCTATCCGTGGGGAGGTTTTAATTTAGTTTTTTTTTTCTTTTCTTTTTTTTTCGCCCCCACCATCCTTTCCTCACTCCCTCCTGAAGCTAAATGCGACCCCGGTAAGCATCCTCCGGTTAAAGTTAGCTAACAATAAATAGAGCGCCAGCGACAGATTTGATTTCACCAGCGTCATCAAAGCTTTTTTTGGAGGGGGGTCAATTTAAAGCAAACTTGCTGTTTTAATCCCTCTTTATCGACTATATCGCTATATATACACGCACCCCCTCTCATTTAATCTGGCTGCTTTATTTTGGGGATGCTGCCTCTCATGTTACGTTAAAAAAGTATCAAATCCGGTTAGAGCTAGCCTGATAGCAACGCTGATGTTAATAAGGCATCGATCAAAACGGAGCAAATTACACACGTATTCGCTTTAAATTAGGTCAGAGTGAGACTACGTGTCTTTTGGGTGTTGTTGTGGCTCTCTGCGAGCTGACTGGTTGTGGTTTCTTGGTGTGTTTTGGCGATTGTTTTGAATGAGGACGCGAAGGTGAGCTGATTGTGTCCCCTTATTGTGGCTAGCCGGGGAGCTAACCGTGCTAACTCAGCGGCTAACTATTATGCATCACAAAAGCTCATCCGCTTTCTGCGTGTGTGAGCGGAGACAAATGGTCGTCAGGGCGAGACTAAACAATAAATCACTCACTCGGGCTCGTTTCGATGCACGTTTCCCGACCGAGCCTGCACGAAAAGGACGAAATTGAGGAGCCGGATTTGACCTAAATATCGTTTGTTTTAGGCAAGTGTAGTGAAGCGAGTGATTTGCCAGTATTGTAGCCGATGCCCCTCCAGCTTTTTTCCCATTTTTTAAAAATTTGCACTCATGTTGGCTAATTAGCCGCAGAATGGCATCAGAGTGAGACAACAATGGGAGATGTCTATCCAAAAGCTATCAAAGCCACGGCACAGATTTTTATTTTGGCCACAGTCCAAGTCACATGTGGTGCTGAACGCCAGAACAAAACGAGATAAGAATTAAAAACTTCAAAGGCAACTCTGGATATATTTTGTTTCTTCATGTGTTGAACAGAGAGCAGTGCTGGGCTTCATAATTCTCATTTAAAAGTCTCCTTCATGCAACATATTGATGAGTGATGTTGATAATTTCAGTAATAATAACATTTGTGGCACTGAAAGGCCCAGAATTCAAATGGCAGAAATATAAAATATGTTGTCTGTTACAAGAAACGTATTAACTTAGAAAAATAGGCTGAATTGTGTAATAAGACTTTGTACTATGAGATGCAATTGGCACAGTTTTTACAGGTGTACTTTGAGACTACAAAGATTTGACTTTTTATGTCTGTTTTTTTAATACTTGCCGGAACAACAAATTACAATACGTGATCATGTTTGGTTTCCACTGCGTGTAGCTTTATTGAGATTATGGGACTGTTGTGTCAACATGAAGACATCCACATTTCTTTTGAGAGTCACATGTGTACACGAGGTTGTATAAATTGCAGTGGAGTCCACGTCCTGACGTGACGAGGACGTTTGAACACAACTGACTGTTGTTTTGTCATCAAACCTTCATGCGGCTTAGATCATTGATATTACTTATCTATAATGTGAATTTCTGGAGCTTTTTAAGTGAGATAGATTTACTGTATGAATGTAACTTCTACTCAGACTTTATTATTTTTTTTAATCTTACGTTCAGTGGATCTAGGTGTTATCACTTCTTCCCAAGCTCAGATGGCTGACCTCGTGTTTTAAATTGGGGTTTACTTGACGGTAATCGTTTGTATTTCACAAAAGTTGCCCAAAGTGAGAAATTTATTTTAATTTAAAGGTTCCTCAACAATGTTTTTTTCATCAATGTGAAATGAAATGAATTTGTGCCACATATTCATTAAAGTTTAAAGTTACTGCACCCAGTGCTTCTGTTAGGTAAAGCCTCATTAATCCAATTAAGTAATTAATGGGCAACTGTGGAAAATTCTGTACACTATGTGAAGACTAGCAGTGGCTAAATTTACTGAACTGGCAGGACTTATAGGTGATGTTGAAAAAAGACAAAGTGTGACAATTGCTTTAGATTGTACACTTATTTATGTCAAATCATCAATTCTTAACGTGACTTTGTTTTTTTCTGCTCTCTCTTTCAGGATATTTTTCTCCTGCATTCCTCTTTAGATTTATTGCCCTCCTCCAAAACCACCACCATGAGTATTATCCAAGACAAATTAGGCAATGAGTTTTTGCGCAACGGTGGCATGGACCCCAATTTTGCACCCGGTATGCTCATGTTTAGCCACCTGCCACCTGTCACCAGCTTTACACGGCTGGCCTCCCAGTCCGTCATGGGCGAGCTTCCCCAGGAGATGATTCTGAAGAAAGAACGTGACTCACCTCCAGAACACCAGGCCGCCACTGCTGCGAACACAGGGGGCTTTCTCCACAGCATGGGCATTAAGCAGGAGCGGCTAAGCGAGCTGGATTACCGGATGCCCCTCTACAGCGGGGGCGGAGGAGTAGGGGTGAACTGTGTTGGAGGGGGCGCGGGGAAGAGCGGTGCTGACATGCCGGACATGTCTTTCGGCAACCACCATCAAAATCACCAGAACATGCTCTTGCATGACCTCAGCCTCAGCAATGTTCGTTCCCTTGGAGAACCGGTGAGAAAGGCTTGTGGTTCTAAATATTGTTCAAAGTGATGTATTGTTCATACTGAGTGGAACTTGATGTATCCATTTGCCAGTTTTGCCCTGTACTGCTTAAATTGATATATAGTTATTTGTAGTTATAGTTTTATTTATAGACCACTGTTTACTTAGCGACCATTTCTGCCTTTATTTGCCATTTATAGCGATTTCTGCCTTGGTATTTGCCATTTATAGACTGTGGTATACTTACCTTGTTGTTTGTTCTTAGATGCCTGGAAGACCAGGTAAAGAGCCAAAAGAGTCCTCAGGTAGAAGAGGGCGGAGGAGTAATGGGGACGGACAGGGAGGCAAAGCAAGAAGGAAGCGCAGTGATGTTGCAAAGGTTAATTACCAATGCATTTTCCTCATCTCCTCCACTACAGCAGAACAGATGCCTTTTGCCCTTAAATTAGTTTGACCTGCACTAATGCATTACATTGTATTGTGGTATTGTACTACCTGTACTCAAGGTTTTCTCCTTTTAGGCTATGATGTTGGATGCAGATGGAGCCTGCCTGTCCCCCAACTCAAAACCACATATCTGTGAGCACTGTAATGCTGCCTTCCGCAGCTCCTACCACTTGCGCAGACACGTGCTCATACACACAGGTGAGAGACTTTCGCTGCTTGTCAGTTATTTACTCCCTTCTTACACTGTTTGTATTTTCCAAAAATTTATTAGTGTAACCAGCTATGCCCCCTACTTTTTTCACGTGCACCTTTGCTCACATCGCTGAGTAGATCCTATGTGCTGAATAAACTTTAATTAAAGCAAGATGTACACAAGACATTTTCAATTCAGAAGCAGAACAGATACAGCTAGAGGTGTCAGTTTGCCCCAGATCATTTTGCATAGAATCTGGTGTAATGCCACTGAGGTTTGACACATAAAACAAAGAACACAATTTACCATTACTCAACATATCAGTCTCTGAACAAAATGAATTTCAGACATTAAATTTAATTTGCTCTACACTAGTCTCTACTTTTACTAATCTTCCCAACACTATGAGTGCCTAGGGCCACATCTGAAACCAGACAATCGCTAGAACCGGGGTTGACTCAGTGATTACTCATGTATTTCTGGAGGTCTTAGTCATTCTCTTTGCTGGGAATTGCTTACATGCCTCTTTGAACTTGAGCTCATACAGGATTTAAAGGAAAAGACAACCTGTGTATATTTAAAATTATTTCTCTTGTTTACTTTTTTTTTTCTTCAAAGTGTAACTTTTATCTCACAAAACATCTCTGCAGTGTAGAATATCGGTGTATCACAGTTTGTGTGAAATGTAAAAGGGCCATGTGCGATTGTACACACAACAGAGTTAATGTATTGGTAAAAGCAGACTGTTTTGCGTAGTTACTCTCACAAGTCTTGCAACTGGTGTTTCATCAAATACCACAGGTTCATTGTGACCACAAAGTGAGCACAGTTATGTGACAGGATGTGCGTTAATTAATGTGGTGAGCGGATGGTTGTACTCTTGATCGCACAGGTGAGAGGCCTTTCCGGTGCAGTCAGTGTAACATGAGCTTCATTCAGAAGTACCTGCTCCAGCGACACGAGAAGATCCACAGTGGTGAGTTTCTGCGCTGGCACATGTAGCACCCTGAAGTGCCTTCATTAGTCACAATGATCAGTTTATGTAGATTGTGCTGGTGTGACACAAGCCCTAACACCATCACCTCTGTCTGTTGCAGGAGAGAAACCTTTTAGCTGTGACCAGTGTAACATGCGCTTTATCCAGAAGTACCATATGGAGCGACACAAAAGGACACACAGTGGCGAGAAGCCATATCGCTGCGATACCTGCCAACAAGTAGGCTACATGTAGTCTCTTTGCTTAGTAGCTTAGCTGACAGTTGGCCTTGTATATGCTTTTTTAATGCTTTTTATATGATACTTTATTGAATAGTGTGTATAAGTAACATGCTTTGTCCTTAGCATGTGGTCAATTGTAAATTTAGTCTTTCTGTACTGTCCACACTTAAATCCCTTCATAAAACCCTGTCTCAATAGGATTAGTTGTGTCAGAGGAGGCCACAGAATATAATGTTCTCTCATGAAATTCAGGGGTCATACAAACTAGCTATTTACTTCTGCAGAATAGTGTATATTATTTAAAGTAAAAAACAATGTATATGATTTGAAAACTACTTCTCTCTTGCCACTGGACACTAAACCTATATTTCTCTCCTTTCCTCGTCTGTCCACTTTTAGTTTTTCTCAAGAACAGACAGGTTACTGAAGCACAAACGGACTTGTGGAGAAGCCATAAAGAAGGGCCTGGATCCAAGCATGCTGGAGCTCAGCGACGCGGAGCTAGGCCATGGCAGCTATTCACTCACTCAGGGAAACTCTACCACCTCCGGACGCAAGAGGGCCAAGTCCAAAAACGGTGAAGGTGGGGAGCGCAAGAGGAAGAAAAATGCATCAGCAGCAGCAGCCTCGTCCTCTGGGGGAATGGCCCGTGATTTGGGCCTGCAGGACTTCAACATGGAGCACCCCTCAGGCTCTGGCCCCACCATGCAGGGACGCACTCCCAAATTGGTCTTCAAAAAAGGTGGCGCGCAAGGGCCTGGATAAGGGCCTCCTCTCTCTCGAAGACGATTGTGACGGACAAAAACGTCTGGGCCAGAAGCCTGGCTCCATGAATCACGTGGAGGCTTCTGGCCTTGATAACATGGGTCTACTCCAGGGAGCCGGGGGCAACAAGCAGGGGCCCACCACCAGCAGCAACTACGATGATGCAATGCAGTTTGTGAAAAAGCGGCGCTACCTCCATGCGGTTAACAATGACTATGGAGCCGCCTCACTGCACATGGCTCCCCAGGGCAGTAGTGTAATCCAGGGTTCCCTGGGGCCCGAACCCACGCTGGCCATGCTGGACACTTCGCCTTTGGAACTCAAACATGACAAGTCAGGCATTCCAGATGAAGTACTACAAAGCCTGCTAGACCATTATAGCCATAAGCCAGAGGGGACACACCACCATGATGTGACTTTCGACCTGTCAGACCACCCTCACCATGTAGACCTCCAGCCTGCAGCCCCCGTCACCCCTGAACTAGAGGATGACTCACCCAATGGTGGCGACAAGACAGCAGTGATGAGCGAGTACTCGAAGTTCCTCCTGCAGGCCCTGGAGCGCACCAGCCATAGTGGACCCTTCCCCAGCCTTGGCCCAACAGGGCCTTTCCCACTTCTGTCCAGCGGCTCCAGTCCCACAGGCCCACTGTTCTCCGACAAACACGTGTACACCACATCCCCTCTGGATTGTGGCTACCCGCCTACTGTCTCCTCACCGCTGCCCATTGTCGCCCCTTCATCAACCTCCTCCTCGTCCTCCTCCAAGTCCCACTATGGCATGCTTGTTGGGTCCCCCTCCCAGACAGGCTACCACCTCAGCATGGAATCTACAAGCCACCAGCAGCTGACTCCATCTCAGGAGCTGACTGAGCAGTTGGAGAAGCAGCACTCCCCCAGCGCCTTCAACCTACCTCCCCAGGACCTGACTGCCCCGGCAGAGGTTCCCAAGGGGCAGCAGCCCAAGGCTGGAGGGAGCGCTGCGCCCACCAACGGCTCCAGCTACCCAGACCTGTCCCCACTGAACCCCCCTAAAGAAACCACGTATCAGATTGAGAACTTCGCCCAGGCCTTTGGCTCCCAGTTCAAGACAGGGCGGCGGACCCCTCTGAGCTATGGCAGCGATCCTGGGGCAGAGGTCGACCATCGAATACGGACTCCAGTGTCAGAATTCTCAGGGTATACCAGTTTGTTAGCTGACGTCAGTGAGCCAGTGAGTACAGGATCAAAAACCCCGACAAGCCAAAGTTTCAGATAAGGGTCAAACGAGGTGAATCCAGTAGGGGGCTGTTCTGTTGCTGTCCATACGGTCCCTGTACCCATCCTAATTTTGTTCTTGTAGCAAAGTTTTGTTTTTTAAACACTGCCATTAAATGTTAATACAAAAATGACCAGGGAGGGTCTTCCATGGCCTCAAATGCAATTTTTTAAATATTCTCATTTTTATTATGTATTTAGTCGCTCAAGTTTTGTTTAAGAGTAGTGATTTTTGATATGAACGTACCGTAGATTTAAATGTAATTTAAAACATTTAGAGGGTAGCTATAAACTTGCTTGATTTTATTTTTTTCTTTTTCTGAACCCTTGTGTTTTACCAATCATCATACCATTGTAAAGTAATAATGAATAATGTTGATAATTTCAATAATAATAACATTTGTGGCAGGGAAAGGCCCAGATTTCAAATGGCAAAAAAGTATATATTGTCTGTTACAAGAAACGTATTAACTCAGGAAAATAGGCAAAATTGTGTAATAAGACTTTGTATTATGAGATGCAATTAGCACAGTTTTTACAGGTGTACTTTGAGACTACAAAGCTTTGATTTTGTTTTTGTGTTTTTTTTTTAATACTCAGAACAACAAATTACAATACATGATCATGTTTGGTTTCTACTGTGTGTAGCTTTGTTGAGATTATGGTACTGTTGTGTCAATGTGAAGACATCCACATTTCTTTTAAGAGCCACATGTGTACACGAGGTAGTATAAATTGTAGTGGAGTCCAGCCCACAGTGCGCACACATCGCATCCCGAAGTGACGAGGATGTTTGAACACAACTGACTGTTGTTTCATCGGCACAAAGTCAGTCAATGATGCCGGTTTAACCAAGCATTCTTCTGGCCGTGCCTGCCAGTGGCCAGTAGAAAAGATGCAGCTCTGACAAAAAATTCGACAAATGCAATGAACATCAATCCGTGATCTTTTCATCATGCCGTTGCTAAAGTAATTTCTTCTTTAAAAAAAAAAAAAAACAAGTCACCACTTTTCTACTCCACTCCTTGCTGTTCCTTTTTGTGTCAGTGGAATCAAACAAGCACTTTTTTAAACAAATCATCATTGGAAACAACAACAACCCATTCAATTTGCATATGTGATACGTGATTATTATGCTGATGGTTAATATTATTTTAAGAGGAGAAAACTGTGAACAGGGGTTGGGAGGAGGGTGGGTGGGAGAGTGGGAGGGAGGGGAGGGCGGGAGGCGCTGGATCATTGTCTGACGGGGTTTGATAGGGGTTGACTAGGCATGACCATGGGCATCTAAATGTGTTTTGTTGCTTTTTTTCTCATGGGTAGAATGGGAGGGGAGGGGGGTTTACGGTTTGTCGGGTGATGTAAAAAGATGATTTGCCATAATTTTGTTATACAATATTTTGAGAGTACCTCTTTGTATTTAAGTGTTTTGAGAGATGGGCTGACATGCTGGAACCCTTATATCTTTAACCCACCCCCCTTTCCCAACCCCCCCCAGGGCATGGTAAATGCATACCCAAACCCTTTTATTTATTCTCCACTAGCCACAACAGAACTCAGTAGCAAATATTTTTGGCAAATAATCACCAGACCTACATCCCTTCCCACTACCTTTTTTTTTAATGATTTTTTTTAAACCCACTGTCATTGTAATTGCAAGAAACTGCTTCAAAAATACAGTTCAGTAACAAAAAAGTCATCTTATACCCACATCCCCTTCCCAAAATGCAGCCCTGCACTCACAAGAATAAACAATGGCCTTCTTTGTCTTCCGTGGCTAAAGCCATTCTATCCTGGCGGCCAGGGTTGATATTTAATTTAGTTGATTTCCTGTGAGCCGAACACCCCCACACTCCCTCTTTCCTTTTCCTATGTCTGTGAGCTCCACAGCCAAGAGACTTTGAAGCTGCTCAGACCACAGGGAACAAAGACTGACTGACCAGCCACCTCACTCCAAACACACACTATGCTTTTAAAGGAGAGAAAAAGAGTGGGTGAGAGGCAGAGAGAAAAAAAAGACAATAAGATTGACCTAAATATACCTCATATCACTAAAGCGTAAGAAAGCAGGGACACGCGTTTCATGTATGTAGTGGAAATACTTGTAGTATAGGTTCAACATATTGTATAATCATTTAACACTGCCTGTGTTTACAGTTATAGAGCAAGTGACTCGTCAAAATGCAAGTGAATTGTTTCTTTTTTTTTTCTGTAAAAACATCCACGCCAAGCAGTGTTGCATTCTAGATGCCTCATAGAAACATTCATTTTTTCATGTTATATCCCTTATTTTTGTTACTTACCATAATGTGTTTTGATATGATCTCTAGAAGGATATTGTTTACAGAAATGTACAAAAACACTAAAAATGTGTGTTCTCAATTTTTTTTTTTTTTTGAGTTTTTTTTTTTTCTCCAGTATGCATGATAAAGACATTTTTCTATGGCTTTTTTTCTGACTGTCACCTCAATACCAAATTTTGTAGCAGAAGCCTCCCCATTCCTTTGTCTTATTTGTTCTAGACTCCTTGTGATATGATTTCCCAGGCTGTACTTGTTATTGAGATGATGAACGGATTAGAGAAGCCAATAAAAACTTTTTGTTACAAAAAAGTACATGGTGTGGGATTTCTGTCTCAAAAGTGCTAAAAGTAACAGATTCTTCTTACTTAATTCAACAAAATTGGGCATAGTAGTAAAGATCAAGATAAAGTGTACAAAAAGGGTTAAAATAAATGAAATTTTAATTGTATTTTCACACCAGCAAACTGATATGTATGCATTTAACATTGTTTTTGCAAAATGTAAATCTGATGAATGTTTTATGGTTTTACACACCTTAAACAACAGGGAAAGGACAATTGAAACTGCTAGGAACACAAGTCACCAAAGTAAAAGTTAAGGGTCTTGTGGTTATCTTTGTAAATAACTGATGAAGAAAAAAAAATCATTATTATTGTCACATGTACTTTCTTTTTACATATTTCTTACACGCAGAAGGAGAGAAGTTGTTTATACTATGCACTCACATTTGTGTTTTATCATCATGCAAAATGTAAACAAAGTCATTTTATCTTCTCTCACTGTTAATCTCAATTAGTAACCACCATAAATGTCACATAATGCAAAGTTGTCCGGTGCAGCAGTAGAGGGGTCTCGTCTCTCGTGCAACCAAACCTGCCAGCACTGGTGGAGGTCCGAACTCAGTGAGGTTTGCTGTTGTTGAACATGACGCTGTGTGAAAGTGCATGTTTCCCATAAGCATCTTTTTCAAGCCCACAGATCAGGTGGTGGGAGAAGCATTTAGACTACTAAGAACTGTCTTTAAAGCAGCTCAATGGAACTTTTTCTTTTGTGTTATTTTGGCAGTCCCTGTGGACAAAGGCGGTGGTGTTTCACCAAACGTTAGGTTATGCGTTCTCTCCGTGTCACTCCCCGCTGCAAGAAGACGACTTTGTTGGGAGGAGAGCGGGCGGCAGCTCCAGATACAAACCTTCAGTTAACCGCTGAAGCAACTGGAAATCATCCAGAGCATATCACAGCACCATTTCATCTGATGTTGCGGAAAAATCCATTCCAGCCGCAGACATTAATAATAACCATTAGAAACTAAGAAATATCTAATCTTCTTGCTGTTGGTCTTGTTGCTTATGAAGGTCATATAGAGGCTTCGGTATTCAATTGAGAGTGTTTCATAACCAGCTAAAAGCCCTATAGAGGTTTAAAGATAAAAGTCCTGCAATCAAAATTAAACTTCAATATAAAACACAGTGGAGCAGCAACATATACTTGAGTATGAAAAGTATAAAACTACTGTATACCATACAGCTATACTACATACTACACTACTGCTATAGGTGTTGAATGAATGTAGTTAAAAGTGCAGTTCCCTCTGACATGTAGTGGAATAGAAGTAAAAAGCGGCATTAAATGGAGATGCTCAAGTTAATTACAGGCACTGTAAAAATGTAGTAATGTGTAAGTAAGTTTAATGTAGTGTAATAATACTTTGACAGTATATAACACCTATCCTAAAGTGCTCAAAAAGAACATTTTAGGATAAGAAAAATCAATTTACATTAGTATACTGTACACATAACTGTGAATACTTTTAAATCGCCTGCAATCAGGTGAAATCACTCTGCTCTGTTTATTTTGTAGTATTTATCACAAATAAACAGAATAAACATAAAACGTCTGCCAGCTTCAGACAAGGCAGCCATTTTTTTTTCAATAAGTTCCTCTTACGGATACGATAATGTTTCTTGTGAGGTTGACTCATTTAGTCAAGAAGCCCCGCTGCCAGAGGATGGAGCTGTCACTCCGACATTATAACACCTTCCAACAGCTCCTCGAAACGTTCTGCATGTTGAACATTTGAGTCATCTGCTGCAGTTGCTGGGCTGTCAAAGTTGACTGCAGTGTCAACGAGATTTATTTGTTTTCATGCCGTTTCCTAGATGCAAAAGAGATACCGGGGTTTAGCAATGCACATTTCAGTGGCCCCAGTTTAGAAGGCGCAATCTGTCTTCCTTACTGACGTTATTTGTCTTGGTGTGAATAATGAGCGATAACAAGCTCAGCCCAAACGTTACTGTCCAGATAAGTTAAAAACAGTCCCTCGCCACTTTCCCTTAACGGAAGTGTCCCAGTTCCCTGACCTTCACCGTGGTTTTAGATTTATATCACCTGTAGGAATATGTGGTCTAATCAAGCTTTATTGGTTGTTCCTTGCTTCAGGCTCAGGAAAAAAAGGAAACTGTGCTTTTGAGGGCCTAAACTTTGAAATTCTCTCCCATAGGCTTTAAGATCTATGGACACTGTGAACGCCATAAAAAAAGCAGTTTAAAACTCATTTCTTTAGATTTCCTTTTTGTTTCATTTTGGTTTTCTGTTTTTAGCTGGATGTCTGCTTTTCATTTTTTTTGCTTTGTCTCTTATTTGCTTTGTTCTCTTTTGTGAAGCACTTGTTGATGTCTGTCCTTGAAAGGTGCTACATGACTAAACTTTACTTATTTATTTAGTGCTTTCACAATACCTCACGATACTTCGTGAATTCACAATATTTCTGACCTAAACCAGAGTTGCATATTGCTTCAGCAGCAGGTCAGAAAGCTATTTACCAGTAACTGAGGAAAAGTAGCATCCCCACCATACAAGAACAAGTGATTAGTAATTGTTTAAGAAAGTTTCTTAATGCAGTATTAATGGAAAGACTGACACATATCACATGAAAAATGGGGAAAATCAACAATATTCAAGACTCACAATGGCGACAATGTGGGACAAATGAGCCAACGGGACTCTATGGATGATGAAAAACGTGTAGTTTTCTTTTTGTTGTCCAAATTATTATTTATTGTTGTAAATCATCTGCCAATAGTGGAAGTGGAAAAATGACCCTTAATCAGTGGTGCAAAGTAACCAAGTACATTTACTCAAGTAAATTTTCACTGAACTACACTTATTTTATAACCCAGCATATACAGATTAATAAGACAAAATCTAGTCAACAAATACATGATGCCATATTACAAGATAAAACCTTATCATTTCCTGGGGGGTGGCGGGGATTCTTATGCTGCCACTCAGAAGATAAAGTAGCTCCACCTTTACCACCTTTAACATTAAAGCCATGTACACATTAATTATAATTCAATCGTAGAATATACATGATTTTTATGCATAATGGCCACTTTTACATGGTACTTAAGTAAAGTGTTTACACACTGTTATTGCTGATTTGACTTAAATATAAGATCTGAGTGCTGCTTCTACCACTGCACTCAATATAGTTTTATATGTGTCACTCGGTTTTATATTAAATGGGTTTTGGACGCACGAAGCATGATTTCGCAGAGTTAAGTTTCATTTCGTTAAGTTTCATTGTCTGATGCGGCCACCTTTGGCATCAGTCTTCCTCCCTCACTGTCACGAACGTCCTGTTCTAACTTCAGTCACGAGCGTCATTGCCAGGAACAGCAGGTTGGGTGGGGTTAAGGATGGCCATAACGGTAAGTGACTTTGGACTTAGGGTTATTGTAGAAAGAGGACGTAGTGGCAGTTATTGCTCTGTGATCGCACCCCTGTTGACACTCCTCACAGCAACATGTTCATAAAACCTGCAGGTGAAAAAGGGAGCTTGGGAACACTGTAGATGTTTTAATGTGCAGGGAAGAAGTATTACGGCTCTTAGAAGCGAACTTTGAGGTGGTAAAGATGTGATAATAAGTTGGAACCTAGTTTAAAAGTAAAAAAAAAAAGGATAACTTTAAAAGAGAAATAATTTTTTTTTCAGTGATTTTGTGATTTATTTATTTAGTGATTTATGTTGAGTTGCTAAGCAGGCCGCAAGCAGCTTGACTGTTAATAACGTTTCTCTTGAGGCCTTTTTTCACTGACTGATCTTAGGGCAAAATCACAGCTGCTACTAAAAGTTATTTATCCCAACTATTCCACCCTATTGTGTATGTTTAAAGAAAGAAAGTTCAAAGAAATTATCTCAACACCAGAAAACACAATGGATTGTGGAGAAAAAAATGGACAGTGAGATCCTTTTTGTTCAGTAAAGCAATGGGGTTTATGGGGAATGTGGTCTTATTTTAATATTACTGTTTAATACCATTGGTGTGACTGTGCTGATACTTAGGTGAAAATTGAGGCTGTCAGTGGGAATGAAATGATCTAATCCATAAAGGCCGAATCAGTCAGTGTTTTCAAGATTTACAGGATGCATATACACATTTACAAATACAAATACATACAAATACATTTACTCTATTTACATGTTTTTATTCAATGCCGATGAAAAAAATGAGTATTGTTTGTTTCTCAGCTTATCATAATTGTACTCACTTCACAAAGGCAACTGATGTCAAAAAAAGCTTTGACCATAAACCTAAAAATATGTGTTGTGTTGTTTGGTGTTGATATCTATAGACTCGTAAGTCCATTAGAGGGTGAGAGCAGGTCCCAGTTCAGTGTTTTGAAGACAAGATTTTCAGACTTTCAGTGGTCAGAAGTATAGGCATAGTGTAGATGGAAGCCGAAAGCAGAGAGATGATATCAGTATAAGTTGTAGTGTTGTTGTTTTGAATGAATGTGGAGGCCATGGGTGTGTTGCTGTTTGTGTGTTCAGCCCATTTAATATTTTAGAAACTGATGCTTGACGTAATTCACCTTTAGTTAAAACATATCTGTTTTTATCTTGGGGCCCGATGAGTTGTTTTTCCACTGACGCCCATGATGACGCTCAAGTGGCATTAAAGATTTGTTGTTCTAATTCAGAAATGCAAGTGGGATCAAAGTCAACTCGGAGATAATATCATTTTATGGGTGGCGATGGGATTGCTGAGTTCTCGTTAAACTTGATGCAACTTTAGACTTGGGACTTCAGTTTTTATGGTTTAAAACACACTTTGATGTCCCAGATATTCCAGCCTTCTGTTAGGGTCTCTTCGTTGTCTTTTTTTGTTTGTTTTTTAGATGTTTAACTGTTTTCAACCTTTTTGAAACAAGTTCCTATTATCTCAAATCTTATGATGTCTTGACACAAAGGTCATGTTATCCTTTGTCCCACCTGCTTTTATTGGCCACGTAATTTCTGATAAGAACACTGTAAGTGGGTTGAATCACATTATGAAGCGACATTTTTAGACTTATATTGGTAACCCTTATTAGCTTCTTCTGCGGTATTGCACTTTGAATAGGTTTGTGAAGAAATGTCTGTATGTATGTGGAAGTTGCCAAGGGGATCCAATGATGGCTGGCGGAGCTGCCATAAATTCATAAAATGACTGGCAAGGAAAGCAGTCCATCCAGTTCATTACAGCCCCTATAAGTAACTTATTAAGTCTGAGGCTGAGATGAACCTCAGAAACTGTGCTGATTGCTCTAGAAAGGAGCCAAACATTGTTATAAATGACAGTGTGGCACGAACAACCAAGTGAACATTCATTGTTTGTCATAATAATGTGGTAGTTTTTTTTTTTTTTTTCTTTTCTTTCATAAAAATCCTCCAATTCTGGTTCCCATGTTTCCAGCCATGGAGTTAACTTAATCCAGGAAATATCTACTTGGTGCCGCAGTGATGGGTTAGATATTGCACAACGATAATAACCTCTGCTGGTAAACTGTTTCCTCTGATTCAAAGCCTCCATCTTACTTGAAGACGTGGAAAGTTTCAACGTAGTGTTGACGTGACTTCATATCTATTTTTATAATTGACTCCTTTCTGGCAGAGGTCATTGCTTCCATTTTTTTTTTGCTTCCTCAACTATGGATTTAGACTCAATGTCCTTTCCTGAACTTTTCAACTTCAGGATACCATCGCTGTCCATATGTCACAATGCGAAATAGGTCCTAAAGTAAATGATCTAATGTCTAATTTCAAGCTGGACATTTGTTTTGGTGCTAATACACTTATGATAAAAAAAGACAGTTAAAGTAAAACAACAGAAATATACTGGTATGTATTAATCTTTTAATTAAATTTGAATTGCAGGTGTTTGAGTGTGAGTTTTTAAATTATCTAATATGGAAAGTGTGAGCATTGGTGATGTTGGCGAAAAGTGACCTGACCCCTGCTTTGGTTTTCACAATTAGCCTAGCATTACGTTTAATAAATCAAATTGGTTAGCAGTGTTGGGGAGCAGTGAACTGCATCTAGTTCAATTTGTAGTTTAACCACATTCTGTCTGCACAGTGATTCAAGAAGTTAAATTACTTTTTTTTTTTTCTTCTTTTTTTTCTTTTCTTTTTTTTTTACATTTTTTTGTAGTTAACC
The DNA here is from genome assembly GCA_023238725.1 of Scortum barcoo. Taxonomy (NCBI): domain Eukaryota; kingdom Metazoa; phylum Chordata; class Actinopteri; order Centrarchiformes; family Terapontidae; genus Scortum; species Scortum barcoo. The sequence goes on from CM041542.1 coordinate 10,130,428, forward strand.
AGTGAAACTAAAAAAACAAATAAATTTGTTATTGAAATTTATTTTATAGTTGTTTCTCTAATTAATTGCAAATTTAATTGCAAAGTTAGATATTTTTATATTGACAACACTGAATATTTCTTTACTGTTTTAGTTGAATTCAGATGTTTACAACAAAAAGTGAAACATACAGAAATGACTGTTTTGTTTAGAACAGGTGTTCCCAGAAGTTGGATTGTCAGCTCACCTGTGAAAAATATTTTGCTAACAGGGATGTGTGGAACATGTATTAAGCATTTTTAAGCATTTTAATCATTGATGTTGCCAATGTGTAAACCCATTGTTACATTACTTAAAAAAGTAGATCTCGATTGCCTCTGAACTGAATACGATAAATAGGACTCAGAACAGTTTTGCACACTCCTGGGTGCCTTTCCTCTCTTTGACAGTGTGCAACACTTGCTAGTTGGCTCTATGATACTACTTAATGTTTATACAGAATTGAGATATTTAGATATTATGTGTTATTTTGAATGCTGATGGAGCAGCTACAATGTTAGCACCATCCTGATTGGCATAATATATATATATAACATATATACATATATATATATATATATATACACACACACACACACACACACACATACACACATACATATATATATATATATATATATATATATATATATATATAGCATCTCAGTGAAAGCTACACAAACAGGGATTGCCATCAATTGTTTCTGTTTCCAAACTTGTTTTTTCCACACCAGCTGGTAACTACTGATCGCTGACGACACAGAGATACCGTTTGATACCAACGGTGTTAAACTATTGGCTCACAAGCTTTGTTAGAAATGGGAACCAAACATCAGGTATCTTAAATAGAGATAAAGATAGAGATAGAGACATTTCTGTGAGCCGTTTTATGAATGTGTTATTTCTGTGAATAAAATATTTGTCTATGTAAAAAAAAAACAACTTTAACTAATAAACCTAAACTTGAATATGTTAGATGGCAATTAGCATATTTTCATTTTTTTGGTTTAGATATGACCTGTGAATGAGTGGGCACTTGCAACAAATTCAATTGACTAGCTTCTTTTTCCTGCGATGTGACTTTTTCACATAATTTGTCATAATTTTATTTCATATTGTACATCGTCAGATTGAAAGTACACTGAAGAAATTAGTACCTTTAGTTAGTCGAACTACATTTCTCCTTAAGAAACCTCTGCTGTAGTTCATCTTCTTTCAGTGTAAAGTCATTGGTAACTTGCAAAGCTTTCAAAGTAGCTTCCCTAACACTGTGGATTACTTGACATTATCTCATATTACACAGCGTATTAAGCCTTGCATCATCAATCCAAGACCACTTCCTGGGGGGCTACAGCCAATGAACTTTGTCAGGTTCAGATTGGCTGTCAAAAAACATCCTCCTTGTGGCACTTTTTTAAATTGTTATAAAAGCAGTTATGGTGTTTTATCACTATTGTGGCATATTCTTCTTACCATTGCGCTTCAAAAATCAAAACAAACAGTGATTGTGTCTTCTTTTCTTTGAATTTTCTCTGTATCCCTGCCTCATTTTTGCCTGCCTGCCTGGACATTAACAAAAACAAACTGACAGACAGCTCTGTAGCATACGAGGAGAAATAATAAATGGCTTGAAGAATGGAAAGTGGGTCCTGGAGTCTTCTTTTCTGGGCGAGAAATGTACTTTAGCACACAGTGCCACTTGGAGGAGTGGCTAATGATCAAAACTGCCAGTGAAGCACAGCTGAGCCCTTATCATCCAGGGTTTTAGGGCAGTAAAGCTGCGTCCACTCACAGCCCTCACTGGCGTTTCTTGTGGTTAAGTTTTTTCCTTAACTTTCTTTTTCCAATGGCTCGAGAAATGAAACTCCTCTTTGCCCTTTGGCTTGCTGTTGCCTGTCTCGGTAAGTCACCTGATTTTTAAAATAGTTTAAAATCCTAATTTAAAAGTCGGCTTTGAGTAAGTGGAGTAGCGCAGATGATCTCAATTACCAGGTAAGCGTTCCTGTCTGTTGATTTCAGTCTTTCAGATCTTAAGATATCACTGGGTTTTAGTTTACCGAAAGCATTTAGCTACTGAAAGCAGAAATATTATTTAAATGTGTTTGAAGAGGGTTTTATTTAATTGTAGATTTACAGATGCTTTTATTCAAGGCGCTGGAATGTCCTTGTAAGCGTGAAATGGAAAGCCACCAATTATTGCAATTCATGTATCTGCTGCTGCTTACGAAGAAACTTGGGCATCACTCATTTAATTACGAGTGTACCCATTACAACAGCAACCTGATTTCATATTTCATGTGTTTCACCTCAGTTTTGTTTCAAATTTGGCGACAGAATTTGGAAAAGTCTTCATTAGTTAAAATGAAGACATGATGTGCGTAATGTCTCTTCAACATTGGCCGAACAGCCACTTTGTATTGGTTTGTTGTGTACACAGTGAAATGTAAATATTTGCTTACTGTGTTGATGGAGACAATCTGACCTTTATGACCCTGTTGTTACCTTCCCTTCCTTCTCCAATCAAGGAAGTAACTTTATTCCCCTTAGTCCCTCCAGACTGGTTAATGCTTCACATGTTTGAAGCCTAAATGAGGCTTTGACCGACCTTTTTTTCCCTCTTTTTTTTTTGTAACTTTTTTGTAACTTAAATGAATTGGCCCAGTAAACACACAGTACTTAATTTGGACCATTTTTTTTGCATATATTTTATATGCATAAAAAGGATACACATGTACATTGTATTTTACTTTCTTAGAGTTTTTATTAAGGTAGTTCACGTCCTCAATATAAAATGTGAAAAAAAAAATGTAATCCTTAGTTTTGAATGTGATGTAGAGTTAACAATTTTTGCCACACGCAAATAAACTGTCTAATAACAATGAATGATTATTCTTCGGTTTCAATACATATAACCACAATGTTCTGCCTTGAACACAGGGAAGAGTGAAACTATTCCCATGTTATTAGCGTAAAATATGACACACCTAATTCACCACCCACCCACTAAACTGTAATTCTTATTGCATGATTAGTGCTTTTTTTATCATCGGGTAAAGGAAAAGCACTGTTTATACACCCATAATTCATGCTGCTGTATCATCAAGGTCATTTCACATCATATCAGTTGGTCACGATATGCTGACATGGCCTTGGTCAGTAATTTGATGGAGATAAAGCTGCAGCTTTATTATCAAGCAGGTTTGAATAGTAATAATAATGTCCACCAGATGTTGGGAAAACCTGTTTAAACGATTTTGTGAGATTTGGTTTTCCTTGTTGTCCAATTTTCCGCTTTGAAGTTAGCTTTTGCTGAACAATTTTGTGTGTCTTGTAAAACTGAAAGGTTATAATTTAACCTTTGTGCAACACTTGCTAGTTAGCTCTATGATACTAACCACTTCATTTTGCCATCTTCAACAACAACAGCCTCAGGTGATACCTCAGCATCAGATGGAACGCGCGAAAGTGCAGAGCCAACCACTTTGATCGATGCTAGTACTACAACAGCAGCAGCGCTGACCACTACGACTGATGCTAGTACTACAACAACAGCAGCGCCAACCACTACGACCACTTCGACTGGTGCTAGTACTCCAACAGCAGTGCCGACCACTACGACTGATGCTAGTACTACAACAACAGCAGCGCCGACCACTACGACCACTTCGACTGGTGCTAGTACTCCAACAGCAGTGCCAACCACTACGACTGATGCTAGTACTACAACAGCAGCGCCGACCACTACAACCACTTCGACTGGTGCTAGTACTCCAACAGCAGTGCCGACCACTACGACTGATACTAGTACTACAACAGCAGTGCCGACCACTACGATCACTTTGACTGATGCTAGTACTACAACAACAGCAGAAGGTTCAACAGGTCCAACCACCACAGGTGGAACTACAACTACAACAACAACATTGCCTCCAACCACAAAGCCTCCAGGTAATTCCCCCTGTGTCCCAAAAAAAACTGTAACATCCTCCATCTCCAGGGTGTCAGTGTTTGTAGGCACTTGCATAATTCTGTAAACGCTTATATTGTTGGGTGTGTGTGTGTTTATTTTATGTTAGAAAATGGTTGTGATGTCAACCCATGTGGCGATGGGAGTACTTGTGAGCGTCGTGCTGGACCTTAACTATGTATGCTTGTGTTTGCCGGGTGATTTCTACAATTTCTGATACCCGCAGTTGTGTGAGGGGTAAGTATTTGTTTACATACCACCACTATGTGGTTGTTAAGTGACTTAATGAACTGATAATAATACAAAAGTGTAGGCCTGAATTCCAAGTACCTGTACAAGACCAGTACTAGATCTGTCTGCAAACAAAATCTACCGTTATATTTGCTGCAGGCTTAAGGCGTATATTAATTGTAGAGATAAAGTAGAGATGAAAAAGCATATTTCAGGCATTCAGATACTTGAATCATATCTGTTGATAAATGGTTACAGCAGGAGTGTGTATACAACTTTAATAGAATGATGTTTTCTTATTTCAGCCAAAGTTTTCCCTGGACAACTAAATATGTCTAAAATGGAATACAATGAAAAGATGGCTGACAAGTCATCACCAGAATTTAAAAATGCCTCAGAACACATTATTGGGGAGGTAAGCAATCAATTATCTTTTTGTTCAATTGCTTCCATGTTTTTAGCAACCGTCATCTACTGAGATGGACCTCCTTGCTGACACACATTTAATTTTCCAGTGGATGTATGAACCAACTGCGAACATTTTCAGAGTATCTTGTGCATCCACAAAGATCATATGCCAGCTGTTTCATGTAAAAATTAAAAAATGATATATGAGTCATCTTTTTTGTCCTTTTAAGATGTTTAATATTTTTTATGCCAAAATACACTGAGGAAGAACTCTTTGTGGAGGTTACTGACAAAAATGACTATTATTGAACCTGATGCGTGTGCACATAATGAATGTAAAATGTTGCTGCACTATAGCTATCAAAACAAAATAATCCCAGGATCGAACCTTATCCAAAGAGGCTGGGCATTCACAGTCAGATGAGGGACTAATCAAAATGGTATTTTCTTTCCAAAATACAGCTGGACACTGTTTTTAAATCTGTTGGTTACTCTGGATCTATAGTGCTGGAAATCAAGTAAGACTGTGTCTCTATCTAGAACCATGATTTCTACACTTACAGCATATTGCACTTAAAAATTACAGAATATTATCATCATTAAGTGAAATTAAGTATTCGTATAATTAAGTAAGACTTTTCCTCTCAGCAGGCCTAGATCAACGAGAAAGGTTTGGTCAAGAGCACAGAATGGGGTCACTGCAGTTGTGGACATCATCTTCACAGCAAGTGCAAACATCACAGCGAAAGACATTGAGACTAAGATAACAGGGTGTCAATGTGATCTCGGAGGCTTTGAAGGTAAGTTTATTGCACGTGTACACAAATCTTTTTAATCTTTTTGATATCTGCAGTTACTTGAATAAATGGCTAGTGTTTTCACCTTTTGTTTATGAATTAAGTGAGCAAAGGTTTCATGCAGTTGATTCATAATGGACATGGAACTGCAAATGAAAACTGGGGCTTTGGAGACATAAATCTCAGTACCATGTAAATACAGACAATACTGAACTGACTCTATTTATATAAGCCAGCATGAACAATACAATGAGGGTGAAAATGGAGCAGCTGAATTTGGTCAAACTTTTATTATTTATTCCTTTGCTTTCCTTATGTGTATTACACATACTGTATTAGAGTATTTAAGTATTTACATTTTGGGGTCTATTATGTCATTAAGTGTATTATTTAACAGCATAACACACATTATGGGACTAGCCATACCATTTGAATAATTATAGTACTCTATTCAAATTTGACAAACTGTACATCAAAATCAATAGCTTTAACTTTAGTATCCTTTTACTGCCATCTTCTCATCATATTGGCCATTGGATAAGGTGACCAATTGGCAGAAGTTTTAAAATGTCTGTGTAGTGTTTTAAAATACTGCGAAAGTTTTAATGTTAAAATTGTATTGCACATTTATTTCTTGGCCCTTTGTCATTGCACATATAGTAATTTTCATATGGTGTTTACAGTATCAGTCAGCCAGTGAGTAATAATATCTTATCCATTATGATATTTTGTAAATGCTGTCTGCATACTGTCCATTTCAGACCGAAGTTCATATCCTTTTTTTTTATTTTATTTTATTTTATTTTTTTAGCTTTGGACGTATTTTGCATTTTGCCACTGCTTTATTACTTTTTTAACGTTTTTAATTGAAGTGTACTTAGACTATCTTCTTTTGTTTCCTTCATTTAAAGAGGGAAACCTATGTAATACGAAAACCTGTGATGAGGTTTCTACAGAATGCACAGTTAAAGAAGGATCTTATAACTGTGCATGTAAGGAGAACTACATTCAGACGGGCTTCAGTTCCAGAATGTGCTTTGGTAAGAGCATTTAGTGAGTGTGTGTGTGTGTGTGTGCAAAAGTGTGTTATGTAATACCCTTTTTTATCTAAACTACAAACTAATTAAACCTTTTATACCTTTGCAGCTTGTCCCAGTGGTCAGAAAGCTGATGGTTCCGGAAAATGCGTAAGAGTAAGTGCTTAAATGTCATATCATGTTTTGTAACTCTAACAATTAGTATCTATCTAACTATATTACAGCATTTCATACAAATCACAGTTAGGAGTATATTACCTATGTTTGCAGAGAGCTTGGGTATAAATAAAATTGTAAAAATGACAAATAAATGAATTAATTAATTTTTCTGTCTTTCAGTTGTCCATTTGGTTATTCTGGTTTAAACTGCAATGAAAGTGAGTATCCAGTGTGTGTTTGACTATGAAGGCAAGAAAAAAAAAGACAAGCACATTATAGGTTCTGTTTTAGAAAAAGGTATTATTAAAGTCATTCAAATAGCAAAGCCTTGTTATTAATGTTCTTGTGACTGTGATTTTTTAGCAACGAAGCTGACGCTGGTAATCGTTGGCTCTGTGCTCGGGGGACTGCTGCTCATCACTCTCATACTTCTGCCTATAATGGCTCTCAAGTGAGTATTTTATCTATTTTGCTCACTCACTTCCAGCCCTTCATCATTGCATTTGCCATGTTTTTCTCTTGCTCATGCCATATGTTGACTTCATGCAACCTGGCACATTATTAAAAAGTCAATTTATAAATGTAATAAAGACTATAATACAGTAATACAGCTAGAGTAACAGTGTTAATATATATGTTTGTTCTATATCTTAGACCCTTGAAGAAAAGCGCCAAGAAGAACAAGAATGCAGACACTTGGAAAAATGACATCAGCCACATCCCTGCCAAGTCACCAATGGTTAACAGCAGCTTTGCCGGCAGCCAGCTCAACGGGTCAGCCAACGCTTTTGCTAATGCTGGGATGCCAAAGATCCCACGGGCTGCACCCACCAGCAGTTGGGACAGCAGGACCAACCTGGAAATGATGCCGAGCAACAGCCGGCAAAACCTGGTGACTGCGGGGAAGAGCGCGGTAAGTAAAAAGGTCTTAGCTCTTGGAAGGAGAAGGAGCCAAAGCATAAAATATAGAAAAGAAATGAAAAACTCACTGATAAAGACATTTTCTTTTCATTGCAGCGGCTGTACGACGACCTTGATGACATGAGCCCATATGCTCAGACTCGACCTCAGAGTAGCCTCTACGCTCAGGCTCGACCCCAGAACAACCCCTACAGCCAGAATCGAGCTCAGATCAATCCCTATGCTTCAAGCCAAGGCCAGACGAACCCTTACTACCAGCATGATGACGGAAGACGGTATTAATTAATTAGTAAATGATGAGGACCCATAAAGGTTTATCCTGCAATGACAATCTACCCAGAACAAAAACTTGGTGTCACAGTTTAGCTTAAACAACCTCAGAATTCTGTTTTTTGTCTCCCAAAATAACATCATTAATATCCCATTATGGTAATAGGTCTGTCAACAGAAGCATAATGGTGGTCTGTGTCTTGTGTAGTGGCTAAAGAAATGTGCAGTAATTATTATTACAATCCTGAACTCTACACTGACCAATTATAACCCATCCTGAATCGTTCCTCTTTTTCTGAACTTTTGTGGAGGCCTGGATCAAAGGATTCTCAATATTCTTATTGTCAGTCAATCAAAATATGACTTAGCTAAGAGTGTTAAATTGTTTAATGGCGTTGATCCAGAAACTGAACACTCTTACTGGGCTGAGACCCAAAGATGAGGAGCTGTTCATTATCATTCTCCTGTCCCATTATTGTCTCGCTGGTCTATGAATTTACAAATAATCTTATCACATTTAAGGAGTTTATCCTCCAAATCAGGGCATGTCAGTCCCTCTATATATTTGAGTATGATTTGTCTGAAATGTTTACTACTTTAAAGATGATCTATTTTGTATAACTTAGAGTATATGTTCTTTGTTTTTAACCACTTTATTGTCTGATTGATGCCATGTTGTTGTCAATGTGAATAAAATAAAATGACAATATTTAGTAATGTTTTGTCACTCATTGTATTATATTAGTTGTCTTTTGTCACTCACATGTTATTTTATTCATTTTAAGCCTACAAAAGTTTAAAAAGATTAAACCCTGTTTTCAAATAGACCACTTTCAGTTTCCTGGTTCTGTTTTGTGTTTTAAATTTTTAGTAAGTAATGATCAAAACATTTTAACCCCGATACCCTGAATATATTTGATTTACACATATAGGGCATTAGTGCAAATGCATTTTTAGTAGTAGTAGTAGTAGTAAAATAGACATCATCTGTGTGGAGTTGGTTATAAAATACGGACTGGACCATTACATCTAGTTTGGCATTCATATTTATACGTCATAGACATACAGAAAATTACCCGTTGACGTGTCAGTTTTGAACATCTTCAGGTTTTTGTACCATAAAAGAATAAATAATGTGGGAGGGCTTTGGACAAGTTCAGTGTATGGCTGTGAAATATTTTATTAATACAGTTGATCCAGCCATAGCTATAATAGCAGTCATGAAATTTAGAATAACAGTAATAATAACTGTAAACAACTATACTACTAAAAAAAAGAATATTATGTGAAATATTACCTGTCCTAAAGAAAAAGATCTAATTGTCTGATTTCATACCAGACATTTGTTTTGGTATTTATACACTTAAAAGCCAAAGAGAATTAAAGTAAACCAATTAAAAACTATGTATGTATTAAACTTTGTGATGAATTTTTTTTTTTTTTATTACATTTCAATAGTGGTTTTTCAGTGTGAGTTTTCAAATGAGATGATGTGTGAAGTGTCGTTGATGCTGCAGAAACATTAACTGACCTTGCTGTTTTCACAATTAGCCAAGGATTTCCTTTGGTAAATCAAATATAGGTTACCCAGCATTATCCTATGTAGCTTAATATATTGAAAATGTGTTTTTAACACAGAGTATATTGCCTTCAATCCAAAACCTCTCATGAGAGACTGTCACAGCCAAAGAACCATGTCAGGTTTCAGATTGGTCTTCAAAAAACGTTATCACATGGGCACTTTGTACAGTTGTTATGAAAGCAACGATGGTGTTATTTCGCCAACGTGGCATATTCTTACATAATAGGCTTTGATGATTCAATAAGTTCACTTCTCAAAAATAATAAACAAGCAACATGTACAATTCTTCTTTTCTTTGTATTTTCTCTTTATGTACTCTCTCTGAGATTGATATGATATTTGATATATCTAGTTATTCTTGTCTTATCTGGGACTCACCTTTACATAGCTCTGATATCTGTGACACACTTTATGGATGACAAATGACAAAAACTTACAGAAACAGATGATTGAAAAAGATTGAAGATTGGAAGATTGACAAACAGATTTATGGCATGGAAAGATGGAAAGATCTCTTTTCTGGGTGAGAAGTGTACTTTAGCACACAGCACACCCTCGGGGGAGTGGTCAATGATTAAAACTGCCAGTGGAACACGCTTAAGCCCTTTATCATTCAGGGTTTTAGGGCACTAAAGCCACGTTCACTCACAGCCCTCATTGTGTCACAAGTTTTGTCCTTAAGCTTTTTTTTCCAATGGCCCAAAAACTGAAACTTTTCTCTGTCTTTTGGCTGGTTGCTGCTTGTTTTGGTAAGTTGCTTGATTTTTTTTTTATATACTAATTGAATCATACTTCAAAAGTTTTAGTGAATGGAATACCCGAGATGATCACAAATTCAGTTACCAGGTAAATGTTCCTGTCTTTTGATTTCAGTCTTTCAGAACTTTAGATATAACTGGGTTTTAGATTAATCAAAAACAGTCAGCTACCGAAAGCAGAAATATCTTATTTAACAGCTGATTATTAAATAGGATTTTATAAAATAGTAGATTTCCAGATCCTTTTATTTATGGAACTGGAGTACCCTTGTAAGGGGGAAATGGAAAGCCACCAACAATTACAAGTCCTTTTACAATGGATTGAGAATTCAAACTCCTCTCTATCTTTTGGCTGGTAGCAGCCTGTCCAGGTAAGTCACCTGATTTTTTTATATTAACACTATATCATAAAATCCTCATTTTAAAAAATCTGATATATTGTCCTCACAAAGCTGATGTTTAAATAGGATTTTATTAAATAGTAGATTTACAGATTATTTTATATATAATTCTATTACATCATATCATTTGATCATGATATGCTGGCTTTTGTCAATAATTAAGCTACAGGTTTATTATCCAACAGGTTGATTCAACTCATGCCTTCTCGTAATGTTCTTTTTCTTCATAATCTAATCTCATAATCACTTATCTCGATGTTGTTTTAAATAGATTAGGTTTTGGATGGTTATTCTTTGGCTTTAGGCTGTTACAAATGAAACACATGTAACCATAATACTTTTACCAAAGGGAACAGCTGAACTTTCCTTAGGTTGACAGTTTAAAATATGGCAGGGCCACACCTACTTTACCACGCACCCTTTTATTCTATCATTTACAGGTACATTTTTATCTTTAGAAAAAGGAGAAGCTTACAAATCATAATTCAGGCTGCTGGTTGTTTTCATATAAGGATTCCCCCTCTTAGCACCCCCCATTGCGGGTGGTGGCGTGTCTTCCTCAATCCTGGATCCTCTACCAGAGGCCTGGGAGTGTGAGTGTTCTCCACACTATCTTAACTGTTCTTAGGATTGTGCTCTTCAGGACAGAAACCTCAGATGCTGTACCTTGCATCTGCTAGAGCCACTCTGATGGTTACCTTTACAATGACATACATCAGAGAAAGAGTGTCAGGTATGAAGTGCTGGACAACACTAGGCTTGGACATGATCCACACCTACTGGCTAAAGAAATTAACAGGCACTCAGTGAATGTCTGGTTGCACAGATAAACCAACTATTGATGGATGGGACCCACCCAGAGTGGATAAACCAAGGGAAGATGGTTCTGATCATGAAGAACCCCCAGAGTGTCACAATTCTGTCCAACTACTGACCAATCATCTGCCTCTGTACAACATGGAAGTTCTTGTCAGGCATCATAGAGGCTAAGATGACTATGCATCAATACATGAGCAGGGACAGAACAGAATTGTAGCAATTCCAGGGAAGCCAAGAACCAGCTACTGGCTGATAGGCAGGGAAATCCCCACTGTTCTGTATAGGTCTGATATCCCTCAGCCTGATCATCTCAAAGAGTGGCTAGGGCTACTGGTTCCAAAGTGGAGCAATCATCAGTCAACTCCTCTACATGGATGGCATCAAGCTGTATGTCATGAATGAGCAAGACACTGACTCACTGACCACATCACCAGGATCTACAGTAACTATACTGGAATGGCATTTGGACCAGTTAAGAGAAGGTCAAACTACCAGAAGGCAGCATTGCAGATGTTCAGTACAGTTATAAATACCTTGAGGAGATACAAGACACTGATATCAAGACAAGCAAGCTTGTAACAATACATGGAGGGTTTTGTCCTAAGCCACTGTCCAGGATGAAACAACCAAGATCAAGTAATACATCGGGAAGATGTTAAGTGAATACCTCAGGCAGCAGAAACCAAAAAATGCAGAAAAGAAGGATGAACCTTCATTGAGGCACAAGAATCTACATGGCATGTACCACAGACAGATACGACTGGCTGATATTGAGAAATCCTATCAGTGGGTGGGAAACACTGGATTAAAAGCAAGCATAGAAGCACTAATCATAGCTGCACAAGAGCAGGCACTTATTACAAATCAATAGAGGATTGGTGCACAAGACCAGACAGGATATCAGGTGCAGACTGTGTAAAGATGTTCCTGAGACAGACCAGCACATAATATCAGGGTGTAAGATGCAGGCAGAAACAGTGTACATGAGATGCCATAATCAAGTGGCTAGCATAGTGTACAAGAACATCTGATCTGTTAAGCATGTTGTTTTGGTAGAGTTTCCTAGATGTCCAATTTGATGACATTTTAAAGTTAACTATAACTGATGACTTACGTGTTTTGTGCATCAGGCAGATTTTAATTTACTAACTGCTTGTTTTTGCAGCGTTAACCCTAACAGCCTCTGATGGTACTTCAACAGCAGCTCTAGAAGTGGCAGGTACCACCACTACAACTGTAGCTACTACAACAACAGCAGAGCCAACCAGCTACCACCACAACAACTGAAGCTACTACAACAACAGCAGGTCCCACCTACAACAACTGGAGCTACTACAACAACAGCAGAGCCAACCACTACAACTGGAGCTACTACAACAACAGCAGAGCCAACCACAACAACTGAAGCTACTACAACAACAGCAGGTCCCACCTACAACAACTGGAGCTACTACAACAACAGCAGAGTCAACCACTACAACTGGAGCTACTACAACAACAGCAGGATACCACCACTACAACTGGAGCTACTACAACAACAGCAGAGCCAACCACTACAACTACTAACAACAGCCAACTGGAGCTACTACAACAACAGCAGGTCCCACCACAACAACTGGAGCTACTACAACAACAGCAGAGTCAACCACTACAACTGGAGCTACTACAACAACAGCAGATACCACCACGACAACTGGAGCTACCACAACAACAGCAGAGCCAACCACTACAACTACAACAACAGCAGGTCCCAACCACAACAACTGGAGCTACTACAACAACAGCAGAGCCAACACTACAACAGCAGGGCCAACCACTACAACTGGAGCTACTACAACAACAGCAGAGCCAACCACTACAACTGGAGCTACTACAACAACAGCAGAGTACCAACCACTACAACTGGAGCTACTACAACAACAGCAGGTCCCACCACTACAACTGGAGCTACTACAACAGCCAACCACTACAGGTACAACAACAGCAGAGCCAACCACTACAACTTCAAGCTACTACAACAACAGCAGAGCCAACCACTACAACTGGAGCTACTACAACAACAGCAGAGCCAACCACTACAACTGGAGCTACTACAACAACAGCAGAGCCAACCACTACAACTGGAGCTACAACAACAGCAGAGACAACACTACTACAACAACAGAGCAACAACAGCCACTACAACAGCCACCAACAAGCACACAGCAGCAGACTGTCCAACCACAACAGCTGGAGCTACTACAACAACAGCAGGTCCACCACTGCACAACAACTGGAGCTACTACAACAACAGCAGAGCTACCCAACCACTACAACTGGAGCTACTACAACAACAGAGCCAACCACTACAACTGGAGCTACTACAACAGCCAACCACTACAACTGAGCAGCTACTACAACAACAGCAGGTCCCACTACAACAACTGGAGCTACTACAACAACAGCAAGCCACTACTACAACTGGAGCTACTACAACAACAGCAGAGCCAACCACAACAACTGAAGCTACTACAACAACAGCAGATCCCACCACAACAACTGGAGCTACTACAACAACAGCAGAGCCAACCACGACAACTGGAGCTACTACAACAACAGCAGAGTCAACCACTACAACTGGAGCTACTACAACAACAGCAGGTCCCACCACTACAACTTCCCACCACGACAACAGCTACTACAACAACAGCAGAGCCAACCATGACAACTGGAGCTACTACAACAACAGCAGAGTCCCAACCACTACAACTGGAGCTACTACAACAACAGCAGAGCCAACCACTACAACTGGAGCTTCTACAACAACAGCAGAGACAACCACTACAACTGGAGCTACTACAACAACAGCAGAGCTACAACCAGCAGGCCAACCACAACAACTGGAGCTACTACAACAACAGCAGGTCCCACTACAACAACTACAACAACAGCAGAGCTACTACAACAACAGCAGAGCCAACCACTACAACTGGAGCTACTACAACAACAGCAGGTCCCACCACAACAACTGGAGCTACTACAACAACAGCAGAGTCAACCACTACAACTGGAGCTACTACAACAACAGCAGAGCCAACCACAACAACTGAAGCTACTACAACAACAGCAGGAGTCCCAACCACTCCCACAACTGGAGCTACTACAACAACAGCAGAGTCAACCACTACAACTGGCAGCTACTACAACAACAGCAGATAGCCAACCACTACAACTGGAGCTACTACAACAACAGCAGAGCCAACCACTACAACTGGAGCTACTACAACAACAGCAGAGCCAACTACTACAACTGGAGCTACTACAACAACAGCAGAGTCAACCACTACAACTGGAGCTACTACAACAACAGCAGATACCACCACGACAACTGGAGCTACTACTACAACAACAGCAGAGCCAACCACTACAACTAAAGCTACTACAACAACAGCAGAGTCCCAACCACAACAACTACAACAACACAGAGCTACTACAACAACACTGCAGAGCCAACCACAACAACTGAAGCTACTACAACAACAGCAGCAGGTCCAACCACGACAACTGGAGCTACTACAACAGCAGGTCCCACTACAACAACTGGAGCTACTACAACAACAGCAGAGCCAAACCACTACAGCTGCAGCTACTACAACAACAGCAGGTCCCACCACGACAACTGGAGCTACTACAACAACAGCAGATTCCACCACTACAACCTTCAGCTACTACAACAACAGCAGAGCCAACCACTACAACTGGAGCTACTACAACAACAGCAGAGCCAACCACTACAACTGGAGCTACTACAACAACAGCAGAGCCAACCACACGACAACTGGAGCTACTACAACAACAGCAGATACCACCACGACAACTGGAGCTACTACAACAACAGCAGAGCCAACCACTACAACAACAACAACTGGAGCTACTACAACAACAGCAGATACCACCACGACAACTGGAGCTACTACAACAACAGCAGAATCACCAGGTACACTACTACTACAACAACAGCAGGTCCCACCACAACAACTGGAGCTACTACAACAACAGCAGGGCCAACCACTACAACTGGAGCTTCTACAACAACAGCAGATACCACCACGACAACTGGAGCTACCACAACAACAGCAGAGCCAACCACTACAACTAAATCTACTACAACAACAGCAGGTCCCACTACTACAACAACAGCAGGTCCCACCACATGACAACTGGAGCTACTACAACAACAGCAGAGCCAACCACTACAACTGGAGCCTACTACAACAACAGCAGGGCCAACCACTACAACTGGAGCTACTACAACAACAGCAGAGCCAACCACTACAACTAGATCTACTACAACAACAGCAGGTCCCACTACTACAACAACAGCACGTCCCACCACAACAACTGGAGCTACTACAACAACAGCAGAGTCAACCACTACAACTGGAGCTACTACAACAACAGCAGAGCCAACCACTACAACTGGAGCTACTACAACAACAGCAGAGCCAACCACTGACAACTGGAGCTACTACAACAACAGCAGATGGGCCCACCACAACAACTGGAGCTACTACAACAACAGCAGATACCACCACGACAACTGGAGCTACCACAACAACAGCAGAGCCAACCACTACAACTGGAGCTACTACAACAACAGCAGGTCCCACTACTACAACAACAGCAGGTCCCACCACAACAACTGGAGCTACTACAACAACAGCAGAGCCAACCACAACAACAACAGCAGTCCCCTACAACAACAGCACCAACAACAACTGGAGCTACTACAACAACAGCAGGGCCAACCACTACAACTGGAGCTTCTACAACAACAGCAGATACCACCACGACAACTGGAGCTACTACAACAACAGCAGAGTCCCAACCACTACAACTGGAGCTACTACAACAACAGCAGGGCCAACCACTACGATTGGACCTACTACAACGACAGCATTCCCTACAACTACAAAACTTCCAGGTAATTCCATCTGTGTCCAAAAACTCAAACATAATCACTATCACAAAATTCTATAAATGCTTATATTGTTGTTGTTTTTTTCTTTGTTATGTTTTAAGATCCCTGTGAGGTCAACACATGTGGCGTTGGGAGCACTTGTGAGCCCCGTGTTGGACCTGACTATGTATGCTTGTGTTTGCCGGGTGATTTCTACAATTCTGATACCAGAAATTGTGAGAGGGGTAAGTATTTGTTTACATACCACCACTATGTGGTGACTTAATGAACTGATAATAATACAAAAGTGTAGGCCTGAATTCCAAGTACCTGTACAAGACCAGTACTAGATCTGTCTGCAAACAAAATCTACCATTATATTTGCTGCAGGCTTAAGGCGTATATTAATTGTAGAGATAAAGTAGGGATGAAAAAGCATATTTCAGGCATTCAGATACTTGAATCATATCTGTTGATAAATGGTTACAGCAGGAGTGTGTATACAACTTTAATAGAATGATGTTTTCTTATTTCAGCCAAAGTTTTCCCTGGACAACTAAATGTGTCCGGATTAGAATATGATGAGAAGATGGCTGACAAGTCATCACCAGAATTTAAAAAAGCCTCAGAAGAAATTATTGGGGAGGTAAGCAATCAGTTATCTTTTTTTCAATTGCTTCCATGTTTTTAGCAACCGTCATCTACTGAGCTGGACCTCCTTGCTGACACACATTTAATTTTCCAGTGGATGTATGAACCAACTGCGAACTGTTTCAGAATATCTTGTGCATCCACAAAGATGCCAGCTGTTTCATGTAAAAATTAAAAAATGATATATGAGTCATCTTTTTTGTCCTTTTAAAATGTTTAATATTTTTTATGCCAAAATACACTTAGGAAGAACTCTTTGTGGAGGTTACTGACGAAAATGACAATTATTGAACCCTGATGCGTGTGCACATAATGAATGTAAAATGTTGCTGCACCATAGCTATCAAAACAAAATAATCCCAGGAGCGAACCTTATCCAAAGAGGCTGGGCATTCATAGTCAGATGAGGGACTAATCAAAATGGTATTTTCTTTCCAAAACACAGCTGAACACTGTTTTCGATAAATCTGTTGGTTACTCTGGATCTATAGTGCTGGAACTCAAGTAAGACTGTGTCTCTATCTAGAACCATAATTTCTACACTTACAGCATATTGCGCTTAAAAATTACAGAATATTATCATCATTAAGTGAAATTAAGTATTCGTATAATTAAGTAAGACTTTTCCTCTCAGCAGACCTAGATCAACGAGAAAGGTTTGGTCAAGAGCACAGAATGGGGTCACTGCAGTTGTGGACATCATCTTCAATGCAAATGCAGAAATCACAACAGAAACCATTAATGACTGAGATTAGTAATTCTACATGTAAGAACTGTTCTCTGAACCTTGGAACCTTTGAAGGTAAGTGTGTATATACACAACACCATTTGTTCAAGTTTGAAGGATTAAATTGCAACACAAATCTGAAATCAATGAATTAATGAATCTTCCAAATAACTACCCCCCCCCCCCAGCACCGCACACACACATATAGTATTTATACAAACTGAGCTATTGTATTTCATGTATTTCACTGTGATTGCACCTTATTTAATTACACGTAACAAATACTTAATTAATAAAAGTGCCGTTTTACTGCTCATGCAGGTAAAGAATGACTTCCTTCAGGTCATACTGGGATTTCAGCCTGAACAATCCCAACATCATAATCATATACAATTTTTTTTAGTTTTGTACAAATTTTGTACCACCGTTCTTATTTGAGTCAAGTGTACTAAGACTCTCCTCTTTTGTTTTCTTTATTTAAAGCGGAAAACCTGTGTAATAAACAGAATGCCTGTGAAAATACTACTGCAACATGCTTTTCTGAACATGGATCTTATAACTGTACATGTAAGGAGAACTACATTAAGACGGACTTCAGTTCCAGAATGTGCATTGGTAAGAGCATTTAGTGTGTGGGAGTGTGTCTGTGTGTGTGTGTGTGTCTTGTAATAACCTTTTTATCTAATCTACAGACTAATTAAAACTTTTATACCTTTGCAGCTTGTCCCAATGGTCAAAAAGCTGATGGTTCCGGAAAATGCGTAGAGTAAGTGCTTAAATGTCATATCATGTTTTGTAACTCTAACAATTAGTATCTATCTAACTATATTACAGCATTTCATACAAATCACAGTTAGGAGTATATTACCTATGTTTGCAGAGAGCTTGGGTATAAATAAAATTGTAAAAATGACAAATAAATGAATTGAATTAATTTTTCTGTCTTTCAGTTGTCCATTTGGTTATTCTGGTTTAAACTGCAATGAAAGTGAGTATCCAGTGTGTGTTTGACTATGAAGGCAAGAAAAAAAAAAGACAAGCATATTATAGGTTCTGTTTTAGAGAAAGTATTATTAAAGTCATTCAAATAGCGAAGCCTTGTTATTAATGTTCATGTCACTGTGATTTTCTAGCAACGAAGCTGACGCTGGTAATTGTTGGCTCTGTGCTTGGGGGACTGCTGCTCATCACTCTCATACTTCTGTCTTTGGTGAATCACATGTGAGTTTCTCATCTCATTTGTTCATTCACCCACTTCTGCTAGTCATTCATCATTGTCTCTGCCACATCTTTGCCATGCTTTTCTCTCACTTATGCTATACGTTGACTTCATGCAACCTGGCACATTATTTATGAATTATTATAATTCTTTATTATGACAAGGTAGCCTGGTTGTTTTAACCAAGCAAACATTTTTTTGCAAACATTTTCAATTAAAGAAAAGTCCATTTACAAATGTAGTATATAATACAGAAATATATATGTTTGTTCTATATCTTAGATCCTTGAAGAAGAGCTTCAAGAAGAACAACAATGCAGACACTTGGAAACCTGACGTCAGCCATGCTCCTCCTAAGTCACCAGTGGTTAACAGCAGCTTTGCAGGCAGCCAGGTTAACGGGTCAGCCAACGCTTTTGCCAATGCTGGGGTGTTTAGGATCCCACGGGCCACTGTCACCAGAAACGTGGACAGCAGGACCAACCTGGAAATGATGCCAAGCAACAGCCGACAGGACCTGTTTCCTGCGGGGAGGAATGGGGTAAGTAAAGGGTCTTAGCTCTTGGAACAGAAAGAGCCAAAGCAGAAAATGTAGAAAAGAAATGGAAAAACTCACTGCTAAAGGAATTTTCTTTTCATTGCAGCGGCTGTACGACAACCCTGATGACACAAACCCATATGCTCAGGCTCGACCTCAGAGCAACCCCTACAGCCAGAATCGAGCTCAGATCAAGCCGTATTCTTTGATGCAAGGCCTGACGAACCCTAACTACCTGAATGATGAAGGAGGACGATTCAGTTATTAAGGAACCAAGTTTATCCTGCAGTCATATTTTCCCAGATCAAAAACTTTGTTTCAAAGATTAGTTGTAATGGTATCCTCCCCCCACCCCTCCCCCCAAGTTAACTGGAACTTATCTTATGTGCCAAGATAAGCAGCAGGTTTTTGTAAACACAGGGTCTGTTTCAACTCATTTCAGGCTTTCACAAACTTCCTAAACTTCAACTTCAACCTCAACAACAGGTTATTTATCATTTGTTACTATTATTTGTTATTATTTGCTACAGTTATGAAAAAAGACTATTTTAATTAACAGTAAACAAGTCAAACTGAGCAGCTACTAAACTAAGTCCGTTAAAAAAATTGCTTTTATTTGTTTTTATTTTAGTTTTATGAGTTGTTGATGATAACAAGCATTTCACTAAAAGTGTTCTTTTTCTGGGAAGCATAATCCCTCCTGCGCATCACACATGAACATGAACAGCTGGTTTTAGGTGCACTGACTCAATGAAGGCACAGCTGCATTAAGCAAACCTGAAGGAAAACATGCTTGTGGAGTTAAACAGCTTTAATAATAATTGCTCTTCCTGGTAAATAAAGCATTAAAATGGAGAGCCACGTTCATTGCATCACTGATGGGGATCGTGTTACAGCCAAGGGCATAGCAGGGACCCAGCATGTGTCTCCAATGACAGGGCCTGTCATGGACCAGTCAACACTGTATGGTCATTTCTCAGTACTTTTATCAACAGTCAAGGAAAGTCTGATTTACACCAAGAATATCAAATTATTTAAGATAGTTGAAAGAGAAATTTGTTCTCAGACCAGGCTGACACCCAGAGATCAGGATCTGTTTGCTATCACTCTGCTGTCCAGTTATTATCTCACTTGTCGATGAATTTACAAATAATCGTTTCTTATGGAAAATGTTTTAAGTTTGCGATGTTTCACGATTTCGTTTTTTTTTTTGGGGGGGTGTTTTTTTGTGAATGAGACAAGCAGTCAGTCCCTCCATATATTTTATAATATTTACTACATTGAAGTTGTTTGGCATTCTGTTTTGTATAACTGAGAATATTTAACTAATTTTTAATGTATGACTGATACCATGCTGTTATTCAACAAGAACGAAATAAAAGAACAATACTTTAAAATTGTATTTTGAAATTGTAATATTGTAATTAATCTCTGTGTCTATATATTATTTAATTCATTTTAACTTTGCAAAAGTTTCAATAGATTATTTTTCAAATAAATATTCTGTTTGTTGGCTCTATTTTGTGTCTTATATGTTTACCAAGGTATAACTGTCTAACGAATTTATGTTATGTTACAGTAATGATAAAAAAATATAACCTGATATCCTATTATTATTCCTATTACCCTATTATTATTATTATTATTATTATTATTATTATTATTATTATTATTATTATTAAGAAGTAAAATATGTTACCCTACATCATTAGACCATTACTAGTTTGGCTTCACTAAAAATGTTTTCATTAATAAGAAAGGATAACCCCAGCTTTTACTGAAAACAAGGAAACTTGTTTAAATCGAAATGAATTTCTGGCAGAACATCAGATTCTTTCTTTTTCCTCTAATCTACGCACAACGCAATAGGTTGCCATTTGTGCTCTAATACTGTCATCTAGTGGACACTTAGTCAAACACACCACATTAAATCGCTACATTCAGTAGCAGTAGTAGCAGTAAATCAGTAATAAATAATTGGTAGCCTTCAGAAATGCAGATTCGAATAATTCCACTGTAAAACAATATCATTTCTTAAACCCAATTCAATCAATATGATTTCTAGACCTAAATTCCTTGTAAGGTAGGTTGAGTGAATGCAATGGTTGTGTGAAGAGTAGCATCCAATTTTAAACCCTTTTAAAAATAAAAAAAATTCAGGCTTTAACAGGTCATTTTCTGTTGCCTTCAGATGTACAAATCTGACGTATTAATACGTGAGCAAAACCAAGTGCGTTCAGTGTGCACTGTTGTCTACTCAATGACAGTGTATTTTTTTGTTACAACCACTTGGGCATGCCACAGTTTTCCTTTTAAAAAAACAAAAAAGTTGTCTATCTGACAGCTGACATTCATGCATAAAGGTTTGTGTGTCCACAAGATGGAGGTGCCCAAGCTTGACCACTGCTTTTTTTCTGCAGCTTAAGTCTAATTCTAATGTCATTTGGTGTAAAACATTTAAAGGACAGTCAGTGTATCCAAATATATTTGAGTTACAGTATAGCATGTTTTTTTTTAAGTCTACCTCCTCTGGATTTCTGTTTCTCTAGAACAAATATGTAGATCTTCAGTGTTAAGACATAAAAAATTCTGAAAGCAAATTTAATTTAATTTGAAAGCAAATCAATAGTATGTGTCATTTTTAAAAGCACTGCAACAACTGGCATTTCTTAATGGCTTGCAACAACTAGTTATATCAGATAGAAAAACACAAGTCCAAATACTGTTCAGCTGTAAATGTAGCTTTTTCCACAAAGCAATATTCATTTGTGTTATAAACCAGCTTACTGTGACAAGGCCAGTATTGTAAAATGCAATAAAGAAGCCAGTAAAAGCTGCCAGTAGAAACTACTTTGACAACTGTAAATATGATGATGTCTTAATTATGTGGCAATGATTTGATTTTAACATGCCACACACAGCTTCTCTCAGTTATGTTTTTATTGTTTTGCTCAAACAGGGTGAAATTCATGGACACACTGAAACCTCAAATAACTGTCTGCATTAATCAATCTAAGCAATCATAAAGATACACGGTGGTTTTGCAAAAAATGTCATCAATGCACAATAAAAGTCATACAATAAAACCCAATATTAAAGCCTTGTACACCAACTTTTCCTTATATTCAATTAAGTATGTTGTATCAATAATATCTATTACACATAAATTTTATTTTGGGGTTATTCAGTAAATAAAGCATGCAAATTGTGCTGAACTGGTGTTTCGTAGGTGAGACATCTTTATTAACCTTGGTTTCACACAGTTTCAGTGTTAACTTCCTGCCCGTTGTACAAAAATGAGAAGCTACTTTTTCTTGCTGATGTAGACAACATACCAACAGGTAAAAGTTAATCTTAGATGAAGTTTATGCAAAGGAGCGAGCCATAAAAAGCTGTATTACTCTGTGTCACATTAGTGGCCTGTTGGATGCTCCGGGTTAGACATCTCAGTCCCAAAGGCAGTATCTTCCCCTGGTTCATTTGAGTTGACAAAGGCAGAATTAGCATGAGTGTACACACTCTGTCAAACTAACACCAGAATTAAATAATGGACCCTAACGGTCTACATCTTCTTCTTCTGTTGCTGCTGTCCCAAGGAGTACAACTTGCTCAAGGTATGTGTATATTCTTGATTTTACAACAATACATTGAGAGTGTAATGAAGTAGAAGTAATGGGAGTAATGAGAGTAGAATAAAGTAGAAAAAAAGTGACTGGTCATTTGTGAGATTTTGGATGTTTGTGTCATCATGGTGCTTTTGTAACCAAAATACTGAGCTTTCAATTAATTCACAATTTCAGTAACTTTTGAGCTACATGAGAATGCTCAGAGATTCCTGCATCTGAATAATAATAATGTAATTTGAATAATAAAATTTAAGAGTTTTCCTCAAAAGTATATTAGTACCTAGAAGGAAATTAACAAAATTCATCTCTATGCTAAGTTTTTAGAAAGCAAACTTTACACCACAAATTTACAAATGTTTGACTTTTTGTGATGTATTTGTGTTTCATTCAAAATGAAATTTTGAAAAATACTAAAAAGTCATTGAATAGTGAATGAATACACAGGTGATACAAAGTGCACATCTCTTTGCTGATTCAGACATCAATAATCTATTTTAAACGATGGGCCCTATACTCCAAGGTCATAAGATGGACTATTCATTCATGGTGAAGAATTAACTATCCTTTAAAGGCCAAATCACATGTTTTAATGTCCAAATGTTGCGGGAGTGTGGCTGCAGCTGTCATAAATATAGTAACTCATTGTCAAGGAAAATAAAATGTTAAAGTTATGTTGGTTGGTGTTGGTCATTAAAGCAAAATGGGCACCTGACACCCAAAAAAGTTCAACCAACACCAGTGTTTTTCAAATAGCACCGGGGGTGGGGAGGAGATGGGGGGGGGGCACAAGAAGTACACAGTAGGAAGTACAAAGTAAATGCAAATGTTATGCACTTTTCATCCCTTCTGATAAGCTAAAATATAAGCAATATTGTTGCAAATTTTGCACAAAAAAACAAAACAAAAAGTCATATACCTTTTTTAAAAGGAAGAAGCTGATGAAGCTGACAAGTGACTAATGTTTAAATGTTT
This sequence comes from Scortum barcoo, assembly GCA_023238725.1. NCBI lineage: Eukaryota > Metazoa > Chordata > Actinopteri > Centrarchiformes > Terapontidae > Scortum > Scortum barcoo. The sequence goes on from CM041542.1 coordinate 10,154,468, forward strand.
AAAAGTTTTGAATGTTACTGTGTCTATAAAAATGCACATCCCAGTGAATCATTTGCACTTTTTTCTGTTTTGAGAATCACACAGGCTGAGCAGTCTTGTTTAAATGTTACAAATTGAGTTAATAAACTGAACTTGGAAATTGTTTTTAAGTTGTTGCAGATGTTATCTCAGCTCATTTTATTAATCTATTTTGATAATCAGGTGATTGTATGCAGAATGCTGGTGCCAGCAACTCATACAGTGGTTTGTACAGATAAAAAAATAAGTATTATCAGGTTCTCAATAGTATTTCAATTCAGGGGGGGGGCACGTGAAAAAAATTTCTGTCCCCTAGGGGGGGCATGACAGAAAATAATTGAGAACCACTGACCACCACAGTATTAAATGTGTAAATGACCTCTGTAACTCTGTAACTCTGTAACCTCTGTAAGCCCACACCATGCCCATAAAAATATGAATGATGACAAATGTTTGAAATCTGTCCGTCTGTCTCTGTGTGTGTTTACTGCAGGAAGGTGTGACAGCACAGAGTTTCAGTGCACTAGTGGACAATGCATCGACATAGCCTGGAGGTGTGATGGGACCAAAGACTGCACAGATGACTCAGATGAGCTGAACTGCTGTGAGTATTACAGCGAATTACTGGAAACACAGCACAAAGCAAAACCCATGTAAAAACCCAGTTATTTTATAAATTCACCAAACAGATGTGTGAATATCTGTGTTATAATATGGGAAAATAAAATCTGGGAGCAAAAAAAAAAAATTAAGAAACATAAAACCAAACCCAAACACAGAGCCACTATCATAAATGAATGAACTCTCCTATTGTTTTGTAATATGTGGCAGCATCTCCATCATGCACCTCTCAGGAGTTTAAGTGCGTGACGAGCGGTGAATGCATCTCTTTGGGATTCGTCTGCGATGGGGAGGAAGACTGCATCGATGGCTCAGATGAACAGAGAACCTGTGGTATGTATGTGAGCAATTTTTTTTTTTTTGTGCTGTTTTTAAGAATGAGAGATTGAAATTATGTGGTTGTTTTCTGTACACACTGCATGTGGTCTGTGAATAAGAGGTGCTGTATGGTTCTTCAAACACTCATACAATGTGTGCTGAACACTGGCTCAAAGTACAGCATACAACATTTCTATCACTCAGAAGATTGTGGAATGTGAAAATCTGCTGGCTCCTGTGCAGTAATGACAAGTAAAACCACTAGGGGGCCACATCATCTCATCATAAAAACATCAGCCAAGTTCACATGAAACTTGTAATGCGTGTGAATAAACTTTACACCACAATCCAAATGTCTCTAAAGTGAAGAACATACTTGAGATAAGAACACACTTGTCCCAAACTCAGTGAGATATTTACTTTTAGTATTTTAGTAGGAAACAGATTATTGTAGGTGAAGGTATTACTGTGTTTTGACCAGTAATAATGCCAATTGACAAAATGTCCCACACTCTTTGGTTGCAGTTGACAATCTGCCCTTTAAACATCATATTTACATTCCAAATTACAAGTCTAATTCTCCCTGCAACATAGCATTTTGAAACAAAACCTACTCACCACTTTTGGTTAAGGTGGACGGACCTGCAGCCCAGACCAGTTCACCTGCCAGGAGGGCCAGTGCATCCCCAGCAAATATAGATGTGACCGTGTGAAGGACTGTGTGGACAACTCTGATGAGAACAACTGCAGTAAGACCTCTACAGTAAACTTACCTCACTGTGTTTTAATATCAGTCCATGCTGCACAATCTGAAAGTTGATAATTTAGTTCGTTTAATAAAGAGATTAAACTACTGTTTTTGGCAGACTATCCAAGTTGCACTGAGAAGACGTGCGCTAACGGGGCCTGTTACAACAACTCTCAGCACTGCAATGGTCTACAGGACTGCAGAGATGGCTCTGATGAATTCAACTGCAGTGAGTAGACTCATGGGAAATGCCAGTGTTTAATTGGCAGCGATGGTTTTGCAGATATTTCAGATCAATGTTCTGTTCTACAACATCAATCAACATCAATCAACAGCTGGGACTTCCTTATCTAAACTTCAAACACGTGCCCAGACATGGCAGAGAGATGAACACTGGGATGAAAAATTCTGTCAGCTACAAAATAAGACCATTATGTACCATGGACATATTGGTATTAATGAAGTACAGTTACTCTAATACATATTGGGACTGCAGCCAAACACATTGTTTGGTGGAAGCAGCTCGCACATGTTCAACATGTCATCTACAAAATGTAAAATAACTTAACAACAATAACCTAAGTAAATATTTAAAGCAGTTAATATTTTTTCATGCTGGCTGGATAAAAGAGAGAATTGTCATTTGTCTTGTCTCTACCATTGGAAATATACTACATATAATATGTAGGTATTTGTTCAGTTGTTTCCTCTAATGCATTTTAACTTGGTCCATAAATTTAAATGATCATTTTAGCTATAGTTCTGTTTTCTTTCCTCGGCCTAGCTATGCACAGTTTTATAGTAACAAGATAATTGTAGCTAAATCGATGAACTACAACTCAAACCTTGTACCTTTTGAAACTGAAACTTATTCTACTGTTGCTTCAGTTCCGGTTGCCTATACTTTAGGTAACTAAAGGCTCAAGCGGGCCCCACGTATTTCCAAATGTTGAATCTTTTCTTAAATTCGGCCATTGTGTTTTATTTCCAGCGACCCAGCACTGTCCCATCCACCAGTATCAGTGCACAAATGGCTACTGCATTCCATATTCCTTTGTGTGTGACCACTGGGATGACTGCGGGGACAACAGTGACGAACAAGGCTGTGGTGAGGATGAAAGTGACTCAACAGACGTTTAACAGAAATGCAACTCTAATGACCCTGAGGCTCTTTTGTATCATAAATAGTGTTTTAACCTTTTTTCAACCCAATAGTCAGTCGTTAAGTTAATAATCGATGCAATCTTGTGAAAAGACAGGCCTGATTTTCAAACATGAAGGGAAGAACTGCAACAGCGCTAAACCAAAAATTCAAGGTTTTCTTATTTTCAGGTTGCTCAACACATTGCACCATGTCCAGTTGTATATAGCATCTAAATGTAATATTTCAAAGTAGCAATTGGAAGATGAAAGACTGGTTGGAAGATGATTAAACTACTGGAAAATTTGGGCGTGTAATTGTTGTATTTTAGTGTTTATTGTTTCACACATTGTGAAAGTTGACAGACCTACTGCTTGTATGTCCAATCACTGTATACTAAAAGTGTCAAATATTCAGCTCAAGTAAAACAAATGTCAACATTTCTAAGTTTAAAATGATGTAAACCAGAATAAGTTGTATGTGTTTGTTCTTTAGCGTACCAGAGCTGCAGTGGCAGTGAGTTCACATGCTCCAGTGGCCGTTGTATTCCTCAGAACTGGGTGTGTGACAAGTTCAACGACTGTGGGGACTACAGTGATGAGAGAGGATGTGGTGAGAAAACTCATTCATAATACTAAATTATTTAAACTAAATAAACATTGCACAAACGTGAGTCATGTTGATAAAGGAACATGAAAAAACAAATGACTCTGTCCCATTATGTAATGTAAGAAATGTAAAGACCAGTCTAAAAGTGTATATATCTTGGCTTAGGTTCATTGACAAAATAATGACTGAACGGTGCCTTTCATGGGGCACACTTTTATCACAGTGGATACTGTTAAGTTTTGGAATCACACCTCAAAAGTTCAAATTTTGATTCAATTAATCAAAATAGCATCACTGAATGAATTGAATGTGGAGACCTGTGGTGATTCATCATTTTCCATGGATTTTGTAGATAGTAACTCTCGAGGCTGTTACCCTGGGGAGTGGGGATGCCCAAGCTCGACAGCATGTATACCAGTGAGCAAAGTGTGTGATGGCAGGCCCGACTGTCCTGGAGGAACAGACGAGACAAACTCCACAGCACAGCAAACCTGCAGTGAGTCACACAGATGTATATTTTTCATATGGGTTAGAGAAATCTACACAAGTCCCACATTAAATCACAGAAAACTGCCTATCCAAATGTATTTTTATGCCTACAGAAAATTGCCTGATCAGAAGAACTACGCTGAATTAAATGTTGCCTAAGTGAAAGAGATCTAGTCACGTGTAGGAACATCCCACCTTTGCACCTTTATAAATGTAGATGCAAGGGTTTTAGACATTATAGCGTATTGTACTCGTAAATGTTTGTCAGAAGTCAGCTGTTGAGACCGTGATGTGATTATAGCTTTCCCTTCCTGGTTGAAGATTAACAGTTTTTCAGGGAATTTTCACAAGGTGAACAATAATGGAGAGGTGATGATGGCTGTAATGCTGGTCATGACACTGATAATGATCCTGTGGCAGGCAAAGTTACGTCCACCAATGTAAAAACCTTGACTTGACTTTTTCGCACAGGCTTGGACCGATGCTCCACCTTGAGCTGCGAGTACCTCTGCCACATATCTCCTCAGGGAGGTGCTTGCTACTGCCCTGATGGCTTCATTGTAGCCAATGACAGCCGTACCTGTATAGGTGAGTGCTGTGTATCTTGTATATATCAAAACAACATTTATATTTGTGGCATCGTCGATAGAAGTAGATTCTCAGCTATTGACAGCATATATTGGTTCTGGGAAGCGTCTTTAAATATATGTGTTTTTAGTTTACAGTTTTAAGTATCCCAGAACATTAGTATTAAACTTCGGCTTGTTGACCATAAAACATTTGGTCAAATGTTTTTTTTTGTTTGTTTTAGTCAGTCTTGAAAAGTTACAATTACTGGCTTAATTTCACGGCACCCTGATTGCAAATTACTGGTATAGATCCTCATCCCCATGTGTTTTATTTATTAAAAATTGGCTGCTTGTTTTATTTCCTAGACTACGATGACTGTCAGATCTGGGGGATCTGTGACCAGCTGTGTGAGGATCGTCCTGGGACACACCACTGTAGCTGTGCTGATGGATACTTCGTGGAGCAGGGTCATGTCTGCAAAGCCAACGTGTCAGGTACAGGGACACACACACGCAGTCGTTTCATTTATATCTGCTGCTACATAACCTGTGAGGTGTTTTAAAGATCAACATGACATAGTTAAAGAGACAACAGAGGGGGGGTTTGTTTTATACATGTATGATGTTGATATCTCAGATAACATTTTTTTCACTGCTGAGGTGCAACACCTGTGTTTTCCAGCTGGAATACCGCAGCTCATTTTTACCAATGGTGGTGATGTAATGATGGCTGATATACATGGCCGCTTTGCCAGGATTCTGGTGCCGTCCCAAAGCAAAGGTTATGCTGTGGGGGTGGCCTACCACTGGCACAGCAGCACAGTCTTCTGGAGTGATACGTACACCAAAAAGGTGAGTCTGGATCATTGTCATTTATTATGGCATTTCTGATGACAATTTCTCCTTCTTCATGTGTTCTTTGTATGATTGCAAAAAGGTGCTTGTGAGTATCCCAGTAACATTGTATGTAAAAGTGTTGTTTAATGTCAAGGGCACTAAAGCAGAGGTTGAGTTGGGATGAAAGAACTGTTAATCCCAAACCCTCCCCTTCTTTTTCAAGGTATACTCTGCCAACTACAATGGGGGTGACATTAAGGAGGTTCTTACTGCTGCAGTCCACAGTGTCCAGAACCTCGCTGTGGACTGGGTCAATTTCAAACTCTATGTCTTAGAGGCCACGGTGGAGCGCATCGACATGTGTGACTTTAATGGAGGGAATCGGGTGACACTGGTGGCTGAAAACCTGCAGACTCCTCATGGCCTGGCCCTGGACCCCACAGTGGGGTGGGTTGAAATGATTTGCCTATGAATCTGCTGAGAATGGCATGCACATGGAAAACCACATCAGCCTTCTGATTTTGATTAGATAATACAACAAAATGTAATACTGTGATCCATGTCAATATTGGCAGTTAAATTAATATTAGTATTCATTTTAGCACAACACTAGAAGCAACACTAGCAAAACACTAGCACGACAACACTAGCACAACAACATCGGGGGAAGAGATGAGTACTTTGAAAGGTCATTGCTGTAATACTATTAGTCTGATTTTTGTTTTCTTGTTTTTCCAAGGTCTGTTTATCAATTAAGCTAATCAGTAAAAGTCAAGTTATGGTCAAATACAAAATAAATCAGTGGCACTTTCAAATGAATGTAATTCTATTATACCAAAATGTCCACCTGATCCCTTAAAGTCTTTATTTTTTGGTTGTTTGCAGCTACATGTTCTTCACAGACATGGGTGTTGCCAGTGAGCAGATGAAGCTTGAACGTGCCTTCATGGATGGCAGTAACCGCGTGGAGCTGGTGAAGAGCAGACTTGGCACGCCGACAGGAATAACCCTGGATATTGTCACGCAGAGGATCTACTGGTCTGACAGCCACTTTGACACGGTGGAGACTGTCACCTACAGTGGTTTGGACAGGTAAAGTTGGCGCTGAAAATGTTGTCATTAAAGGTTTCTCCTCTTCCGGGGAGTAACTTTAGGCTAAAAAAAAAAGGAGACAATGACGCATCCATGTTGTGCTCTCTGTGATGGCCACTCTTGGGTGCTGTTGTTTCTCAGGAAAATAGTCCTCAATGGCGGGACCCAGGCTCCACATCCCTTTGGAATTGCTGTGTTTGAGAACCATGTTTTCTTCACCGACTGGACCAAGATGGGTGTGGTGAGAGCCAACCGCTTCAACGGCAGCAACCCAGCACTTCTCTATCGTACCACGATGAGGCCGGGGCATGTTGTGGTCTCACATCCCGTCATGCAGCCTGTTGGTAAGGAGAGTATCAAGTCAGATTGAAACCAGTGGTCAGAGAATCCCCAGTGTTTCCCAGTGTAATTAATTCTAACTGAATTTTATATTTTTCTATTTGGTTTCCTTTCTCAGTAGAAAATTATTTTTAAATACAAACAGTCCAACCCACTCTGTCAGTCTGAATCTCATGCGCTATGTTTATGAATGAATACTACACCCATAAGCTGTCATAAAATGGCCACATCTGTCACATCCTACAGTGATGAACCCTTGCGGCAGGCACAATGGCGGTTGTCAGCACATTTGTGTATTGAGTCACCGGTCTGACAATGACGGTCTGGGCTTCCGCTGCAAGTGCCGCCATGGTTATGACCTGCAGCCCGACCGTCAGACCTGCTTTAGTAAGTTTCCCCTGATTGAGAGAAAAATGAATGTTTAGAGTCAGTCTGTGATTCAGTTCACAATATTTTCTGCTTGTCTTTTTAATCAGTGATAAAACAAGAACATATTTTTCCTTCTCAAATATTTTTATATATTTTATATTTTCATTATATATCTTTAAATGTGCAGAGATTTAGGATGAAATTATTTAGACCATGTGGTTGCCTGCTAGTAACCACCACTCACTCCTTGAACAGAGGTGAAGGACTACTTGTTGTTGGCCACATCTCTGGGGGTGCGAGGAATCCCGCTGAACTTATCCCTCCAAGAGGACATCACATTGCCCCTCACGGGTCTCGGGACCCATTTCTCTGGATCTGCTGTGGAGTTTGATGGCAATGAAGAAGCCATTTTCTACAACGACCGGTCCAGGGGCCTCGTCTATAAGTCGAACCTCAATGGCACTGGTGAATTTTTGTTAGATTTGTGTTCTAACAAGATCATGTTTTGTTTCTGTTGTTAGTTAGTTCAATTGTTAACCATTAGTTTAGAATCACAGTATTACATTTAGCTCTTCAGGCTCTGTTTTTGTGTCCCATCTCATTGCATTGATTTTCTCTATGCATTTTCAGTCCAGCGGATTTTGACAGGCTACAGAGTGGGAACAATTGACACCATGGCTTACGACTGGACTTCTAAAGTCTTGTTTTGGACCACAAGCACCTACAAGTCAGTTGTGGCTTTCAGAGTTGAAGACAAGTCCAGGCGAGACATTGTGACGGGACTGAAGAACCCAAAAGGAATCGCAATACATCCTAGCGCTGGGTGAGTGCTCAGGTTTATCAGGTGTAAATACAAGAGAGTGATCGGTTTGCTGTGCGGAGAGCAAGGGAATGATTTTGTTATATTTTGTTTTACTGACACTAAATAGATCTGTTCTCTCGTGTGTCTCATCAAATCCACAGCTACCTGTTTTGGTCTGACTGGTACCGTCCAGCAGTCATAATGAAAGGCTTCACCGATGGCAGCAATGCTGTTCCTCTTGTCAACACAACACTGGGATGGCCGTATGGACTCGCTGTCGATTATGTGTAAGCTCAGTGTTTACTTGCAGGTTTATGATGGTATCTCAGTGAATAACTCTTAGTATTTTTCAAGGGTGAAAAGAAGCTATGTCGAACTCTATTACTTCTGTATTCAGTTCTTAATTTCTTTTGATTGGTCTTCGACAGGATGGACAGGCTGTACTGGGTGGACTCCCAATTGGACCAAATTGGTCACATTGGCATTGAAGGCTACAACCGACAGATGTTTACGAATATCGGCCAGATCACTCAACCCTACTCTCTAACAATTTATTCAGGTGGGTTTCTTGACCTCTCCTCATGACTCCCACTTATTTTAACATACTGATATTACACAAGCACAGTATTATTCAGGTTTGTCTTCAGCTTTGACACAATAAAGCCTGAACTGTATTATGAATCTCTCAAAACTCTCGTATTTGTGAGATTATTTCCATTCAAATCAAAACGGGCATTAACACTGGGTTACTCGAATTAATGTAATGCTATAACAGCAGTATATCCTATCAACACATTAATGCTCAATACCATAAACAAGTGATGAATCTATATATATATATATAATCTATATATATTTTCTTTCTTGCTTATGGGAACGTTGTGTGTACTAACTCACACAAACTTTCCTTGGGAATTCATAATATTACTGACTCAACATTTCTCACTTGTGATGAGTTTATATACTTTGTTGTGCACATTCAACACAGCTGCACACAAATAAAATGTAGTAAGCCATTTATTTTAGCTCAAAATTTAATAAGCCATGCTGTAAAAATGAATATAATACAGTTATTTGTGCTTTTTTATTGTTTATATATGTTCTGAATGTGGATTTGTTTTTATTATCTTCACAAGTCTTTTTCTTCAAATCCATTTATTTCTGTTTTGCAGACTTCTTATATGTGTCTGATACAAGGACCAGAGCAATATTCGAGATGAGGAAGAGGGATGGAGGAGCAAACATTATGATCAGACAAGGAATCACCGGCATCATGAATCTCAAGGCGTACACAGCTGACCTCCACAGCAGTAAGCACAAACACACACACAGAACACTCCAGTCCTACAATAATTTATGCACAAATACAGATAACTGTGTGTATGAGCAGAACTAAGCAGTAACGAAAAGGAGTTAGAAAAGAAGACATGATATCCATATCACATTCTCAAAACAGAATAACTAATAACTGCAGGGCCAGGGTCATAGTTGATCTGTGAGTCAGCTGGATATAATAATCCAGAAACCCACTGACTGCCTCTTCATCATCTTTCTGACAGCGTTCACCAGCCGGTGCAATATGGTGCCCAACGGGCGCTGCAGTCACTTCTGCTTCCCGACTCCCTCCTTCAGCCGAGTGTGTGGGTGTCCGTATGGCATGAAACTTCAGACCAATCAGAGGGACTGCATAAAAGACGATTCTGTTCCCCCACCCGACAACAGCTGTGGCGACCTCGCCTTTGAGTGTGATGAAGGACGCTGTAGACCCAACTCCTACCGCTGTGACGGAATCGTTGATTGCGTAGATGAGACTGATGAGGCCAACTGCACCAACACAGGTGAGTGTTTACGAAAATGTGTGTGTTTGAGGAGTGGAAGTGGAAGGAAATTATTAAGCAAACAATTTCAAGAATCCCCCCCCCCACACCTGCCTGCCTCCCTCATGTGTCTTCACCAGGAGCGACCTGTTCTCCACATGCATTCACCTGCAACAACAGGCGCTGCATCATGTCTAGTTGGCGCTGCGATGGCATGGACGACTGCGGCGACGGCTCGGATGAAATGAACTGTCCCACTCGCCTGCCTACTACCTGTGCCGCCAACTACTTTACCTGCGATAACAACAGGTGTATTTCTAAAATATGGGTGTGTGACGGTGAAAATGACTGTGGCGACGGCTCTGATGAACACAACTGCAGTAAGTATGTTGGACCTTTCCAGCACAGTCACCAACCTGCATATAAAGTACTGTGCAGACAAATGTCTCCTTGTAAATGTAATGTAACAAAATTTGGATAAATGAGCTGCGTCTGCTATTGACAGATTCAACCATCACTACATGCCCTCCTGCGTACTTCCTATGTCCTGACCACCGCTGCATCCACAATTCCTACGTGTGTGATGGAGACCAGGACTGCCTAGATGGCTCTGATGAGAAAAACTGTGGTAGGGACCACTATAACTAAACCTTGTTGCGTTCTGTTTTGTTTATGTTCTCCATTTATGTAAGATGGAACAACTAGTTACTGAGTCAGTCTTTCATTTTCTTTTCTTTTCCCTCTTAATTTTCTCCTTCCCACCTCAAGAGTTTTCCTGTGCCTCCTATGAGTTTGCATGTGCCAGTGGAGACCAGTGCATCAGTTCGATATATCGGTGTGATGGAGTGTTTGACTGCAGGGACCATTCTGATGAACGAGACTGTCGTAAGCTTGCAACACCGAGTGGCACAATATATAACAAAATTGATTATGTCGGTTGTGTTATTTAGTGATGTAATTATGACTGAGCGCACCACTTCAAATTCTGCCTGCCTCATTATTGGCATAATTCAGTCTGACATGAATCAATTATTAATATTCCACCTGTCTTGATATTTGGTGTTTTACTCTCTTATGGTGACTTGCTGACAGTCATCAGTTCTTTTTAAATGTCTCTGGTCCCTCCAGCCAGTCGAGGTCCAGGCCTTTGTCACGACGACGAGTTCCAGTGCCAGATGGACGGTTTCTGCATACCAGATGAGTGGGAGTGTGACGGCCATCCCGACTGTGAGGACGGATCAGACGAACACAACTCCTGCCCACCTATCACTTGCAGAAGCAACTATTTCCAGTGTGCCAACAAGATGTGCATCCCGACAAGCTGGCTGTGTGACGGCGACAACGACTGCCGGGACATGAGTGATGAACAGAACTGCCCGACCCCTCCCTTTAGCTGTCCCTCTGGACAGTGGCAGTGTCCCACTGACCAGATGTGCATCGACCTGGACAAGGTGTGCAATGGCCAAAGGGACTGTCCCAATGGAGCAGATGAGTCACCTATCTGCAGTGAGTTCATTATATATTGTATTTAAGCTAAAATACATAAACTACAATTATAGTGTTGTATATGATTCAAAGAGTGATGAGATATGTAAAACTTTAGATAGATACTGCTATTTAATATATAAAAAGTAATATAAAGGCAAAAGGACAACAAAAATCAAAATCAGAGCAAAAGCCAGCAACAACATATAAAACGCAATACTAACTCACTGTAATGTAATGCTATGAAGACCAAGATGACTGTGCACTGAACAACGGGGGCTGCAGTGACGGCTGCATCCAAGGACCATTTGGGGCTCAGTGCACCTGTCCACCAGGATTTCAGCTCCTCAACGACTCCAAGACCTGTGAGGACATTGACGAGTGTCTGATCCCAGGTTTCTGCAGCCAGCAGTGCTACAACGAGAGAGGAAGCTTCAGGTGCTACTGCTCCGATGGTTACCTCCTTGAGCCTGACGGACGGACCTGCAAAGCTACCAGTAAGCATCAAACATTACATTACAGATAAAACTTCAAATAAACTACTGAATTGATCTGATTTGAAGGGGGAAGTAGGGTTTTAATGATATTGTTGCCCTAAATGCAGCTTTAACAGGCATTTAAATCAAGGTGTAACATATACATGTACATGTAGTATACAATATACTAACAGATTTATGCAGTACATGCAAACAATGCAGAATACCGTACTATAAACATTAGATAAGATGTTGGTGGGAAACAAGATATTTTTCTGCCCTTAGACCCTGCAGTAGCTGTTCTTCTGGTTGCCAAGCGTAACCAGATCATCGCCAACCGGATCAACATCAGACCGCCTCAGTTAAACCCAGTGATCAGCGGTTCAGACATCGTGACTGTAGACTTTGACCACATAACATCCAGAATGTACTGGGCCGATGCCTCACAGAAGAAGATATGGAGCGCTTACCTGAATGGCACTGACAGACGGGAAGTAAGAGAACACACAGATGCATTAAAGCAAGAGATTTCAATCACAGAGTTTCTCTAAAGGGTAGAATTTGAACATACCTGCTGTACAGAATCTGTATCGCATTGTGCAATATTCTCAGTTCAGTGTGTCCCTGTTATTCTAGGTGTTCTCCACAGGACTAATGGTACCAGAGAGTATAGCTGTGGACTGGGTGGGTCGGAACCTTTACTGGACCGACTCTGTCATGGAGAACATTGAGGTCTCCACTCTGGACGGTCGCTATCGGAAAATCCTCCTCACCAAGAATGTTACCAGCCCCCGCGGACTGGTTTTAGACCCTCGAAACCAGTGAGTAAAAATATTTGAGAGAAACTGACACGGGAATGTTCATGTTTTTTATTTCTATATCATGTTCAACTCCAGAAATGTTTCTGCAAATCTTCCAACGCCTCCTAAACAATATGCCACAAGACAATTTACATTTTATCAAAGCTTCTTCTCACACTGTTATTCCTCCCAGCACCAACCTGATGTTCTGGTCGGACTGGGGCCAGAACCCGAGGATCGAGCGGGCAGATATGGATGGATCCATGAGACGAGTCATTGTCAGCACTAAGCTTTACTGGCCCAATGGCCTGGCCTTGGATTACACCACGCTCAGGGTCTACTTTGCTGATGCCTACCTCAAATATATTGACTACTGTGACTACAACGGCAACAACCGCCATCAGGTCATGGCAAGTGACATGGTAAGTTTAATTTGATTCAGTTATTTGAAAAAAGCATCTTTTGGTTAAGATGACAAATCATGAAGCAAGCATGAAATAAAAGAGAACAAAAACTCAAAGTCATTTCTCTCTCTTAGTTGAGTTTGGTGCATTTTATATGAGTATAATCTTTACTGGCAAAGATAAACTGACTGAAGACCGAAGGTGGTAAGTAAGATGGTTGTCTGAACATTGTGCTGCAGGGAAAATTCAAGCGTAGCACTATTTTCTCTTAGCAGAGTTATTTCCCACATATGAATGAATGTAAATGTCAACATAAATCAGGGTGGTACTGAAATGCACACCTGAGGTTAGTTTAAAACCTTCATTGGATTAATAAATTATAATACCATCACCCCGTGCGTACCCACCTCACACCAGGTTCTCCAACACCCCCATGGTATGACCATCTTCGAGGACAACATCTACTGGTCGGAGCGCTACACCAGTAAAGTGATGAGGACGAACAAGTTCCATGGTGGCAACATCACCACTCTGATGAACAATGTCTACCAGCCTATGGGCATCATTATGGACCATCCCATCAAACAACCCACAGGTAACTTCCAGTTAAAAAGAAAATGTCACTTAAATACTTCAGTTTTCTGAGTATTAAAATGGTGTGAATTGATGCAGTGAAGAGGGATAAAAAACTTGTCTGATTTGTAATCAATGAGCATAAATTGAACTTTCCACAGTTGTGCTCGTCTGAATACTGTATCTTCTTATATGCATGTTCTTAAAGTTACTGTTAATATCTTTGATGAATGCAAATTGTACAAAAATCCCCAAATGCACAAGAAACAAATAGATTTGACTATATCAAAAGCTACAACAAGGATTTGGAACAAACCAAAAAACTGTAGAGGCAATAGCTGAAAAAAACTGGTACTGAAATAAACTTAATCAATAGGAAATTAAAAAGAGACATATAGCAAGAAAAATATTGTGCACGTGAAAACTCCACCACAATGGCTGCACCAAATGATCAGTATGACTAATTGGTTAGTATGCTGAAATAGTATGCTGAAAAGTACTAACAGTATATAAAGATTGTAGGTTGATTGTATATGTAAAGATTGAAGGTGACACTGTGCTTTTGTTTTTTAGCCATCAACCCATGCAGAGAACACCTGTGCACTCAGCTGTGCCTGCTGTCAGGCCTGAGACCCAGGTACTACACCTGCCACTGTCAGTCTGGCTGGAAGCTGGATGCTGACAAACGCACGTGTATCAAAGGCGAGTGTTTTTGGGTTTTTTTTTACCATCATTTTTTTTACAGTGCTCTCTCCACCAATGTTTACAGAATTTAATCATCTTGGTACATATAAACCATGTGAATGAATATAAATGTTCTAGATGCAAAAATGCGTATTCTCACTTACAACTTGGCAGCCCTTTGTGTGGGAATTATGTTCCTCTCATCGTGGCTACTTTTATTCTAGATGAGGCTCCCTTCTTGATGGTGGTAAGGGAGTCAGTGATTTTTGGCATTCCTCTGGACCCTGCTGACCCTTCCAACAATGCAATGGCCCCTGTGTCTGGTATCAATGAGGGGCGGGACATTGACTTCGATGACCAGGAGCAGCTTGTCTATTGGGTGCAGAGCTCTGTGAGTGGAAGTCTTACATTGAATGCTTGAGAAATGTATTAAATATGATGAATTTATTGTGATGTGAACATATTTTTTTATTAAAATGTGTTATCGCACACAAATGTGTAAATAGTGTCATATGTAATACTTTGCACACTTGCACACTTAATGGCATATTTTCTTCTATTTTTATTATGTGAGTATCTGCTGTTTCGAAAAGAGTTGTTTATAAGCATGGTCTCTGTTTTTGCTCTAATATCAGGGCTCTATATGGCAAGTGAAAACCTGTGGTACCAACAGGTCTGAGTTCGCTCCAGCTGCTTTCATGGGCTCACCGTCTGGTCTGGCTTTTGATTGGATAAGCCGAATGATGTACTACACCAATCCCACGTCTAAAACCATAGAGGTAAGCACATTTTGAGACAGTGATGATAAATGTTGATTACTGATTATTAGCAATACACTGGAGTAAAACATCAGCAAAATTAATCAATGAGATTAATTATTAGAGATTAATTAGAGATAGTGAGACTAGACAAAATTATGCAATTTATTATCATTGTATTATAGCATTGTTCTTCCTAGTTTGGTTTAATTTGTGTATTGTAGTTATTTAGTATATATTTATTTTGTTTCCTTTGATTATATTTCATCTTTAACTGCCCTTTTTTTAATCTCTGTTTTTGCATCATCGTGCAAAAAAACAAACAAAACCTCTCACTTGATTTAGGTTATACGTGTGGATGGAGACCAGCACTATAGGAAGACGCTCATCACCTTCACTGGTAAACCGGAGGGAGTAGGAGAGCCCGTTGGTATAACTCTGGATCCAGCCCGAGGGTAAAGCATCTGTTGACTGAGATGAGAAAACTCGGGTTATTTGCTGAAAAACAACATTTATCTGTCCTCTCTGTATATATTCTGAATGCTGTTCTACCAAGAGAGGCATTTTAAACATAGTCCAATTTAAAATCTTTGATATTAACAGCCTCTCCAGTTGTTTCTCACATTCACACTTTCCCTTCACAGGAAATTGTTTTGGACAGACAAGGGGTCAGACAACGGAGTACCTGCAAAGGTTGGCAGCGCTGACATGGACGGAGGAAACCCCAGGAACCTCTACACGGGCAATCTGCCTAACATAGGCTTCATCGCCGCTGACATCGCTACCACAAAACTGTACTGGGGTGTGGTGGGCTCAGGCGTGGTATGTACAGTAAATATGCTCAACATATCAAGTAAAAACAAAAATGCAGTGCTGGTTGCATTTTAGGGACATTAAATAGAAAAAAAATTCCTCAACTTTTTCTGTTTTTCTACTGTTTACCAAGCTTTATTATTAATTTAGTTATGAAACATCTTTTATCCACTTCCTTTTAATATTTATCACAGTAAACAACAATGCATCCAACAATGCTTATCTTCTTTTACTTCTCATGTTTTAATCTTTTGTTTCATCTTCATCATGGTCTCGACTCAACTTCTTTCAGTAACCTCCTCCTCTTTCGTATTTCTTTCATGTTTTTCCAGATCGAGAGTGGCACCATGGATGGAGTAACCCGAGTGACGGTGGTGACTGGCCTGTCCCATCCATGGGGGCTGACGATCTACGAGAACCACCTCTACTACACTGACCTGGACTACGAGGTCATTGAGAGGGTGGACAAGAACAATGGTGCCAATATGGTGGTGATGAGGAGCGGCATGTCTGGCCTGCGTGCCCTCAAAGTCCACGCCAGAGACAGTACGTGGATTCACTGGTTTTTAATTGAATCCAGAAGTGTCTGTCCTTGAACTTTTTTTTACGTGTTTTCATCTAGGCTGTTATATTATTTAGAGCCCCCGTCAAGGACAGCACCACTTGTATCTTTGGGCTATAACTTTTGTGTTGATTGTTTTTATCAGAAAGGGAAAGACAGAGATTTCTTTCTCTTGTGATTTCACCTTCCTGTGTGTGTATTGTCTATTACAAGAAAAGTTGGTAACGTAGTGGTGATTAGAGCAATTAATAACCTTGAATGCAGTGTGAATTATAATTTTTATAACTTGTATTCTGAACATTCAGCATGCAGGTTGTATTTTCATTCATACATATGCTAAATAAATAAATAATATAGGATCAGATTATAATAATGATGATAAACTCTACTAATATATCTTTACTAAAACAACAATACAAAGCAAAACAACATAAAAATGCAACAGAAAGAACTAAGTTATAACCATAAAAATAATAGCAAAATACATTTTATTAAGCATTTTTTGGGTGTGTCTTTAAATGTCATTTAGTGTGTTAAAGTGTTAAAGCTGTGTTTAAAATTTAAGACAGCAGCCACGAACTACACGTTTGTTGCATCTCACTCTCCTTTACTTCCTGTCTTCTCTCCACTATCACTACCAAATTAAGGTAGAAATAAAATATTCTCTCTTACATACCATTGAAATTGTTGAAATTCTACAGAGATTCTGCACTGCATGCATTTGTTTTAAGAAGTTTAAATGTTAAATGTGTAAATGTTGCATTACAGTAATAGGGACTCAGTAACGCTCACCTCCACTACTCTCTCCTCTCTCCCACCTCAGATTCAGCAGGTACCACCAACGCCTGCAGCTCCAACAACGGGGGCTGCCCCCACCTCTGTCTGCCCAAACCAAACAATCAGAAGACCTGTGCCTGCACCACAGGCTTTACCCCCTCTCAAGATGGCTCCCGTTGTGAACAGTATGAGTCTTTCGCAATCATCTCCACCTCCAAGTACATCCGTGGCTTCCATATAAACAGCTCTGACCACTCTGAGGCTATGGTGCCTGTCAGTGGAGGTATGTTTGCTTCATATTCTTCTGTATTATGACATCCGAGCCTTTTCTGCAGATTACACAGCTTTTTTGGTAAACTCCGTCCGTCAGTACATCTTCTAACCGCTTATCTGGGTCCGGGTCACGGGGGAAGCAGTCTCAGCAGAGAGGCCCAGACAGTCCTCTCCCCAGCCACTTCAACCAGCTCCTCCAGGGGGATCCCGAGGCATTCCCAAGACAGTCGAGAGATATAATCCCTCCAGCGTGTCCTGGGTCTGCCCCGGGGTCTCCTCCCGGATGGACATGCCCATGCCCAAAACACCTCCGCAGGGAGGCGTCCAGGAGGCATCCTTCGGAGATGCCCGAACCACCTCAACTGGCTCCTCTCGACGTGGAGGAGCAGCGGCTCTACTCCGAGCCTCTCGCGGATGTCTGAGCTCCTCACCCTATCTCTAAGGCTGAGCCAGACACCCTCAGAAGAAAACTCATTTCAGCCGCTTGAATCCGCAATCTTGTTCTTTCGGTCATTACCCAAAGCTCATGACCATAGGTGAGGGTTGGAACGTAGATGGACCAGTAAATCGAGAGATTTGCCTTCTGGCTCAGCTCCCTCTTCACCACTACAGACCTGGTGGAGTCCTACTCCCACTGGGAAGAAGTCCGACTTACTCCCAACAATGCGAACCAAGCTCACACTCCGACAATACAGGGATTGAATGGCCCTTAATAAAGGGGCCATCCACCCCATATTCTCTGAGTGCCCCCCACAGAGTGCCTCTGGGCACACGGTCATCCCTGCTCTCTGCCTCTCACCAAGACCAACTCCTGGAAGACCAACTCCAGCATAGAAGAGGGTCCAACCCCTCTCAAAAATTTTAGATCCAGAGCCAGCACTGTGTGTCGCACTCAGGCAGGTAAGGCCGAATATATCTAGTCGGAGCGGAACGCTCAACCTCTTCCACCAGCTCTCCGGCTCCTTCCCCACCAGAGAGGTGACGTTCCATGTACCAATTGCCAGTTTCGTTACCTGTTAGCTGGACCATGGGATTGGGCTGCCAAGGCCGCCCGCCTTGACCTGCCACCCAATCCACACTGCACTGAGACCCAAACGGTTCCTCCTGCGGGTGGTGGGCCTACTGGAGGACGGACCCATGTCGCTGCTTCGGGCTGGACCCGGCCGGGCCCCATGGGCGAAAGCCCGGCCACCAGCCCGGCCACCAGGCCACTTCGCCTAGCACTTGACCCCAGGCCTGGCTCCACCCAGGGCGGGGCCCCGGTACACCTCCGGGCAGGATACACATGTCCTTTTTGTTCTTTTTCCTCATTTGGGTCTTTTGAACTGCTCTTTGTCTGGCCCTTCAGCTAGAACCAATTTGCCTTGGGAGACCCTACCAGGGGCAAATTGCCCCCTGACAACATAGCTTCTAGCATCATTAGGGCACTTAAACTCCTCCACCACGATAAGGTGGCAGTTCTAGGAGGATTTTTCTTTTTTGGTAAACTGTTGGATAGAAATACCAGATTATCAGTTGCATTTTTTTTATCTCTTGCAGCTTCCTACTCCATGAAGGGCAAGTTGGACCTCCATATCAATTCTGGCTTTGTATACTGGAGTGACAACAGCACCTTTAGCTCAGACAGGGGCATCTTCAGGACCAAAACAGAGGGGGGCTATTACAGCAGAGTCATCGCCTCAGGCATTGGAAGAGGAGGCATCCAAGGCTTCACTGTAGACTGGGTTGCGGGTATGAAACCGCTCAAACATCAAACCACCTCTTTATTCATCAGTTATTTTTACAGGGAAGCCCTGTGTTACACTGTTAAGCCTCGTAATCGTGTATCTCTTGCAGTAATCTTATCTTCATTATCTTTTCCATTACTCCATTCACTTTCTTAGGTAACTTATACTTCACCAATGCTTTTGAGAGCGAGACCTTCCTGGAGGTGCTTGCCATCAACACCACCTACCGAATGATTCTCCTCAAATCCTCCCATGACAAGCCACATGATGTGGCTGTCAGCCCCAAGCTTCGCTACCTCTTCTGGACCGATGGCGGCCAAACACCCAAGATAGAGCGAGCCCTGCTGGATGGCACCAACCGCACTGTGCTGGCATCAGAAAGCCTGGCATCACCTCGTGGCCTTACCGTTGATTACACAAATGATTTCCTCTACTGGACAGATGACATTCTTGATATGATCTCCCGGATGGCCCCAGACGGCACACAGAGGCAGATTATCCGGTACGGAAGCCGGTATCCATCTCCAGCAGGAATGGCTATATTTGGAAACTACATGCTGTGGGTGGATAAAAAGCTTGGGAAGCTCTTCCAGGCCAGTAAGGACCCTGCCAATTCTGACCAGCCAGAGGTGAGACTTAAATTTCATTAATTTAACACATTTTTAGCTTTCACGATGATGCTGGTTGTAGTGTTTCATTGAAATAACTAAATCATTTGTGTAACTTACACAAATTTGTCTGTGATACACAATATGGGGATTCAAATATTCCAAGGACTAGTTCATTTCATTTTCATGACCAAAATATCCTGTTGTTGCCCACATATGCACTTACTTACTGTTACTGTTACTTGAATTTGAAGTTAAGTTATTTGAATACATTGATGTCATAGTTTTCTGGCATCTACACAAGGGTTGTAACTAATTTTTTTGATTATTTTCATCTTTTATTAATCTGCATATTATTTTCTCAATTATCCCAATTAATCAATTGTCTGTAAAATGATAAAATTATATATTTGTTACATTTGTTACAAGCCATGATGACATCAGATGACTTAGCTTATCTCATCAGTCAGACGGTCCAAAACCCATATTTGTTTTCTCATTCAGAATTATATAAAAGAGAAAAAGGCACAAAATCATGTAATTTTAGAAGTTGGAACAAACACCTGTTTGGCATTTATCCAAAAAAAAAAAATTAGATTATTACAATAGTTGGTGGTACAATTTGTGGAGGTCAGCTTAATTGGTTCAGCGTTGACCTAAATCTAATGAAACCTCAGCCATAATGCCTGATTTCAAAGCAGCCTCCCAGTTCAATTACAAAGTAATCTTTCTTTTGGCTGTCCAAAAAGGAAAGACTCCCTTTGGGAGTAGAGAAAACAGATGGCTGGAGGGTAGTGAATAGCATTTAGCTGCAATAGCAGTTAATGACATGAAGACTGGGATAGTTGGTGGTTGAGCTGAAATGTTCAGTCAATGGATAGAAAATTAAAATTAAAAATTGTCAACTATTTTGGTAATTGATTACAATTTTCAGTCATTTAAACATGTGAATGTGAAAATGTCTCTTAAGCATTAAAGTAACAGCTAACAAGGGAGACAGACTGAGTTTAATGACTTCTTTTGATGACAGTAAGATAAGACATAATTAAAACAAGTTGTGATCCTGCTGTCATAGTGCTACACCAATGGCACTAAATAACAAAACTCTTTTTTTTTTTAAATGGTACCAGGTGATTAGAGACACACTTGATGGGCTGGTGGATGTCACTGTGTTTTACGCTCATGTGCAGCCAACATCTGCCAATCAGGTGGGCTTCAACCCATGTCAAGAAGACAATGGACGGTGCCAGCAGCTCTGCTTCGCCATACCAGGCCAGGAAAAACCAAAATGTGGTTGTGCACACGGGTCACTCCTTAGTAATGGGGTAACATGTGGTTATGGGCTAGATGAGTTTCTAATTTTCACCACAGACTACACGCTGAATAGCATGAGGCTAGACCCTGCAGATCACAGCAGTCCCTATCCAACAGTAAACCTGGGCTACAACGTGATGGCTTTGGATTATGACTTCAAGGAGAAGCGAGTTTTCTTCACCCAGTATATGGGGATTGGTCAGAGCAGAATTGGCTACATCACCACAACATCGATCACCAGCCCGCCTGTTATTATAGCTGCAAGTGAGTTTAGTATTAATTGTTAGTGTACCCTTTGTGAAACTCCATCTTGTAATGTATTTTTCTTCCTCTTTTATTCTCACTGTCCTCTGCCATACTGTTTAATCTCATTCCCTTTCTGATCTTATCATTGTTTTTGTCTCTTTATTCAATATCATCTCCTCTCTGCACACCGCTCAGATTTAGATGACCCTGAGGGACTGGCGTATGACTGGGTCAACAAGCGTCTCTACTTCACTGACTACTATGGGCGCAATGTCCAGTCTATAGGGGTGGACGGGATGAACCGCTCAGTCGTCGCCCATGCAAACCACCCCAGAGGCATCATTGTGGATCCCTGCTATGGGTAAAAGCAGCACACCATTACTTCACAACCAAACAAATACATGGGCATAGATGCAGTGGTTACTGTGCTTCCTATGATCATCAAAGTATATGCAAAGTACATCCTCTCCTCCCTTCTCACCCTGCTTTCTCTGCCCAGTTACCTCTACTGGACTGACTGGGGGTCACCAGCTAAGATCGAGAGGGCCACACTTGGTGGAAACTTCCGCACCGCTATCATCAACAGCAGCCTGACAATGCCCAATGGCCTGTCTCTGGATTATGAGGAAAGAATGCTCTACTGGGCCGATGCCTCACTGTATGTTCATATGTTTTATGTGCTGTATGGTACATTCCTGCAGAACCCATGCTGCTCACATATTTTCTTGACTAATTCTTTACTCCCCTTCCAGGAAGCAGAGATAAGATTGAGCGGGCCACTCTGACTGGTGAAAACCGTCAGGTCATCGTGCATGGGGTCCAGTACCTGTACGCCATGACTGTCTTCCAACAGGACATCTTCTGGACTGACTGGACTGAGAGAGCCATCTTTAGGGCCAGCAAGGACGACGGCTCTGGCTTCGTAGTGCTGGCCCAAGACCTGCAGTACCGACCAAATGACATCCATGTTTATGCTGCATCGAAGCAGGAGAGCTGCTTCAGCTCCTGTCTGCAGTTCAACGGAGGCTGCAGCCACATCTGTATTCCTGGTAAGAGAAGACAAGACACTGAATGCCAACAGTGTCACACTGCAAATGACAGAAAAAACTGTACAGGTGACTTCGTCTCAAAAATGTACAATTGTGAACACTTTCTCTGGGTAGATCGCCTGATATGCAGCTGTTAAAGGGACAGTTTTTTTTCTGCATCTGATTCATCATTCTCGGTAGTTGAAATTGTTTCTATGGTCTTGCAATTGATAAATGATAATTCAAAATAAAATATTATATAAAAATCTCTTGAAGCTTTAACCATGATAGACACATGAAGTATAAGTGCTTTCTTTTTTAATTGAGTGGTGAACTTGAAGTTTTTTCAGAGCAAGTAAAAAAAAGTCTTAAACTTTCTAATCAACACAAAGAGACACACTAATAATAAAAACTACTCATTAAAAAGAACAATTATCTCTGTGCTCCCTTCAATTTCTCTATTGTTTAATTCCCTCACCTCCCGTAATCTCTCCTGCAGGTCCACTGGGACCAGAGTGCCAGTGTCCTCATGAGGGGAAGTGGTACCTGGCTAACAATGGCAAAGACTGTATCCAAGACACAGGAAAGCGCTGTCAGCCAGAGCAGTTCACCTGTCACAATGGTAACTGCATCTCCGCACGCTGGAAGTGTGACGGCTTCAACGACTGCCAGGATAATTCAGATGAGCTGGAGAGAGTTTGTGGTGAGAAATGAGGATCATTAGTATTTCAAGTGGCCAGACAGAAGCAAGTCCGAGTAAGCAAGCAGGTTTAAAATGTACATACATGTGTATTGATGATTTTTGGCATTTTAACCCCCCATTAGGGTTTAAAATGGTCTATTGCAAAGGCAACTTGTGAGAGACACACACGCATCTTCTTATTGGCTTTGACCCTATTAAATTCTCTATTAGTAATATTCTAGTATGGGTGAAATAGTGATGTTTGTTTGTTAGACTATGTGTCACAGCTTTTTCTTGCTCTTAAAAAGAGAATGAATAGAAAAGCCAGAACATAAATTTCATGACGCTAAGGAAAATGAGCACTCCTGTTGTTCTTCCTGCCCAGCCTTCCACACCTGCTCAGCCATGGACTTCACCTGTGACAATGGCCGCTGCGTGCTGCTCAGCTACATGTGTGACTACACAAACGACTGTGGTGACAACAGTGACGAACGAGGCTGCCCCTTCCCCACATGTAACCCTGCCACTGAGTTCACCTGCGCCAGCGGCCGCTGCATCAGTGCAGCCTTCGTTTGTGACGGCCATAACGACTGCCGAGATAACGCCACCTCTGATGAAATCAACTGCCGTGAGTGATGATTATACTGATCAAAGATATTGATTCATTAATTAACGTGCTGATTATGCTTAGATATTAACTGAACACATGTTGCAACAGCAAGTAATAGCAGTTGCAATATCCACCTTCCAGATGTGAGTCCATGTTGCTGAATAAGAGGAATGCATTCAGTCTAAGGCTCTGTGTTTTTGATTCTGTGGTTTGATCTTTGCCCCACTCAACCCTCTCCAGCTGACAGGACATGTCCTGCGGACCAGGTCAAGTGTGAGAGCACCAACATATGCATCTACCCTGAAAACCTCTGTGACGGCTACAACAACTGTGGAGACAACAGCGACGAGAATCCTCTGTTCTGCGGTAAGAGACAAACAGACAAGCATGCCGTTAAGAACTATATCATCCACAAAGCTGACCTTTTACCTGCTGAGCGGGTTCAGTAGAACTCTAGATGTTTATATATCTGTATCTGTGTCGTTTTGTCTTATTCTGCTACAGCGGGTCGCACATGCTCTCCGGACCAGTTCCGCTGCGATGGAGGGAAGTGTATCCCCAACTCCTGGGTGTGTGACACTATCCGTGACTGCAGTGATGGAACAGATGAACCTCCATCCTGTGGTGAGTTGTCTGCATTTACATTTGACTTTTTTGTTAGACCTGTCATTGTAGGTATACAAAAGAACATCATCTTTAATCATCCCTTTGTGCAGTCAGAATGATTGTTTGTGTGTGTGTGTATGTGTATGTGTGTGAATGTAAAGAAATACTGTTACATATGAAAAAGTGTGTCAATCAGGGTGAAGAGTAGGATCAGTAGAAAAGAGGGGGAGAGAGTTGTTTTGATGGTACCATAAAATGCATTTACTTTTTTTTTCATACATTTTGTCATTGTTCTACTCATTCCAGTGTGTTTGTGAGAAAAAAGAACCACTTTTAAAAATATATTTGATAGTTGTTGGTTATTAGTTCCTAATCAACAGCTATTTGAAATTAATTTGACTGTTGGAGAAGATGTCCACCACGAGTTCAGTGTAATACTCCTGTTCCTGAAACTCACGATTGGACAGTTAAATAACACTTTGACAATGGTTTAGTTTTAATATCATATCTTTATTTTTATTTTATTTATATCAACACAGCCCATGAAATCAGTGCTTTGATGACTAACTACAATCAACATCAATACATTATACTGTTAATATAGTATAGAGTCTGGAAATAACACCAGGTTTAGACAAAAGTTTAAATATTAATGATATGCAAGCAAATGTTTTAAACTAAGGACAACAGTCACATAGCAAGAACACTAGATGACAATTTGAGACTATGATATTCAGAATGACTTACTACTTGCAGTATATATCTCTACATCAACTATTCTAATTAGCATGATAATTCACTCGGATGGTGAGCGATTTTAGATATGGGTGGATTTCATTCTTTATATCTCATATGATCCTATGTGTGGGAGCATCTGGAGGGGTTCCTCTGTGGTGAAACTGCCTGGATTTGGGACCACTCACTTGAAAATGCTCCCCAACAACTTTCCAAATTCTCGAATTCCTTCAACTATGACTTCACCAGCTTTTATAAGATGATACAATGGATTGAACACTTCAGCGTCACCTCTGGCCTCATTTTCATACTTGGACTGCAACTTTTGCTTTTCCTCTCTAAGCTCTCTCTCTTTCTCTTCCTTTATTTTTTTCATCATGTTTTCCATCTCCTTCTCTCTCTCCTCTTCTTCTTTCTTTCTCTGTGCCTCTCTCTCTTCCCTCTCCCTCTTTCTTTCCTCATCCATTTCCTGCCTCTCCCTCTTCCTCTCCTCTCTCTCTCTCTCTCTCTCCTCCTCTCTCTGAGCCTTGATTTGCTGAGTAATTTTACTCAGTTGTTCTTGATATTTTTCCTGTATTTTCCTCTCTATTTCCTCTCTTTCTTTTTGTATTTGCTCCTCCTTCTCCTTCAGGATGCGCTGTTTCTTCTCTTCGATTTCCCTTTCAGCTTTTTGGAACATCTTGTTGGTGTAGTGGCTTCCTCCGTTCCTCTGGACTAAATTTCTGATCTTCTGGAGCAGCTCGGTGACCTGAGAGCGATCCTTCGACTTATTATTGAAGACGTGGTACTGGCCATGACATCTGGTCACAAGTTCTTGAAGGTCTGAGCTTTCACCCAAGAAGTCCTCCATAGTGGTGTCTTCAAGAAGGTCACCATGAGTGAAGAGGACCATGCTGTATCTGTCTGCTGCCTGGCCAAAGATTTCTTGAATCATTTGCACCGTGTTCTTTTCCTCTTCAGTGTATCTGCCCAGCCTGATGACCACCAGGAACACATGGGGTCCAGGAGAAGCATAAGAGATGCACTGGCATATGTCTTTAGTTGTTTTATCCATGCCAAACCTGGTGTCAAACAGGCCTGGGGTATCAATGACTGCCACTTTTTGCCCCTCCACTGTAGCTTTGCCTTTTGAACAGTCTACGGTCATAGACTTAGCACTGAACTTTGATTCAAAGCACTGTCGTCTCAGAATGGTGTTTCCAGTGGCACTCTTCCCAATTCCAGTCTTCCCCACCATCACGATCCTCAGCTCCTCATTATTTGTTACGTTATATGCTGTGTAGAAGAAAGAGAGACACTGAATAAGAATCTACATGAGGTTGTACAAACATAGTACTTGATGCATGTTTGAAATTTACAACATTTATTTAGCAAACTCGTTTCAAGACAAATGAATTAATGACCAGCAGTCATACACTTCTCTGGCTTTGCTTCCATGATCTAAAGTGACTTCAGATTACCACTCAATTCACTATGTACAAAAAGGGTAGCAGATATTTTAAACTGCCATTCTGTCAGCTGAAAGTGAAAATGAAACCATTTTCTTAACAAAATGGAAAGTTGATAAGAAAACATCACCTAATACATCTGAGGTTTAGTTGATTGCACAGACATTCCAAAAAAATCATGATTTTCTTTTTAAATTGAGAATAGAATAAATGTAATACATGTATAAATGCAGAATTTGTAATCCAATTGTTTATCCAGATCAAGTATTGATCTATAGGAGCTACAGTAGTGCAATAGTGTTATATAAAATCAGCCACAATTCCTGAAATATCCCCCAAAAATAATTATACTGTGAAACACAGATACACTATTGTGACTTACCGAATTGTGTGGTCATGTTTGGGTTAAAGAGGACAAGATACAAGATACAGCAGCTAAAGTGAAAACAGAGCTCAGAGTGTCTGCTGCATCTGTGGCTGCTCCTTTTAGAGTTCTTGAGGCAGCAAACCACACCCACAAGGCTACAACAGAAAGTAATACTAAAGCTTTAAATTGTCTTTCAGTTACAGGGGGATTACGAGAACTGCCAACAATGCAGAACATTTGACCTCGCACCACTGCAGGCTTTTATTTAATTGCAAAGTAGACGTCTGTTACTGGAATATTTGGTCATCTTTTTTCAAAATAGCCTGTAATAAAGGATGAAATAACATAACATGAGACTTCAGTTAAACTATCAATGGAAAAATACATGTAATAAAATATAAGAAAAGTCTCAAACAGATTAAAAAAATTAACATTGCTCATAAACATTACAATAATTAATATAATAATAATCAGTTCCTTTCTCTCATGAGAAATGAACATGAATTCAGAAATATTACTAATTACTATTACTATTACAACTATTACTATTAATGTGATGCATTACTGTAAAGTGTTTTAAGCTGTGTGTCTGACTGCCTATATAATGTATATGGCTATATAAATACAGTTTACCAGTTTTGCATTATTATAAGGCACACTTTATCTGACACTATTTTGAAGATACTTTATTGTTTAAATATGCTTTATTACATAACACAGTATGTTTATTACTGAAGCTTTAAGAAGTTTTTTTTCATTATTCCGTAACATCCAAAATCTAATGAGTTCATGTATTACAGTACTCTTCATACTTTAAAACACCACCTGGGGTTGGAAATCTTTACTGTTATCAAAAAAGTCAATTATGCACAATGCATTCAATCATAATAGTTAGAATACTTTAGAGTTATATGTGGAATGGAAAGTTCCAGTGTTACCAGTACATGCACCTTGCTCCCCCTCCCTAACCATTTACAAGAAATGGCAATACTTCTTCAAAACAGAAAGCAGTACACAGGTCCTCCCACTGTGCTCTGCTCCGCCTTGCCAAATAAAAATAGAACAATGTTGTTAAAAGGTGTCCATGTTTAGATAAAGTTAGTTGAAATCTTTCAGGGCACACAACAGTTTTCATGAAGTTTGATTAACAGTGATTTAATATATTCATATAACATATTTAATACTATGCTTTCAAATGTCATATCTACATGTTTACTGAGATGAGATGGTATTTTTTATAACACTTTACATTACTGCCCACAGATTAGAGTGTTCACATTTTGTACATAAAGGATAGCAGTGAAATACTTAACAATTTAAGTACAAAAAATGCAGGTAGTGTTTTCTAATAACCTGATATGTACAGGGCTAATATGTTTCTAGTGCCAAACCACTTGGAGGAGTTTCACAGTTATATTAATACGTTTATCATAGTAAAAAAAGAAAACAAAGCTATAAAATCTGTTACAGTCTATAAACTGTATAAATTGTGACTTATTGGCTTTCATTGTGCATAACTGTAACTGGAAAAATATATCTATAGAAATCTTCTTTGTGACCCTCAATAATGACAATGCCACCCAGAATACTATCACTTGATAGGTCTCACATATTTTTTAGCTGTACATTAATAAGTTGAGTTTTAAAAATTCAAAGTTAGCAGTGTGAAATTTGCAGTTATTTTTTATTTTATATTTTACTGTGATTATGCATGTATACTGACTGAGCTGTATATTTTACTGAGATATTTCTTTAATATTGGATGTTTTTGCTTTCATCAAATTGCGCATTGACAAGTGTAATAAATTGTATAACATACACAAGAATGACACAATTCCTGGTGCTGGTCTGCAATCCAAGAGAAGTTTATTTGAATGGCACATTACACAAAGACAGTTTGAAGTGCTTTACATCCAGAATTAGAATCAAGATTATTGTCAAGTACACATGCAAGGATTTTTTCTTGGTGTTTTGGTGCATAATAACAATATTCAACCCTGATCAGTGGTAGCAAATAGTTTAAATGTATTTTTGCAACTTTTTCTGATCATGGCAGACATAAATGATTATTTGGTTCTTATCAATTCTGAGTTGTAAGTGTGGAATTTTAAGAGCAAATATGTATTTTAACTTGAGTTAAACAATGGCTGATAAACTGCCATTGTCTTCCAGTGTTATGGTGATAGATGGATATTGTGACCCTTTCTTCTGCATAGAATTTTAAACAGTTACGCATCTTACTTCAGAGGATGGTACAATCATCACCTGTCTGAGCTTGCTGCTGAGCTTCCCACTGAGCTTGACTCAGTCTTTTTCTTTCCTCTTCCAGTTCTCTCTCCTGCTCTTCCTCTAAACGCCTCCTCAGATTTGCAAGCTCTCTCTCTCTTTTCTCTTCCTCTCTCCGCCTTTCTGCTTCCATTTGCTCCCTTTCCCTTCTCCTCTCATTCTCCATCTCCCTTTCCCTCCACTCCCTTTCCCTCCTTCTTTCCTCCTCTCTTACTCTCCTCTCCCTCTCTCTCTGAGCCTGGATTTGCTCATTCATTTTCCTCAACTGTTCTCGATATTTTTCCTGTTCTCTTCTGTCTGTTTCCTCTCTTTCTTTTTGTATTTGCTCTTCCTTCTTCTTCAGGATGCGCTGTTTTTTCTCTTCGATTTCCCTTTCAGCTTTTTGGAATATCTCGTTGGTGTAGTGGCTTCCTCCATTCCTCTGGACTAAATTTCTGATCTTCTGGAGCAGCTTGGTGACCTGAGAGCGATCCTTCGACTTATTATTGAAGACGTGGTACTGGCCATGACATCTGGTCACGAGTTCTTGAAGGTCTGAGCTTTCACCCAAGAAGTCCTCCACAGTGGTGTCTTCAAGAAGGTCACCATGAGTGAAGAGGACCATGCTGTATCTGTCTGCTGCCTGGCCAAAGATTTCTTGAATCATTTGCACCGTGTTCTTTTCCTCCTCAGTGTATCTGCCCAGCCTGATGACCACCAGGAACACATGGGGTCCAGGAAGAGCATAAGAGATGCACTGACTCATATCTTTAGTTGTTTTATCCATGCCAAACCTGGTGTCAAACAGGCCTGGGGTATCAATGACTACCACATTTTTCCCCTCTACTGTAGCTTTGCCTTTTGAACAATTTACAGTCATAGACTTAGCACTGAACTTTGATTCAAAGCACTGTCGTCCCAGAATTGTGTTTCCAGTGGCACTCTTCCCATTCCCAGTCTTCCCCACCATCACGATCCTTAGCTCCTCATTATTTGTTACGTTATGTGCTGCGTAGAAGAAAGAGAGACACTGAATAAGAATCTACATGAGGTTGTACATACATAGTACTTGAGGCAACATATACAAGGATGAGAGACAAGAAACATCTGTTCAGCTACTCTGAGAAAGCTGAAATGTTTGAAATTCACAAGATATTTGCATGTCATGGTACAGTTTGAATGAAAAGCAATTCTTCTGAACCTTCTTCAAAAGAGGGCTCAGATTCTTTAGAACTGTTTTATCACCATAATAGTTGTACTTTCAAGCATGTATACAGTATTACAGCTTACCTAAATTGGTGGCCATGTGCGGGTGAAAGAGGACAGAGTAGATACAGCAGCTGAAGCTCAGAGTGGTTTATAAGAAATACAGATGCCCTTCCACTCAGAAAAATGAAAGTGAAACTAAAACTTTGTGCGGTTAGACACTCCTTATCTGAAACCATTTTGAAGGTACTGCGTTGTTTAAAAGTGCTTTGTTTGTTAAAAATTATGAGAATGATAAAAATGATAAAATAACCTCCAAATCTATTTTTCATATACATACTGGCCTGGCTCATGTCTCACTATTATGACTAATAGGGACAGCCAGTCTGCAGTATGCTGCTTATGCTGATCACTCAGCTCCTGCTCACCCCTTCCTCCATCATTTGCAAGAAATGCCAGCAGTTCTTTCAAACGGCTGAGAATATTGTACACATCTGCTGTCCCTCTAGAGTCAAATGAAAATGCATATGTTTGAAAGGTTCTGTAGTACTATATACAGAAGATACTGTTCAGTAAGTGTTGTATCTGGCTGAGGCTGTTGAATTTTTGTGAAAGTAAATCAGCACAGTGTATAATTAGGACATGTTCTCTACCACCACAAAATAGACACAGGAAGTGATATTTAACTCCTCCATGGTTTATGATTTCTACTAAATGTAATGCTGCAACTCCTGCACCAAGTAAAGCCCAGGTAACATGTAATTACTAAAATATATATTTAAAATGTTGAAAATGTCATCTCCAGCCTGCTCTTCCCTACTTGCAATGTAAGTGCCGTCTTTGTTTTGTATGTAGAGGATCAAATCAGAACGTGCAGTCCCAGCCAGTTCACTTGTACCAATGGAAACTGCATCCCACAGTCAATGGTGTGTGACGGCAACAATGACTGCTGGGACAACAGTGACGAGGCTCCTGAACTGCAGTGTGGTGAGATAGCACTTTTACATTTATTTATTTGCTGTTTTGTTAGAGGCTAGAAAATTATATATTTGAGGGTTTTTTTTCTCAGCTCTATCTCATCTGAATTTTGCCTCCTTGCACACGTTTGTCACATGTTAACTCAAGTCTTTACAGATAGAAACGCATGACCTTGCAGATGTTTATATTATGTATATATCTACCCCTGATTGACCTTTCTTCTCCTCTCTTTGTCTCCTGCAGGCCAACGTACCTGCAGTTCCAATCAGTTTACCTGCCCAACCTGGCACCCCGGGCACCCGCGCTGTGTCCCGTTAAGTTTTGTGTGTGATGGGGAGAAAGACTGCGCCAACGCTGCTGATGAGCTCCAGAACTGCCCCAACCGCACCTGCCACATGAATGAGTTTGCCTGCTCCAACGGGCTTTGCATCCTTATCCCTTACCAGTGAGTAGGACGTCTGCATGTGAGGAATAAAAGTAGACATTTGTTTGCCAGCCTGGAAGGTAATTCTCTTCACTGAATAGAGTCTAATGAACTACTCCTCCTCCCCAGCTGTGACCGTGTGAATGACTGCGGGGATGGCAGTGATGAGTTGGGCTGCACCTATGACACGTGCAGCAGTAACCAGTTCACCTGCAGCAATGGAGCCTGCATCCCCGCCTCCTTCACCTGTGACGGGGAGAGCGACTGCATGGATGGCTCAGACGAGGCGGACAGCTTGTGCACCACGCCCCAGCCCACCTGTGCTCCTCAGCAGTACATGTGCAAGTCGGGCGAGTGCATCGACAGCAGTGAGGTGTGCAACGGACAGAAGGACTGCCAGGACAACAGCGACGAAAAAGGCTGCGGTGAGATACACGGAAATACGACATAATGTCACGTTGTATTAATTCAAATTGATTCTGAGTCTAGTGGAAGAAATGCATCTCTCTCACATGATCAGCCACACAAACATACAATTTCAATGTTTTAATTCACAAACAAAAGTGTTTATTTAAAAAAAACTATACATTTTGAGAAGATTATTCACTATACTCAAATTTGGGAACCAAGAAATCACCATATTTTATGGAAAATTTCTCGACATTTCTTGGGACTAAAAGGCAGCAACTAATTATTTTCATTATTTGTTATTTTTCATGTAACATCCTGAATGATTCATTAAATATTTAAATGTTTATTTGCTAAAATATCATACATTGTGACAGATATCCGAAGATACTCCTTGTTAGTGATGCTTATCACTTGTGTTCCTGTCTTTTCCACATTTCGCCTTCTTTCCTTCTGTTTAGGAATCAATGAGTGCAGCAGCCCTTCGGTCCACAAATGTGCCCAGCTCTGCACCGACACCCTCACCAGTTACTACTGCTCCTGCTACCCCGGCTACAAACTCATGCCCGATGGCAAAGCCTGCGAGGACCTCAACGAGTGTCTGAGCACACCCGCCGTCTGCAGCCAGATCTGCGAGAACACAGTTGGCTCATACCACTGCAAATGTGCCCCGGGGTACATCCGTGAGGCGGATGGACGCACCTGTCGTCAGAACAGCGGCATTGCCCCATACCTGTTGTACAGCAATCGCTACTACATCCGCAATTTGACCACTGATGGGTCACATCTGAGTATAGTGCTGCAGGGGCTGTCAAATGTGGTGGCATTAGATTTTGACCACTCTGAGAAGAGGCTTTACTGGCTGGATGTAGGGGCAGGAAAGATCGAGAGTATGCGTTTTGATGGGACTGACAGGGAGACAGTGACTGATGATAATGTAGCAGGAATTGAAGGCCTGGCGCTGGACTGGGTGGGCAGGTGGGTGAAGTGGGGAAACTTCACTGTCTATGTTAATAAATAATTAATTATTTCATATTTTACTATAGGGATGTCAGCAAAAAATGTCTGTGTCTGTTGCAGGAAGCTGTACTGGGTTAATGGCTTTTACGGCTCAGTTCATGTGATGGAGCTGGACGGGCGCTACCAGAAGAGGCTGCTGTCAGGAGAGTTCACAGATGGAAATGCCACTTATACTATCAGTCGACCTCGTGCTGTGGCTGTTAACCCTAAATATGGGTACGGACACACATACTCATACCTAGACCCACACACAGAAGCCTTTGATCTGTGACTGACACCAAAACCAGATGTTGATGTTTGATATCTCAGAAATATTTCTCCCAAGAATTTATTGTAGCTGCAATAAAAGTATGTAATAATACATGCTGTTTTACTGGTCCACTTTGAAATAGCAAAGATAATAAAATGCATCCAGAAAGACGTTATCAGGTGTCATTAGTTTGCTACTTACTGAAGATTTGCAATGATAAGTGTCTGCAAAAATGTACTCTCTAATCCTCTGTTTGGATTTCTCCCATCGTGCCTGTTTTCTTCCTTCCTGTCCTCCTTGCTCCCAGATGGCTGTACTGGACTGACTGGGGCGACACAGCATATATCGGCAGAATTGGCATGGATGGAAAAAATGTCAGCGCCGTTATTAAAACCAAGCTGGAGTGGCCCAGCGCTCTGACCATAGACTACACCACCAACAAAATCTTCTTTGCTGATGCCCATCTTCACTTTCTGGAGTGAGTTTAGAGATTCAGACATTTTGAGTCCACTTTGAGTTGACACACATAAAGTGTTCTTTAACGGGGCTCTGACTCGCTTAAGTTCTTCTGTGTGTTAGTACCTCTGAAATTTCTACAACATGTATTAACTCTCCACTGTATCAACCTTAGCTTTGCAGACATGGATGGACAGAACCGACACCGGGCCATCGCTGGCACACTTCCTCATGTCTTTGCTGTTTCCCTGTTTGAGGACTCGATCTACTGGACGGACTGGAACACACACACAGTGGAGAAAGCCCACAAGTACACTGGCGAACAACGTACGGTCATGGGCAACAATACACATCGTCCATATGACGTTCACGTCTACCACCCCTATAGGCAGCCTCGCAGTATGTATATTTGAGATGCTAAAATTCTTATTGTCTCACTGGGCTGCAGCTCAGAACTGACCAATACATCATTTTTAATCAATCTATTTCCCAGGCGAAAATCCCTGCTCCTCCCATCACCTGACCTGCAGTCATTTGTGTCTGATTGCCGCCGGTGGGCAGCAAGCTTCCTGCGAGTGTCCCGATCACTTCATTGGCATCTATGTGGGCTTCAAGATCCAGTGTGTGGCCGACTGTTCCAGCACCCAGTTCCGCTGCGGGGACAATGAGAAGTCAGTCAGGCATAAAATCATTTATGCTCCCATTTCACATTCCTCACAACCCCATTCATCAACGTTCTTTCACAGTAAAATGTATCCAGATATTTGTGAAATAATGAAAATGAATGGGGTTATATTCAGAGCTTAGTATATATAGGGAAATAGAGCATAAAAGCCTGTGTGGCTGAGGGATAAACTGTTTAAAAATAAGCATTAAATATAGTGCATGCGTACATTTACACATTAATACGTGGTAATACAATGCTATAATCTAATTGCGTTTCAAAAGCAGGATTATATTCAAATTCAAATTTCAAATTTATTTATTTAGAGCCCAAAATCACAAACATTCGTTTGCCTCGGAGGGCTTTACAATCTGCACAGTTGTGACACCCTCTGTCCTTAGACCCTCGAACCGGAGTCAGGAAAAACTTCAAAAAACCCTTTATGGGAAAAAGAAGAAACCTGAGGAAGAGCCACAGATGAGGGATCCCTCTCCCTGGGACGGACAGACGTGCAATAGATGCCACATGTACAGAGAACATCATCAATCATATTATGGAATTATACATGAGTCGTAATAAGCTGTAGCTATACTGAGTTCATTGGTTTAGTCCATGTGTGAAGGTATCACAGGTAATGGAAATGAGTCTGTGAGTCCAGGTGCATCTCTAGATGTCCTCATATGGAGCTCTGGGCCACTCGACCTTCTCTCCACAGCACAGACACAGATCATGTCCCCACCAGGCCAGTGAACCTCAGACAGATGGACCACAACCAGAATCAGTGAGGAACCTGCAAGACTGGAGAGAACAAAGAGGACCGGGGCTCCGGCAGTAACATGCACTTTACAGGACATAAGAGTATTCACATTAACCGTTTTGACACTTTAGCCACCAATTTAACTACTTTAACCAGTTTAGCCACTTTAACCAGTTTCTAAAAGTGACTCCAGTTTGCACTACTACCATAATATGAGTAAAGGAAGCAGAGGAAGAGGGAGAGGTGCCCGATGCATCATGGGAGCCCCCTCGGCAGTCTAAACCTATAGCAGCATAACTAAGGGCGAGCCTGTGCCCACCCTAACTATAAGCTTTATCAAAAAGGAAGGTTTTAAGTCTATTCTTAAACACTGACACTGTGTCTGCCTCTCGGACCCAGACTGGGAGCTGGTTCCAGAGAACAGGGGCCTGATAGCTGAAGGCTCTGCCCCCTAGACTACTTCTGGAAACCCTGGGAACTACAAGTAAGCCTGCGTTTTGGGAGCGCAGCGCTCTAGTCGGTTGATAAGGAGTTATCAATTCATTAAGATATGATGGTGCCAGACCATGCAGAGCCTTATATGTGAGGAGAAGGATTTTAAAATCCACTCTAAATTTTACAGGGAGCCAATGCAGAGAAGCCAATACTGGAGTAATATGGTCTCTTTTCCTGGTTTTAGTCAGCACCCGAGCAGCGGCATTCTGGACCAGCTGTAGAGTCTTTAACGACTTGTTTGGGCAGCCTGATAAAAGTGAATTACAATAATCCAGCCTGGAAGAGACAAATGCATGGACTAATTTTTCAGCATCGCTTTGGGACAAAAAGTGCCGAATTTTTGCGATGTTGCGCAGGTGGTAAAAAGCAGACCTTGAAATATGCTTAATATGGGTGTCAAAGGACATATCCTGATCAAATAAAATAAAACCCCGAGGTTCCTTACAGTGGTGCTGGAGGCCCAGTTAATGCCATCCAACAAGGCTATCATAGGAGAAAGCGTGTTCCTCAGGTGTTTCGGACCTAATAGGATCACTTCAGTTTTATCTGAGTTCAACAACAGGAAATTTCTGGTCATCCAAGCCTTTATATCTTTAAGGCAGGCATGGAGTTTCAGGAGCTGATCAGTTTTGTGTGGCTCCACTGATAAATATAATTGGGTGTCATCAGCATAACAATGGAAATCTATGGAGTGCCTCCTGATGATATTGCCAAGGGGCAGCATATACAAAATAAACAGAATTGGACCAAGCACTGAACCTTGTGGAACTCCATGACAGACTTTAGTATGCACAGAGGATTCATTATTAATATGGACAAACTGAGACCGATCTGATAAGTATGATCTGAACCAGTTTAATGCAGACCCTTTAATACCAAGCAGTTTTTCCATTCTCAGCAACAGGATGTGATGGTCAACTGTATCAAAGGCAGCACTAAGGTCTAACAGGACAAGTACAGACAGAAGCCCTCTATCTGATGCTGTCAACAGGTCATTGGTGACTTTCACAAGTGCTGTTTCTGTGCTATGGTGAGCTCTAAATCCTGACTGAAAAACTTCAAAAAGACTATTACTGTGGAGATAATTACATAACTGGCTGGCAACGGCTTTCTCTAGAATCTTAGACAAAAAGGGGAGGTTGGATATTGGTCTATAATTGGCTAACACATCTGCATCAAGTGTAGGTAGGTTTTTGATCAATGGTTTAATTACAGCTACTTTAAAAGACTTGGGTACAAAGCCTGACACCAGAGACAGATTAATAATATGCAGCAGTGATGTGCCAATAAATGGGAAAACTTCCTTAAGCAGCGTAGTTGGGATCGGGTCTAGGAGACAAGTTGATTGCTTTCGATGCTGAAACTAACGAGGATAATTCGGGAAGGCCAATTGGAATAAAACTGTCTAAGCAATTGTCAGGTTTTAATGTATCTGCTCCTAAATTTCCTGAGTCTGAAGGATCGGAGTCTAACGAGGGCAGATCCTGACAAATTTTGTCCCTAATATTCAGAATCTTGTCATTAAAGAAGCTCTCATGAAATCATTACTACTTAAACTTAAGGGAATGCAGGGTTCAATAGAGCTATGGCTCTGTGTCAGCCTGGCTACAGTGCTGAAAAGAAACCTAGGGCAGTTCTTATTTTTCTCTATTAATTCTGAATAGTAGGCTGCTCTGGCATTACACAGGGCTTTCCTATACGTTTTGAGACTCTCTTTCCAGGCTAGGCGAGAGTCCTCCACTTTGGTGGAGCGCCATATCCTTTCCAATTGTCGCGTTGTTTGTTTTAACTTGCGAAGTTGCAGAGTTAAACCATGGTGCCAAGTCTCTTCTGTTTTATAATCTTTCTTTTTAGGGGCGCAACAGAGTCCAGAGTGCCTCTGAGTGAGTCCATAGGCGTTTCTAACAAGTTGGTCAATTTTGGGGGGAGCTCAAAAAATTATGAGAGTCGTCAGAGATACTAGGAAATCTTAACTGACTTTAATGCTGTCGGAATTGCTTCCTTAAATTTAGTCCTAGTACAATCGGGTAACCATCTAGTGAACACTAATTTTTCTAGAGGTGCATAGTCCAGTAATAGGAATTCAAATGATACTAAGTAGTGGTCTGATAACACAGGATTTTGGGGGGAGACTATTAAGTGCTCAATATCAATACCATAGGTGAGGACCAAATCAAGGGTGTGATTGTGACAGTGAGTTGGAGAATTTACTCTCTGAGAAAACCCAATGGAGTCCAATAATGAGATGAATGCTGTGCTAAGACTGTCACTATCCATGTCCACATGAATATTAAAATCACCTACAAT
The DNA here is from genome assembly GCA_023238725.1 of Scortum barcoo. Lineage (NCBI taxonomy): Eukaryota > Metazoa > Chordata > Actinopteri > Centrarchiformes > Terapontidae > Scortum > Scortum barcoo. Next base: position 10,192,443 of record CM041542.1, read on the forward strand.
AATTACCTTGTCATTTTCAAGGACTAAATTTGAATAACTATATGTTCTCCTTAGAGGCTACTCATTTGCATTTGCTGTTTATTGCAGATTATGGAGCCATGACCAAAGCTATAGAAAGACATAATTTATAATTTCCTGATTAATTATTATATTTATTGTGATTATTTATTAGTATTCATCCCTAACAACACAATACTTTTCCTACTGTGGATCTTTTTAAGCAAGGCCAGAGGTACTTATACATGACTCAGTCCTGTTCTGAAATCATGCTGTAGGTGGGTGACAGGATGTGAAAATTATAGAATATTATTTAATATGTAATAATATTGTTTCCACATTTTTCTACATTTGTAAGAAAAAGGGCGTTGAGTTGGGCTGATTTATATTTTATTATTTTTTCCAGATACATATATTGTTCTTTATGCCTTTGTGAAAATAATAATTGACATCATGTTATTAATATCTTTGTGGTTTATTGGTAAGATTATAATATATTTATAAAATACACCAGACACCATGATTGTTTTTCTTGGTGTTCACACAGTCTTGCAGTCCTTATCAAGAAATCTCTCACGAAGATAAAAAAATAAGAGATAAAGGACCAGAAAACTAAATCATGTGAACCAGCTATTGAAAAAAAACAGACAAGGTGAAAAGTATAAAAAGTAAGTATTAAAAAAAATATATATATTGAAGACAGCGGTTGTGAAACAAGTTTAAGATAAAAATATTGTTCCAAATCCAGTAGACATTAGATTATAAAATAATTGCACATTAATTTGACAGTTATCTTTTGTAAGTTCACGTGTTTATATTTCTTTTCTCTTGTCGTCAGGTGTGTTCCCATATGGTGGAAGTGTGACGGCCAGTCAGACTGTGGTGATGGCTCAGATGAACCTCAGACCTGCCCGCCCCGTTATTGCCCCATTGGCCAGTTCCAGTGTCAAGATGGCAACTGCACTTACCCCGGCTTCATCTGTGATGGCCACTCGGACTGTCCTGACAGTTCAGATGAGGATGCGGCTCTCTGCAGTATGACAGCTAACAATTACTGTGATCAACTGCAACAGTGCAGTAAATCAGATAGGAAGCTGAAATTAAAGTTGTTCTACACTCGCAGAATTGAAATTTTGGCCAGATTGTTTTTTCAAATTTCATTTTTATTTGGCTATTGCTCACAAAGTACTGGATGCTACATTTACTGGTAAAAACTGAGGCCTTGGTAGATGGTTCAAACACAAGTCAAGCTTGAGTCCGTCCCCTGCAGGTGACCACAGATGCGAGGAAAACCAGTTCCAGTGCAAAAACAAGAAGTGTATCCCAGTGTCTTGGCACTGCGACGGAGTAAACTTGACTGTTCTGACGGCAGCGACGAGGAGGCAGAGACTTGTTCTCAGAGGACCTGCCGACCTGGACAGTTCCAGTGTGCCAACGGGCGCTGCCTGCCGTCGACCTACGTGTGTGACGCCCAGGACGACTGTGGCGATGGGTCTGATGAGCCATTTGAAACCTGCAGTAAGTAGGACATAACAAGAAGGCAGTTTCAGTCAATTATCACAATAACACTTTAATTTCAAATAATTCTTACAGAAAAAATAATGTGGGAAAAAAATGAACGCAGATTAATCACACGCTATGATATAAATAAAAAATCACTGAACATACAACCATCCAGTAGCTTTTTTTAAGACATAAGTGCAGACCAATTGACTATCTTCTAGTGCTGCTGCTTTCAGCTTTCTCTAGAACCGTTCATCCAAACAGCTTCACAATCAGCACTGCACTTGGGTCCTTGGGTGCTTAGCAATGCACCTGACAAGTGTTAAGTCAATCAGGTGAATGCTTGTCGAGATAATCCAGAGACAGAGAGAGTCTATCCTCGGTTTCAAGCCTTCAGCTGGAGCAGTCAGTGTGGCTCTGAACGGCACTCTTCTACTGACACCACCCGAGTGAATTCAGGAATGCACCCTTCTGACACATAGCACATTAAATAGTTAAAATAGACTGTTGTGGCCACATTTCAGGTTAAGTGATGCTTATGGCTGTTATCTGCACTGATAAAAATACATGTATTTGGAAAGATTCAATGCTTTCCTCATGTGCCACAATAATGTTTTTGAGTTAAAACGTCTTCACTCGGGGGCTTTTCCAAGCAGCTATTGATATATGCGATTAAATGTGATTAATTCGATAAATTAATTAGCATGTCATGTAATTAATTTGATTAAAAAGTGTAATTAATTGATTGCCCTAAAAATGATACAACAGACTGCTTAAACTCATGATCTCATTTACATTGGTGGGCCAGGAGAGAGGTGTGATGTCTTGTTCAGTGGCTGTGGTAGGAATTAAACGTGACACCCCTGACTTCTGGCTCACAAAAGAAAGGCACTGCTGTATGTGCCTGTACTGATGACAGCAGTGCACTGTGGCAGAACAGAGCTGACAGTTTAATCAAGCACAGATGTTTTTCAATGATATATAATCAATATAGACTCAGCCATGTCCCAAGAGGAGCCGGAGTGAATTAATGATGTCGTATTGGGAGTCTTTGAATTGAAGTTGCACAGACCATTTATGTTCTCCCCTCTCATCCTCCTCCTTCTTACTGTGTGTTTTGCCCTGCCTCATTTCTGTCTACACCGTTTCCTCTCTTTCTCTGTCCAGTGGGTCCAGACTACAAGTGTGATGAGGACACTGAATTCTCCTGCAAGACAAACTACCGCTGTATTCCTCAGTGGGCCCGCTGCGACGGCACCAATGACTGCATAGACAACAGCGACGAGCAAGGCTGCGGTCAGTTTGCAGAAGCGTGTCAGCAGATGTGTTGTTATGCGAAGGCAGGGCTGTACCAAAGACTGCACCAGTTGAGAAAAATCAGGTCCAGGGGTCAAATTTGCTACTTAAATACTTAAAATAACACTGTATATGTCTTCCAAAATTTTTTCCAAAAGATTTTACAGGTGAGAATGAATGGATTGAATTATGCCTGATTTCTTGAGAGTTTCAACGTATATCGTAGCTCATTGAGACCCTTGTAAACGTACTGGCTCACTGAACAGTTCATCTCACTGACCACATGTTGAATCATCTTTTCGTGTGTCCACTTCTGACTTCCAACAGAGGACGTCACCTGTGATCCGCTAGGAGATTTCCGATGTGACAACCACCGCTGTGTCCCCATCCGCTGGCAGTGCGACGGCGCCAACGACTGCGGTGACGGCTCCGATGAGAGGAACTGCCGTGAGTGTCCTACTGCGTGTTTTTTAGCTCAATCCATCACGAATCATCAAGAGATGTCTGTTTTTTTCCCCAGTTTATTTTTGGGGTTATGATTCAGTCTGAGAGTCACTGATGCATAATGACATCATGTTGCTTTATACTGACAGAACCATGCCATTTTAAGCTATACTTACTAATACTGTATATCAAAAAACATTCTTTTAATTCTCCTAGTAAAATGCCTTTTGTGTATTTTAAGTCTGTGTCGGGTGTGTGTGAACAGTAAGACTTTCTGATTTCATCCTGAAGATACGTGTGTCTCTCTCTTCTGCTGATTGTGGTCTATAGAGCCAAGGCCTTGCTCTGAAAGTGAATATCGATGCGACAACGCGCAGTGCATCCCTGGAAACTGGGTGTGTGACCATGACAACAACTGCGGGGACAACTCAGATGAGCGGGACTGTGGTGAGCAGACGCTGCACACAAAGCCACTTCTTTGACATGTCCTCTGTCATAAACAATGCCCACACACACACAAACACACATGCACATGATACTGTCCTGGCTCCCTTCCAGAGTTGCAGACGTGCCGTCCAGGTTCTTTCCAGTGTGATTCGGGTCACTGTATCCCTGCTGCTCTGCAGTGTGACGGCCTGCCTGATTGTCAGGACCTGTCAGATGAGACCAGCTGTCGTAAGTAGACCACCCGAGAACTAATGGAAAGCTGCCTGGCCCCTAAAGCACTTTGATGTGCCTGTAGTTTGCTTGTTTGTGAGTGTGTGTGTGAGGTATGTGAATGCCCTTTGTTTTAAAGTAATTAAGTGTTAAGTCTTAGTAGTAGTATGAAAATGTCTAAAATACCCTACAGGAAGACAAACATCACATGCAGTTAAAGAAGCAGGTTTTCCTTAAGCACAAGTGATAATTATAATTGTCCTTAACATTGTAATACTGCAATGTAACATTTTCAACGGTTGCCCTTGTTTTCACATCCAAACATTTAATCTGGTATGAGTTAAACTGGTGAAACTGGGTGCCCTGGTGGTCTAGGGTTTAAGTTCAACTGCTGTTCCTGATTCAAGTCTGGCAATCATCTCATCTCTTTACTGTCCTATCTATTGAAGGTATAAAATTCCTCCAAAAAAATGTTGTGGACTTTTAAAACTTGAGCAAAAGCTTGTCTTTTGTCACACCCGAGATGTTGAGTGAAATATCACAATAACCAGGAAGAAAGGTGGTCAAAAGTACAGAAATAAGACGAAAATGTTTCTCTAACTACTCCTGTGGAGCTTATTCAGTGTTTAACAGACTAGGACTACTGGGTGTGAATTTACCTGTAGAAGAGAGCTAAAAAATCATAAAAATAGATAATTAAGAAATCTTCCCCAGCAAAAATCTCATCTTTCTTTCTTTCTTTCTTTATTTTATTTTTCTCCAACCCAACAGCCACCCGTTACCCAGGAGGCCGTTGGTGCCCTCAGGACCAGTTCCAGTGTGCGAACCATTTGTGTGTGAGCCAGGGCTGGGTGTGTGATGGGGTTGATGACTGTGGAGACCGCTCTGATGAACAGCTCAGCTTATGCTGTGAGAAACGTTTTGTTCATTGTGTGTGATGATGATGATGATGATGAATTCCTGCGAAAAGTCTGTAATTTTCCCCCCTGAAAGCCTAACTAATAAACTTCATCTTAGAATTATTGTCTCTCATACATAGACGGGTAAATGCAAACAAATTTTCTTCCTTTCTTCATTAAATACTGTAAAGTGTTCAAAGAAAGAATAAAAGCAGCTCTGCAACTGCTTTCTCTTAAATCTATGCAATAATTAAGAGAGAAGACATTTAAAGACTTGATTAAAAGTATCAATGTTTTTTTTAATAATTTACACCCACAAAGACTGGTCTAAACTCAGATTTGTGTGTATTTGACCAGTGAGCATCACCTGTGAGATGCCGTCCAGGTTCCGCTGTGCAAACGGCTACTGTATCTACTCGGGCCTGCTGTGCAACCAGAAGGACGACTGTGGAGACGGCAGTGACGAGCAGGAAGAGCTCTGTATGACTCACACACATACGCCACAATCTGTTTGCTTTGTCACTTTTAATACCTATTGTGCTGTGTGTTAAAATCCTCACTCACCAAATTGGCTTGGGCAGAACTCACATTAATGAAAGAATTGATTTTGAAGCACTGTTCAATCAGTGTTATCACTGAGGCTGTCAAATGTTGTTGTTTTGCAAAATTGCTGCTGTTGCTGAGGATGACAGTACTGTTTAACTCGCAATTTGCTAATACACCTAAATATCATATGGGCTGTCGTATCAACTTTTGCTGGCCAAGTTTCTTGACATGTACAAGAACTCCAGTTTTTATTTTCTAGACTTAAAGACAGTGCAAAGGACAAATGTACCAAACACAAGTTGATACTGACATGACAAAATGATACTGACATGTACTATACAAAGACATCAAGTTACATATAAGCAGACTTGAACATATAGCTATTTATGTACAGGTTTATTTGTTACTATGACATCTATGACAAAAATAGTTAATATTATCACACACTAACACTGCACACACAAACGAGATGTCTCAGCAATGTATAGAGGTGTAAAGAAATGAAAACAAGTAGAAATGAAAATAAGCATGCACATGTAGAGATACACATATTGTGTGTAAACACATTGTGTCTCTGCATACAATAAATTAGTGAGATACAGTTTTTGTTTTTTCAATGTTTTTTCTTTCTTTTTAAATAGAGCCAGATTTCTAATAAGTTCAGGTCCAGCAAATGCACCACTAATCATCAGTTTCTGGGATCGCCAGGGATTAGTCAGAACAACACTAATGCATCCTGAACCTTCCTCCCTGAGGCCAGTAAAACTGGAGACCCTAAAATGACATCAGTGTATCTGCACAGCCTGAAACATACAACGGATAAGGAAATAGTCTGTTTTATGGAATTGTTACACAATCAGCTTTAACATCAATCAGAGCAAATTATTTTGATAGGAGGATTAAATAGTTGGTGGACATTGGCTGGCTCATCTAAATCCATTTCTTGTGACGGAGAACAGTAAACACAAACAAGGGAAGCTGTTGAGAAGCTTTCAATTAAAAAAGTGATTTAGTGGGTATAATTTAGCATGTTGTCATGCCAGAGTATGTAAGTATGTGCCTACATTCAAGTACTTGACTGTGTGGGATGCTTAGGTGTGGGCAGTCCACTCACTTCAGCAGTTTTTTGGGGGGTTTTTTTTGGTATTTAGACAGTAGACTGTAGAAAAAGCTCTCAGTTCAATTTTAGACCAGTGGGGGTGGACATGTTTCCACAGACAGGTTGTATACCCACTCAACCTTCCCTGCACACTTGTGTTGAATGACTCACTCTGACTGTGTCCTTCTCAGGCCGCGAGCCCACGCTGCCCCCATGTACACTGAAAGAGTTTAAATGCACCAACGGACACTGCGTGGCCCTGCCATATGTCTGTGACCACAATGACAACTGTGGGGACCGCACCGACGAATTAGGCTGCAGTGAGTAACACAACAAAACACTCATTCACTTACTGTCTAAATCCTAATTATACGTCAGTTATCTACTGTTTCAAAAATACAGGCAACTGCATCTTCAGCTTTCTGACGGAGATGGAAGATGTTTTGGTTCAGTAACTTAATCGAAGTTGTGTTCTGTACTCAGATAATTCCACATTGCACACACCAAAAACAAAACAAATAGATTGTATAACATAATCACATAATTATGACTTGTGCAGTTTTCCCACAGGTTGAGAAGTTACTTGTGGTGGTGGGTGGTGGTGTGGCGTATCATATGCATTGTTTCACATTTTCAAGTGCTTTCTATGCATATCGTTATATTATTTAAAAAATGTTTACAATGATACATTGAGGGGAACAACTTTTTCCCAAGAAGGGGTTCCAGACCCCTCTGTCTCCCTGTAATACTGACCCGAAAGCCAGTCGAACTACCTTCGTAAGTCAAAATAAGATGTGTAAAATTAACACACTAAATACAACAAGGTACTACTCTTTTAGGCATCCAATGTACAAACTGCTGAGTGTGGTATTTTATTATTAAGTTCACTACCCTCAGAAAAACTTTGTAATGAAGGATTTAAAATTCACTCATCACTTGTGCTGATTAACGGGGCTCAGCGAGTGGACACGCTGCTTCGCCAGAAATATCTCTAAATTCACAGCAGGGCAGTTCTGATTGTAAAACTGAAAAAACAATCAGCAAACCAAATAAACGCAGGGTCACGTTGCCCAAGTCGAGTATACAGTTGGGAAACGCTGCCTATGTAATGCTTTTATCTACCTGTTAGCTGGTTTAATGTGGGCATGTGGTTCTTGTACAGCACAATGCAATTTCCAAATAAAAATAATTTAGACACATTTACTCATGAAAAAATGTTTTCTCTAAAAAAATTAATGACTTCTAAAAAGAAAGGTTGTCATAATTATGGGATCTTGTTTTTTTTTGTCATATAATTTCAGAGTAAAATATCCCAGTTGAAGCCAAGAGGCCAAACTCTGATTAGAGACTAAATTTGGGTACTTTTTCATACTTTTTTAATGCTGAACTGCTTTGTCTATGGACATACAAGTGGACAGAACAAAATAGCAAATCCATTGTTTGGTTTGCTCAAAAGGAAGTGACTCTTAAATGAGAGACAGAGGCTGTTTTAAATGTGTCAGAGAACGTGTTTTGTGTTGTCTGCCTCCAGATTTTGGCCTAGATCGTAACTGTGAAGAGAAGCTGTGTCAGCATGAGTGCACCAACCTGAATGGCACCGGATTCATCTGTTCCTGCAGACCCGGATACAGAGTGGACCCAGACAGCACCTACAACTGCGAGGTGCATGCACACACACACGCACACACACACATTTGCTTAGAGTACTCCTTCTCTCATTTAACTCAAATGAAAGCATTTGGATACTTAAAGCACTCAAAAGCCTTCTGAACTCTTCGTCGCAATCTCTTCTCACTCTTCCAGACATTAATGAGTGTGAGGTGTACAGCACCTGTCCTCAGGTCTGTAAGAACACCAAGGGCAGCTACGACTGTGAGTGTGCCCCCGGCTACAGGAAAGTGGGCAATGGCAACATGTGCGAAGCTCAGGGTGAGAACAATATTTTGCGACATACAAATGTTTGACTCAGTAAGTTCACTCAGTTCATTCCTCTGCTGTAAATTTCAATCAGCAAGAATGCAGTTTTGTGACATGAAAGAAATTCTTGTCTCTGCCGCTGAGATCTGAGAGATGGCCTTCTTAATATCCAAATCCACAATGCAGGCCTCTTGTTTTAACTTCACAAAGTAAATATGTGGCTTCTTTGTAGAGTGTCTCAGAATGTGTATTAAATAAAAGGAAACAGCCACCATGGTCATGTGCAGAGACTACTATAAAAATTTTCAGGTTTGATCCTACCTGTCAAAGAAATGTCTCTGAACAGAACAACTGAATCAACTGTTTTCTAAAAAGTTAAGTATAAATGTTCACATCTCCCTCAGGAGCGACTCCTCTGCTGCTTCTGCCAGAAAATGTCCGTATCCGGAGATTCAACTTGCAGACGGAGGCCTACCACGACTTCCTCCAAGAAGAGGACCGCGTTATGGCCCTGGACTACGACTGGGACCACAACAACACCGGACTCAGTGGGTCATGCACAGATTAACGCTAAACACTGCATCATGACAAAACTTAAATAAGATGAACTTGTTTGCTGATGATGTTCTTGTGTTTTGTCAGGTATGGTGTATTTCACTGTAGCCGGTAAGGACTCCATACCAGGTGCAATAAAGAGAGCATACATACCTTCAGTGGACGATGGCAGTAACAACATCGGTGCTGCTGTTGACCTCGGCATCAAATACATCACCAGTCCAGACGGCATCGCTGTGGACTGGGTGGGCAGGTGCGTTTAAATGGACATTTCTAAACTTTTTTATTTCATTACCTTTTTTTTAACTGCTTGATAGAAACTTTGCATGGGTCGAAGTATTTTTGTTAAGATTTTTGTAATTCCTCTGCCCAAAGGAACCTTTACTGGGCAGACTCCAGGTTGAAGAGGTTGGAGGTAGCCATGTTGGATGGACGCTACAGGAAGCATCTAGTCAAGACTGAGCTGGGCCACCCGTCTGCTGTGGCTGTCAACCCTCGACTGGGGTGAGACAGACAAGGCTACCACGCCAGACTTTATATTGCTCAATTTGTCCATTTTACACTTGGTTTTACACCTGGTTTAATCCTGTTTTATTTGTCTGTCATAGAAAACCTTAAAAACGAAGGCACTTAAACCCACCCACATGTTAGAGCTTACAAGTCTAATCTCTGCTATGTTTCTGCAGGATGTTGTACTGGGCAGACCGAGGAGAAGCAGCCAAGATTGAGTGTTCATGGCTGGATGGGCAAGAGAGGAAGGGTCTAGTGGCTGATGGCCTTGGTTGGCCCACTGGCCTGTCAATCGACTTCACCAACAATGACAGAATCTACTGGTCCGACTCCAAGGAAAGCCGCATCGAGTCTGTTCTGCCTTCAGGAGAGGACCGCAGAACCTCCATTTTCATCGGTGAGAGTTAGGAAGGACAGTCATCCAGGAAGCCTGATATGAGTTTATACATGAGAGACTTTAAATTCTTTTCAAGTTCAGTTAGATTGTTACACATTTGGTCGCACCTCTCCTAGATGTGAGAAACCCCTTCAGTGTGAGTGTGTTTGAGGACCACGTTTATTGGAGTACTCAGGAGAAGGGCGAGGTGTTCCGGCAGGACAAGTTCGGCCGTGGAGTCAAAACCAAGCTGCTGACTGCTGGGCCATGGCTGACCCAGGTCTCTGTGTACCAGCAGCAGAGATACAACTCCATAGCCAGTAAGCTGCACACTCCAAGTACATATTCACACCAACACATTAACACATACAGTACTGTTATTAAGGACTTTGTATTATGTGCATTTAGGATATTTATGTTTACTGTATATATCAACCTAATTTAATCTTTGTTTTTTGATTTGCAGATTAATAATTGCCTCTTTTACAGCTTTTTGAGTATTGACTGATATACACTGCTCAAAAAAATAAAGGGAACACTTAAACAACACAATGTAACTCCAAGTCAATCACACTTCTGTGAAATCAAACTGTCCACTTAGGAAGAAACACTGATTGACAATCAATTTCACATGCTGTTGTGCAAATGGAATAGACAACAGGTGGAAATTAGCAGGCAATTAGCAAGTAACACCCCCTAATAAATGGAGTGGTTCTGCAGGTGGTGACCACAGACCACTTCTCAGTTCCTATGCTTTCTGGCTGATGTTTTGGTCACTTTTGAATGCTGGCGGTGCTTGTCACTCTAGTGGTAGCATGAGACGGAGTCTACAACCCACACAAGTGGCTCAGGTAGTGCAGCTTATCCAGGATGGCACATCAATGCGAGCTGTGGCAAGAAGGTTTGCTGTGTCTGTCAGCGTAGTGTCCAGAGCATGGAGGCGCTACCAGGAGACAGGCCAGTACATCAGGAGACGTGGAGGAGGCCGTAGGGAGGGCAACAACCCAGCAGCAGGACCGCTACCTCCGCCTTTGTGCAAGGAGGAACAGGAGGAGCACTGCCAGAGCCCTGCAAAATGACCTCCAGCAGGCCACAAATGTGCATGTGTCTGCTCAAAGCGGTCAGAAACAGACTCCATGAGGGTGGTATGAGGGCCCGACGTCCACAGGTGGGGGTTGTGCTTACAGTTCAACACCGTGCAGGCATTTGGCATTTGCCAGAGAACACCAAGATTGGCAAATTCGCCACTGGCGCCCTGTGCTCTTCACAGATGAAAGCAGGTTCACACTGAGCACATGTGACAGACGTGACAGAGTCTGGAGACGCCGTGGAGAACGTTCTGCTGCCTGCAACATCCTCCAGCATGACCGGTTTGGCAGTGGGTCAGTAATGGTGTGGGGTGGCATTTCTTTGGGGGGCCGCACAGCCCTCCATGTGCTCGCCAGAGGTAGCCTGACTGCCATTAGGTACCGAGATGAGATCCTCAGACCCCTTGTGAGACCATATGCTGGTGCGGTTGGCCCTGGGTTCCTCCTAATGCAAGCACAATGCTAGACCTCATGTGGCTGGAGTGTGTCAGCAGTTCCTGCAAGACAAAGGCATTGATGCTATGGACTGGCCCGCCCATTCCCCAGACCTGAATCCAATTGAGCCATCCACCATCCACCAACGCCACATTGCACCACAGACTGTCCAGGAGTTGGCGGATGCTTTAGTCCAGGTCTGGGAGGAGATCCCTCAGGAGACCATCCGCCACCTCATCATAGGTCATACAGGCATGTGGAGGCCACACACACTACTGAGCCTCATTTTGACTTGTTTTAAGGACATTACATCAAAGTTGGATCAGCCTGTAGTGTGTTTTTCCACTTTAATTTTGAGTGTGACTCCAAATCCAGACCTCCATGGGTTAATAAATTTGATTTCCATTGATAATTTTTGTGTGATTTTGTTGTCAGCACATTCAACTATGTAAAGAACAAAGTATTTAATAAGAATATTTCATTCATTCAGATCTAGGATGTGTTATTTTAGTGTTCCCTTTATTTTTTTGAGCAGTGTAGTACATTAGTATTCCATTGAATACTATGGATATCCGGTGCTTCAGTGCAAAGAAAGCATGATTTTGATGTAGAAAAATGTAACCCAAGGTCCTGCTTATGTCAAGTCAAACCAAAAACAAATTTGGTGTCTTTTCATATAGACATACATATTTATATATGTTTTTTTAAAACCATACAAAGAATAAAATATGTAAGTCATGCACTTTAACTTGTTGAAATGAAAGAATCCAATTCCTTGTATCTGCAGTGAAGAATCCATGTAAGGGAACCTGCAGCCACCTGTGCCTGCTCCGACCGGGAGGCTACAGTTGTGCCTGCCCCGAGGGCACAAGCTTCATCAGTGGCAGTAACACTGAGTGTGATGCAGGTAACATTTATCTTGTTCAGTGTGTGTCATACAAACGTGGGGGCTTGTGTATTGAAGTTGCAAAAATTCATCCATAACCATGAACTGATTCATTTCAGGGTTTGACCCACCGCCAACCATGCCGCCACCATGTCAGTGTCAAAATGGAGGCACCTGCTACTTTTATGACAACAAGGCTCTCTGCAAGTAAGCAGGCTTGAAAATGAACTAGAAAGCATCCAGAATGTGTTATTTTGATAATAAAAAGCGTTTACAAATGTTAAATCTGTCCTCGAATTTTTGTTTTGTGTTTCACAGATGTCCTCCAGAATGGCAGGGAGAGTATTGCCAGACAAACATTTACAACCTGGTTGCATCCTCAAGTATGTTTAATTTCATAGCCGGAAATGTAACATCACAGCATTCAAACTCACTTGTAACCAGTAAACTTTACCTGATTAATCAGCCGCCTCCACTCACTTCTCCTGTACATTTCCTTTCATCACAGTTGGAATAGCGATTGGGGTGACAGTAGTGATTGTGGTGCTGCTGGTTGCTCTGGTCTACACCGCCAGGAGGAAATCTAACCTGCTGCAGAGGCTGCGGGACAACTTGCCCAGCATGCCCAGCATGCCCAGTATGCCATCCATGCCCTCAATGCCATCCATGCCCAACCTGCCAAGCTTCAGGTGAGATGGAGCCAGAAGAGAAAACATACAAAAAATGGCTACTGCTCTCAGACACATAATAAATGAAATATTTATTGTCCTAAATGTTATTGACGAGAAACAAACGCTGCTACAAATCAATGAGACCTTTTTACTTTAATGGAAGCTTGAAGTTAATTATGCTTTTAGTATACAATATTAGACTCACCTATAGTTTTTCTATTTTACTGACAGGGTTGTTGTGTATGTTAAAGTGTTATGTACAGTATCATGTTACAACTGAATTATGTGTGTCTTTATCATCTTCAGAAACAGTTCATCTCCAAATGCATCGGAAAGAGGAGGGATTGAAACAGGGCTGAATTCTGAAGCGGTCAGTAGCAGCAGAAACCAGACACTCATGACCACTGCTGATAACACAACTCTCATTGATCTTCTTTTGGTTCTTTTATTACAAAAGAATAATTAATTTTCATTTTATTAAAAAAAAGACATTGAGGACAGAATTAGAATATATCTTAAATACAACTAAATATTGTTTCTGGAGCAGCACTAACAAAATCTTTGTACATACTTAATAATATCTGATTGGGGAAAAAAAATGAAATATTAAAAAATATTACTGACATGGTGGATGGAAGATTGTGAGCATAACGGTGATGATTAACTTTCATCTTTTATTGACTTGTTCCGCTTACTTGTCGTCTGATGTCAGGTTCCCTGCATGTCTGTGTCCATGGTGGACACAGAGAGTATGGGTTTTGAGAACCCAGCGTATCAAGCTGGAGAACAACCTGCAACCACAGGCACAGTGACGGCCACTTCTGCTCCTGATGGAACAAACAAGGTCAGTAAACACAAGTCACTGATTCTCCTCTTGTTTGGTGGCTGCATATATATGTCACGTGCTACATGGTACCACTTTTACATGACGTGCCAAAGGGCTGTCAAGAACATCTGGATCTTTTGTTGTCCCCCTGCTGCAATGTCCAAACTCATTTTGATATTTTTGATAAAAAACTGTTATAATTCTACAGAAGCATTAATGCAAAAACATGACATTGTGATCCAGTGTAAAACACCACTTATGTAGAGGTTCTATATTTTATATTTGATTTGTGATACTTTCCATCTTCAGGTGAACATTGATAATCCTTTGTATGTGGAAGAAGTGCAAGTTATGGAGACCCCGACAAGAAGCGCAAACGAACATGCCACTGCCAGCAAAGTCAGTTTCACATTCAGCACCAATTTATTCTTGCACCAAATGTTTTTTATGCCTAATAACTCAATGGATTAATTGTAAAATACCATACCACATTGAAGAAAATGCAGAGCAGATGTCAAGTTAATCAATTGCAGCTCTTCAGGTGTTAATGACCAAACCCCTGAATGTTTTATTTGTTTTATGGTGTGATGATCCACTGCGAGTATTGATATTCCTTTAAGCCTTTTTACCTCATGGGTCATTGCAGGAGGCTTTTGAGAACCCAGCATACAGTGCAGACTTAGATGATGACGTCACTTCTTCACAGCCATCTGCTTGGAGCGCACAGGTAGCCATGGAGACACATGTCAAAAAGTTACACAATGTTTACGGCTCACTATCTGTACAGTAATCACACATCTAAATGTTAAAAAAAATTCAGGTAAATGTCTGACATTTCACAATGCCAGACAATAATGGACTGTTTTGTCAGAGTAGATATCACCACAGTAAGATCTCTCTCTGTGTGTGTTCATGCTAATTTGCTCAGTTATTGAAGCATTTCTCCTTTTTTCACAGCAGTTTGAACTCATTGGGAATGATAGTTTTGTGTCTTTCAAAACCCCCACATTCACAGTGAGTCGTGACTGACAGTAAACTTAGAATGAATGTGTCAGGAGGCAAAAAAAAAAAAAAAAAACAGGATTAAGTGTCTCAAAACACTTTCAGTCACTCTGGATTTAAAAAGACATCCTAGATTTCACTTTGACATGCAGAGCTGTGGAAATTTGACAACTTTGTAGCTACAATCTGAGTGGCAGTTAATAGCTTACATCGTCCTAACACGTGATTTTTTTAGGCTCACACACTGTGTATTCTGGTTTTATTTTGTTTTAAAATACTGCATGTTTTTGTGAATCTTCCGACAGGAGAACACACTTGAAATTGCCCGAGATTCTGACATTTGAGGTGACCTCCTCTGACTAAACCTCATTCATTCTCATCGGAGGATGCAGCATCACTGAAGTGACCACACAAGCTCAACGGGCAGAGCATTTCAAACACAGACAGATCAAGTCAGCCAAGACAACACAGATATTTTGCGTCAACTACATGCTTCACTTTAATTTTAATCTAACTATTTGTGTAAAAAAATATTTTACAGACTTGATTTATTTCAACTAATATGAGACTCATTCAATAACTGAATAAAGTGAATAGAAACCTGTAAATTCTCTCTCTGATTCTTGTTTAATAACTTTTTGGTACATTTTGATAGTGTCAATGTTAAATATTAAAACTGCTCTTATCATCATTGCATGTTCATAAAAGTATAATCATTAGGCTGCAAATGGTGTGAGATTTAAAGTGCTTTGATTAAGCTGCTGATACTGAACATAATAAAAATCTCTCTACTTGTACCTTTCTTTGTGCAACAAATCTCAAGAGGATCTGTCATCATGACAGGGCCGAGGCTCCCACTGGTATTTTCCTCTCTGCTCATCACAGATAGGACTGATCCACAGCTACTGTATCTGACCCACTGAGCCGAGATGAAATGCTTTGTCATCATCCATTTAATCACAAAGAGCCACGATTTCAGACTATGATCATGGGGCAACAGCAGCGATCCTGCTCCTCTCCCCTCCTACCGACACAAATGTCTGAATACATCAAGGTCTCAGGCCAACCAGACCAGCAAGGGGACAAAAGAAAAGTGAAAAAGACAGACAGAGAGAGGGAGGAAGAGTGGAAATGCAACAGGGAGGGAAGTAAAGGGAGATGTGACCCGTGTGTTTTTATGTTGTGGTCCATGATGATCCACAGTCCAGGTCACCCACAAGGCGTCTCTGAGCCAAAACATGCACTGTACCACTGAGACATGGAGGGAGGGGATGAATAGCAATGGATGGATTTGAGAGAGGCGGACCAAAGAGGCATGCAGCTTGCAGCATGTGTGCACGCTGTGTTACCTTCAGTAGCTGTCAGAAAAATTCAAAACTGAAAACCAAGTTGTTATTTTTATTATAAGTTGGGTAATGTGTCTTTGTGTGAATACAAGGCTTAATGTACATAAAGTTTTATTTAAATTTAAGAATTTGTAATAAAATGAAGGATAGGTGTTTCCTTTATCATTCAGGAATTTAAATTTCATATATGATAAGTGCTATTAAGACATTTCTGCAGCCCAATAGATGTGAGGTGACTAGTTTTACATGAGGTTACAGGCGTATAGAAGCCCACTGCTGCCAGCAGCTCATTGTAGGTCAAATAATCAATCAAAACTTTCACTTGACTTAACTAGTTCTGGTCATTTTACTACACAGTGCACAATTAATTGAATGTTGTAGCCTCCTTCATGCTACACTTACAGAATATATTTACAAATATTTAAAATTGGTATACAATAAAAATACAAACAATATATATGGTGGTACTTATTTACCACCTATTGACCTCTATGCTAGCCCCACCAAAAAAAGCCACAACACAGTATGACTAAATTAAAAATAAAACAAACAAAAAAGTAGAAACTTCACATTTTACATCCATTTTATATCTATGGAAACCAATTTCCTTAATCCCTATTATCCTGTAAATCATAATAACAAGAATCTTTCTCTAAATAGTATTAGTATCTCAAAATATGTGATATGTCATCTTCTCATTATTTCTAATATATTTAGTCTTTTTTTTCAATACTAAGTCATTAGTTTGGGTTACTAAATCAATATTTTGAGATAGTAGGTCATTATTTGAGATACGTAATTATTTAGAGATACTAAGACATCATTTTGTGACAGTTTCTCATTATAATGATTTCAGGATCTTTGTTTTTTTTCTTATCACGTTGACAGAAATGGGCTTCAATATATCTTTTTAGATATAACAGTGACATTGGTCTGTTTTTATCTTTGAATATTGGTTGTTGGGGATTACGAGCAGCACCTGAAGGCAGCACAGAGAGAGCGAGAGAGAGAGAGAGAGAGAGAGAGAGAGAGAGGGGGAAGGGGAGGCTCATTGAGCGGTGGATTGGATGGAGCAGAGGAATAAAAACCTCTAACGTGCGCCAGTCAGCTGAAGACAGAGAGAGGAAGAAAGAAAGAGGAGAGGGGAGACACACAAACACAAAAAAGGGGGAGGGCCTACCGGACCGGTTGGCTTTGACGGGAGCAGTGTCGGGGTCCAGAGGCTGAGGTGAGGATGCTTCCTAATGTGCACTGACTTAACTCTTCACCACTGTTTGTGTCTGCCTGTCTGACAAAGAGCTCCAGGGTCAGCCTCGATTTAAATGCATCTGCACACTGAACATTGATTGTGGTTTGTGCTTCTGCTCTGTGAGACACATCTTGTTATTCACCCTGATTTATAAATATAAATATATATGTGTGTGTGTGTGTGTGTGTGTGTGTGCATAAATGGAGGTTTGAGTGTGAAACCATGTGGATCCCTGATTGTGCTGCATGTTAATGAGGGGTGTGTATCACCAGGGGTTGACTGCCATGTGTGTTCTTGCACCTTTGTAGGCTAATTAAATGACTAAAAATGATCTCTTGTGATGAATTTAAAAAAAAAGGGGGGGTGGCTGATCACTATGACCTCAGTGTGAGGGGGGGTTGGCAGAACAGGCCTTTGGCTGTGACTTGGTCATGCTTTGCTGCAGGGCAGAAGAGGGTTTTATGGCTTCATTGGCTTTCAGGAGAAGCAGGAGAGCCAGAGAGATTGAGTGAAGGTCAGGGCTCAGTGAGGAAAGGCTCATGGGAAAATGCCCACCATTCTGAGGGTAAGGGGAAGTTTTATTTTGGCTTGTTTGGGGTAGGAAATGTGTTGTTTTTTAATGTAAACAAACCCAGTTAATTGGTAGAAAGAAGATATTTTTTGCAGTCCAAGCCACCAGCGAAAAGCCATTAAAGTCTGGCTCCTGACCAGCTAGATTGGCATTTTATCAGCCATCATGTCAAGGTCTGCCCCAAGGTCCTCTGCCCCTAAAACCCATTTGGCTACTGAAATCCTGAAATTGCCTGGTGAGAGAGGAAGAGAGGGACACAAACGCAGGGTTTCCTTCACCTCGGACACCGAGCCAAATTCAGTCTGCCAACTCTAGAAGTGATTCTTTATCCGAGTGGGCGTGCTGAAGGTGTTCTGAAGTGATGTTCCTCGTCTAAGCCTCTTAAAAGCCGTCTGGCTCCTGACCTCCTCTGCTCTACATTTTTGAAAATTTGATTTTTTTTTTTTTTCTTCATCCTGGCACAATTAAAATGTAAACTGAGTCTGAAAGTAGCTGCATGGTGACAAGGATGAACTTTTAATCTTTTCTCAACAGAATGATCTGCTCAAGAATTCTCATCTTGTGAAGAGCCGAACAGCTTTGCCTGAAATAATGAAGTATAGATGCTTCACACTGTTTCAGCTGTTGGATGACTTTAGGATTAGAGCTGTTACTCGACTAACAAAAATATCATATGCAACTATTTTGTTATTTGTTCGTCTTTTTTTTTCAAGCAAAAATAGTGAAAATGATGTTCCAGCATCTCAAATGAGAGGATTTGCTGCTTCTCTCTCTCATTTTAAACTTAATATCTTTGGACTCCTGGATGAATAAAGTACAACATTTGAAGGCCTCACGTGGAACTCTGGGAAGTATTGATGGGTATATTTCATAGAATAAATGATCCAATTTGCAAAGAGAATGGAAAGCATTTAATTTTTTAAATGAGGAACATGCCATAAATCTTTCTATAGATTATCTTAATCCCTTTGCAAAAAGTACAGCAGGCAACTTTTTTTCAAATTGATATTGGAATGAAATCTGTCATATCCAAATATGTCAGATCAGCCATGTGGGTGGCATCATAGGTGGTGGATGGACTACACGCACACACATATATACACACAGTATTTGGCAGATGGCATCAGCAGCATGTCGGTGACCTCGCCCCTCGCCGTCTCCCCCTCGGGACCCGTCCAACAGCAAATGAGTCTGGCAAACAGGTGGCGTTTGTTCTTTCTGGCGTTTGTTTGTGTGTGTGTGAGTGCGGAGGACAGTAACATAAGGTTAAGCTCTCCAAACACACTGTCAGTATAGTGAAGCACTGCGCTAACTCGACTGTAGGTTGTGTCATGGTCTAATATAAGAAACAATATATTAAATAATATTTTTTTTAAAAATGGTGACAAAACAATAAAGTCTTTTGACGTGAGATACATCACAATACGAGCAAGTTTTTTTGAGGTGTGGTCCTAAACAAGGTCGAGGGACAAGGTCAAAAACGTTTTTAATTAAAATTTAAAATAGCTGAAGCCTCCTTGAGCAGCTCCCTCTGCCCCAACGCTACTGAGGCCGAGGGGAGGTGGCTGAAAAGAAAACTTGTCAATTTGTTGGAGTCAACAAATAATGAATTATTCATCTTCTTAAATAAAATCTGTATGCAGATGTTGTAAGGGGCAGACTCTAAATAATTAATAAACCTGACCAATGAGTAACAGTGAGCAAAACAACTATTAACATTGTATTCCTGCTCATACTGGGAGTTAAAGTGAGTATTATTAGATACACCTGCCAGCAACAGCAAAGATTAGTGTCTATAACAGTAGACATCATAACATTGTACATCACTATTAGACAGTAATAAGTTATATTCAAGTGTACTAACTTTGATTGACAATTAACATCTTCTAATGGGAGTCATACAAATATACACAAATTGAAAAAAAAATGACAGTATCAAATTATGACAATGGTGAATAAGGGTGAAGCAAATGTCAATCCATTTAATATTTGTAGAGACATTTCAGTCGGGCATAAGTGGTGGACAGACCGGACATCACCACGGTTTAAACCCCCCAAAGGGATTCAGTTTTTAATGATATGAGATAGAGAAAAGCTGCAAATCCTCACACTGGAAAAGCAATAGCCGAAATGTTACCGGACAGATTACTTTTAAAATTGTTATAATAAATAAAAATCTCATTTAATAACTATTTGCATTCTTCATTTGCTGTGGAATTCTTCTTCTCGCTAAAAATACAAGTAAATAATCCATTTCCTGTCAATCTGTATTAAAAAAGGTAACTAAATGCTTTTTAGTATCTCCGCTACATCCTTCCTGCTGTTTAGTTTCTCTTCTAATCTTCCAGTCCTTTCTAATCTGCTGCATTGTATTCATTGAAATCCTCAGTGATGCACAGAGCCGCCAGCACTGCTATCTTAAATCAAGGAGGATAGATAATACCACCATATGGCCGGTGGGAACCTTAAGTATTTAGACGATAGACTCAGTGAGTGAAATAAATAAATAAATAAAAAACCACAGAGAGATGTCGGTTTAAGCTCTTCTCAGCCTCTTGTAATTAGAAAGAGAGAGTGGGATGGAGGAAGGAAGAGACGGGGAGAAAGAAGGTCACGAACGCGGACCAAGTGTGCAGAGAAGAGGGCTGAATGGAGGACATGCAGGAGGAAGACCTAGGAACTGTTGTTGTTGTTGTTGTTGTTGTTGAGCCACGTTTTATCATTAGAGTGGGGGTTGTGCGATGGCCAACAGACAGCAAAAACAAAATAAGCTTTCATCTAAAGGGAGGGAAAGTGCATTGTCTTCCAGTGTTTAATCCAAATGTTTTACCCCCAACTTAATAAATACTACAGGACGGTTCTTCCCCACTATGGCAGTCATTTGCGACTTTTTTTTATTTTTTAAAATATCTCAACTTGTTAATTTGAGAAAACTTTATTTTGACTATTTACAGCCCATAGCTCGAATGAATTAAAAGTATTTCTATTTTCCTAGGCTTCTATATATACATGAAATCATTACAACAAAATATTTCACAATTTAATAGACTTAAAATATGTTATTTTAAAGTCACTTTACCTCACTAAGTTGCATACATTGTAGTACAGTGAAAAGCTACGGTGGCAGTTACTGCTACTCTGCTAAGCTATGTAGCATTAGCATATTATTATTGTTTTATTTATCCATCATAACTTAAATTAGCAACTAACTCACTGAGTGAAATAGAATAGTTTAAGTGTGTAGTTTATCAAATAAGATATTTCTTTCTAACTGCTGTACAAAAAATTACAATTCATTATTCATTATTGAAAATGGTGTTGGCTTTAACTAAGGCTATCAGAGGCCGTCTCACCACCTAGCTTTTCTTTCTCTTTTGTGTTAGCCATCTAGTTGGCTGTCAGTTTTGTTTTCAGAGTAATTTTTTGTGTGAAAGTAAATTAATTTGATTTTAAGGCCACAGTCTCAAACCTTGGTTATTCATTTGTTGTCAACCTGTTAACTTTATTTTGTTGATACAGTGCTGCATATTTGAATCCTATCCTGACATTAGCAAACAAATAAGCAAACTTTATTAAATATTATCACCTTTGTCTTTTAAATTCGTTGATACTATGAAGGCCTGCCAGACTGTTTGATTTCTCGCCTGATAATGTGTGTAATTGATTTTTTTAAAGTGCAGCTTTGTCAATGCCGTGCTGAGAGAGTGAATGAAGGGACGGACATGCTGATGGTGGTGCAGCATTAGACTGAATCAATTTGGATGTAGTAGTATTATTATTAATACCTGATATATCATGTGCGGAGGTCAAGGTCATGTCACGCACCAGTAGTGATTCTGCATGGAAAAGGTGAAATTGCAAGACAGTGGTGATACTAGTCTATCTGTCAACCAGCTCAGTGGCTACCAGCTCTGCTAAAACTCTTTACTTAACAAATATCTTGTTTGCTTAATCTTTACAAATGACATGTTGTAGTTTTATACTGAACTAGCATACGTTCCATTTCTTGGGCGGGTGGAATGACTTCCAAAGTTGCAACCAGCTGCAAGGCCAACTAGAAAACTACACCAGGCATTTAGTTAAATGTACAGATTCAGCAATCAAGATATAATGTGTTAATTAGAGAGCTTTAGACATGCTGGTAGCTGGATTTTGTTACATTTGCACTGAGCCCGGCATGCTGTCTCCCCTTATTTCCTGTTTGTATGCTAAGCTAAGGTAACTGGCTGCTCACTCTTTATTTTTGACTGAGTGGTGTCAATCTTCTCAGTTAATTCTCTGAAAGAAAGTAAATAAGCCAATTCCTTTATTGTTTAAGCAATAACAAATGCCAAACAAATAAATAGATGATTTATGGTTTGTTCATCCTCCAGTCGGTTGTATGGAAGATAATTTAATTCTCATGTTTGTAATGATGCCATGATCCATGTGCTGCAGCAACATGGAAGAGGCAGATAGTCAAAACATTAGTTAAAACATGTAAAACATGTAATAGGACTTTCAGAGCAGCTTAAAAATATGTTTTTCATCACCGCCCAGCAGTCTGATGCACTATTTCAGCGTTGTTTCGACCTGGGCACTGTGAGCACTTGTCACCAGCTAAATGGAGGCCTGTTTATTCTAATTGCCACTTTGGCACGATGCCATCCTGCCTTCAGTTTTGTTTATCCAAACTCGAATTTTTCTTTTGAGCTGGCATGTTTTCAAGACTTTTGCAAATCAATGTTTTAATAAAACTGCCAGAATATTTGACACAGGATGACAGAAAAACAAGGAAAAGAAATTGTTTTTAAACCCTCTCAGATTCCCAAGTAGAAATTTTGTGTTGTACTCACAGACAAACCCTAACTGATTGCTAAATATAATTAGTGATAACATGGAGAATTCTCAAGGCTGATAGATGTCTCCATTCATTTGTCTTATCTGTAAATAAACTTGATGACAGTTTGACAGCTTGTTACATCGCCAACATGCTGATCAGGTCCCTCTGGTTTTTGTTTATGGACGTCAAGCGTGTGTTTGTGGTAATTGTGGATGTCTAACAATGAGCCTGCAACCGCTGTGGGATCGTTTTTGTAATTTCAATCTCAGAGGAAATGTTGCCTCCACAGAGAAAAAAAACTGACTTTTACTTCTTATTGTTTCCTCTATGGTGTCCGTTCAGTTGCCGTAATTAATTTGTCTCTCACTATGTCTTATTTGTCTTTTTAAATCCATACTTAATCCTTTTATTAATATTAAAGTACACTTTTCTGTTCTGAAAGGATTACAGACTGCCATGAAACACATCTATATATTTGACTAAATACAGGTTCTTAAAGATGCAACCGGTGGCAGGAACGAATAATGGAAAACATGTACTTAACAATACAAAAATATGTTTACTTTTTGGAGAGTTCGCTATGAAGCTTTATTCTGTGCAAGATTATCTAGACATAGACGTCATGTCTGTGAGGGGGGAAAAAAAACATTACTGAAGAAGAAAATGTACCCTGAGAATCTAACACACACTTCTAACAGCTTGTTTTGTTTCACCAGTGCTATTTTTTTCTGTGGATTATTATAGGCTATAAGCAAGTTTCCATACATTGCTGCTACCTGCAGGGCCCTTCAGCCTTCAGGTAGTAAAGTGATATGTGTAGGATGGAGACTGAGCATACTCAAAAACACCATGTTCATATCTTATTACTGCGACCCTCCCACAGATGTGTGTCTGTGCTCAAAGCCTCCCACCTACATAGCCAGCAGCACTGGGAGCGTTATAAGGTTCGGGTACACAGCAGGTGAGGATAATAATGCTGCCTCACATGATACACTGCGTGGACTGTTGATTAAATCTGAATCACTGACAATCAAACGATGTAGTACTGTGTCTCGGTAGCTGGTGAGAAGAAAAATGTACACCATCCAAAGAAAGGCGATATCCTCACTTTAATCCATACGGCACTGTAACAAAATGTAAGTTCCCTAAATTTGACTTCCAAAATTTGTTTCCTCCTGGGAAACGTTGATTTAAAGTAAAGTGATGATAAAAACTGTGTTAAATCAAGGTCAGTGTTGTACCACATTGTTCATATTATCAGATAGGATAAAAGAGTTCCACTACATATTTTCATCTGCCAACTTTGTACAGCATTTATTGTATAGTAAGGTTTTTAGTGATTATTCTCATTATTTGATGTCTTTTTTTTTCTTTCCTTTTTTTTTTTAATCTGTAAAATGTAAAAAGATACCCATTACAGGTCCTTCCAACACTCTATACTAAAGATATTACTATACTTTACTGTAACAATGACAAAAAAGGCAGCAAATCCCTAAAATTTAGAGGATAAAACCAGAGTGTTTGACACTTCAGCTCGATTAACTGACTTAAACCTACTAATCTACACATTTATGCAGACTGATGAGAGGAACTTGGAGGAATATAGTTTGAGCTAATCTTAACTGAAACGACTAATCTGTGATTGAGATTGTTGCCGTTAACTTGATGGCTTGTCAGTTAATTGGACTAATCTCAGCTCTAGTTGCCAGAACCAAATATTTCACACTCTGCTGCTTTAATTACTGACGTCATGTGGATGAAAATTTAAACCACCTGATAGTTTATGATATGGCTGATAAGAAATCTGTTTTGATTGGAAGAAAAGGGACCTGAATAAAATATAATCCTAATGAAATTTATCGATGGCAGATTGAAGGTGCATGCTTCACTGCGCACAGTACCAAACTAGCGAAGTGAATAACTTGAACTCGGATATCATTTTAATATTTTAATTGATCCAATCTGCGAGACACTTGAAATGTAAACAGGAGGAGAGTAAATGGTACTGTGGGGTTGCTGTGGTGACAAACTAGGTGAAGGATCCTATTGGACAAAGGTGGTCAGTCTAATCAGTAATCGCTTTGATCTGGTTTGACAGTGCTGCAGTTGGAAATTAAATTAATGCATGATGCCTCCGTAATGAGAGCAGCTATTATGTTGAAACTTCAGCTCAGTAATGGGTTGATTCATCACTGTCAGAGCTTGGCTGGCCAGTTGCCCTTTCAAAATGTGTTTACATTCAGAAGTCATTTTAAATGAGAAATTATGTGCTCTACTGAATGAGCCCCAAGGTGTTTGCATAACCTCACTGTGGTTATACTCTGTTAGCGTCACAAGACGTCCATTTTTTGCTCTTACAGACAACAACATCTCTTAACTTTTTGTCACACCTACCATCCAGTTTTTGAAATATCATTTTAAAATATGTGACAATGGTGCAAATATGCTGTTGTTTTAAGTCTGTGTAGTTTTAGATTAATCTCCCTGAAACAAACTATTAAAAATTCTGAGAATGAAATTAAAGTTGTGTGGGGAATTCTGAGAAATCTTAGATTAATCTGCTTTTTAAGAGTCATAATGTGCTTTCTCTCCTCCCTCCCGCTCCCATTTCCAGCTGTGTCCGTGATTTTTATTTTTTACGTTTTTTTTTCACCTTGGCCATACGTGAGGAACAGAAGGAGCCAGTGGAGAAAGTTCACCGGCTTTGTTTTCCCTCCCTCCCTGCTCTCCCCCCCTCTCTGCACCCTCCTGCCTCCTCTGAATGATTGAAGCCATGCCCATCGTGTCTGCAAACACAGGTACAGCCAAACATAACGCTCAAGCTACTAGTTCCACACGTAAGGCAGACATTACTGCAGCTTAAACTGAGAGAATATTGTAAGAATACTTTATTGTATGACTTGTTTACATCATCTCAGACTTTATTCTTGGGAGAGGAATACTAGCCTGAATTGGATGTGCTCAAACAGCAAACTGACATCAAACAGCTACAATAAATGATTTTCTGCTTTAAAAAGGGAAATGTTTGGGATTTCAGGGGATACAATTTTCACTCCATGCAACCTTTGTTGTTTCCTGACAGATGATGTGATGATATGGTATTGCTTTAATAAAATGGTATTATCCCTAAACAAGATAGAAAATAGATCCAACATTTTTAAACAACACTTTTATTTTGTTGCTGTAATGATGATGTATTTGTAATGATGTAAAAGCTTCTATTTTCAGCTTTAACAGTGGACTGATTTTATGATTTTTTTTTTTTTTTTAGAGTTCATGTCAGAAGATGGTTGTTTTTAATGGGTGATTTACAAATAACTCATGTTTTTTTTTTTTTTTTTATGATTCACAGGGCTGCATGAGACTCTGGCCCTGCTCACCTCTCAGCTTCACCCTGATGCCAACCAGAAAGAAGACCTGGTCTTCCTCAAAGATGTCTTCAGTGAGAAAAGCCTCAGTTACCTCATGAAGGTACAGCAGATAGATTCCTGGCTAAACTGAGCAATGCCTCATCTGTAATGTAATTTGCTGATTCTGTCCACCAAATGTCATGCACGTAATACACTGTTTGGTTGTGTGTGTACATCTGTATGTCTCATGTGTCTTTTTATTATCTTTACAACCCAGATCCATGACAAACTAAGGCAGTATGAGAAACAGAGCCCGACTCCAGTTCTGCACAGCGCTTCCTGTCTGGCAGAGGACGTAGGTGCAATCTTTCCTCAGTATTTCACGGCCCCTAAAACTAAAGCTGAATGTTTAATGATGTTTTAATTAAACAACAAGCATGCACAAACATTAATTGCAACCCATAAAGCACAGTCTTCAAAAGTAAATGTATTTTAGGAGCAGAGTTTATTACTTGAAGCAGTGATTTTGTGATTCAAATTGTCAGCTGGCAGAAGAGCTTCAAAACGGAGCGCTGGAGGACGATGAGCGAGAACTGCTCCTCCTGCTGAGCACTCCTCACCTCAAGGTACGCGCAAACACACACACACACACAAATGCATGACATCCTTTCGACATCCTCTTGCTCCTCCCGAGGTTTGATCTCTTTAATGTTGCTGCTTCTGAGTCAGAGTTTTCACTGTTGCACTGACTTTCCTCTAAGTTGATCATCTGTTACATAACACCAGCATCAGAGCTGTCTGTACGCCTTCCCCCTGCCCCCCAGACACGGACAAGACTAATTACTCTTATCAAGTGATTATGTTTCAATTTAATGGCTTTCTGGGGGAGCTGGGAGAGATGACGGCAGTAAAACCAGAACACACATTTGCAAAATGAGCCAATGAATGAGATGTTATCCCCCTTTTTTCTTGTTTTATTTTTTTCTTCAGATTTCTTACATTTGCCATGCTCTCACTCTTAAATTTTCCCCATCTTTGCATTTGTCTGTATCACTGAATAAATGAATGCATTTATTTCATTCACAACGCATATAATAACACAATACAATATCGACATCGTAAACAAAATCAGCTGTCTGTATATTAAGTAGTGATTAAAAAAAGGCCAAAGAAAAAGCTTATAAATGCCTGCATCATTTCCTAAAGGCGGTGCTGTCAGCCCACGACACAGTGGCCCAAAAGAACTTTGACCCCGTGCTGCCGCCACTGCCAGATGATGTGGACGATGACCTGGAGGAGGAGTCGGTCAAGATTGTCCGCCTGGTGAAGAACAAGGAGCCCCTGGTGAGTGCCGTGTCAAAATAAGAGCGCTCCCTTCCCTCAACAGCTACTATTCTTGTGCCCTCAAGTGAGGCTGTAAAACTCCATTTACTTTAATGGAGCAGCTTTGAAGCTTAAGAGAGCTCTGGGGTGTGAATGTGTGTCTATGTGTGATGCTACTAAAAAAAAAATCTATTCTCGAGGAAATCCTTCAAGAAAAGGCCAAAAATAGATTTCGTGTTAACTTGTCAGAATCACCTGCTGAAGTGATGAGAATCATTGCATGGCGAAATATTATCTTATGAAAACCAGGTCCTGTTCTACCCTTGGATTTGGACGTTTAATGACAGCGATTCAGCCTCCCGTTAGTCTTTTGACTTTCTGTCACAGCCTCACACACAAGATGTGTTCTGGATTTTTTTTTTCATTTCACTGCTCATCTGTTATTTTACATGATGTGGAGATCAAATATTGTGAGACCTATTTGAAATATGTAACAGCTAGACATAAAGTGGCTTGAATTTTGTGTAAATATGTTTATTATTGTTACTTACTATTCTTTTTACTAACCCCTAACTATGGTTATGATTAGTATAACTCTTCACACATCTAATTTTGTTGTACACTTTGAATTGCCTTGTTGCTGAAATTTAAATGTAATCATTTTTCTTGCCTTGCACCAATAAATTAATTGTTCTCTCATAACTAAGTCTCTCCTACTTGAAATAAGTTAAAATTCAATCTGCGTACTCATTCTCACATTTTCTCTCTGTTTTCCACCTTCTGCTTAAAAAAAAAAAGTTAAAAAGAAATTCAATATGTTTATTTCCCGTGATTTTAAACTACTCATTTAAACTTAAAGTAAATTAAGTGTACAGGGGGAGAATTGCTGGACTGATGGAGCTGTAACTCAGTAAAAGGAAAGTCTTTCTCTATGATACAATGATAAGACATTTATTACATTACTAGTATATCAAAAGCAGCAGGAACTTCTTTTGTCAGTGTGGCCGATTGAGCCAAAGCACAAACACGGAGACGATCTTGATAACCAAGTATCTAAATCTCCAGTCACATAGTTGTTTTTGCATTTACTCTCACAGGTTATTGATCTGTCCAGCGAATGTCACCAGCCTGCACATAAGGAGGAGCTTTAACCAGTCCAGCAGAGGATTGTGTCAGCCCAGTGAACAGAAGATTAGATATGTGATTGGAAATCTGATTTATTGTCGCTTCTTATTTTTCCATCAGGGAGCAACTATCCGGAGAGACGAGGCGACGGGAGCAGTGATCGTGGCCAGAATCATGAGGGGAGGAGCAGCTGACCGCAGTGGTGAGAAAAACAGTGTTCACTGAAATATATATCTCACAAAAATGCCATGAGGAAATAATGAGTTCAGACACAAAGTGTAATCATCTCTGTTCCTCTTAGATGCCAAACAGGAGCTTCCCACCCAACTGGACTTTCTTATCTCTACTGATATACTGACAGAGGAGATTACGTTGTATAACCCCATGAACTGTCAACACAGATCAAATCCTTGAGATTAGTGCCACGAGATTGCATATTTTGAGATTACAAACAAGGGTTGCTCCTAGCTGTTGCCATGGAGATGTTATCGACTTCATGCCGACGGAAATTTTCCTCTTTTTGTTCATATCTGAGCTTCATAGTCTAAAAATGCCTTTAATGGTACTGCACACACTGGGATTTTCTTTGTCCTACTTTGCTTTTGGTTGTTTTCAGTAGACTCCTTTTGTGGTTGTTTTGTTGTGTTTCCAGGTCTGGTGCACGTTGGGGATGAGCTTCGAGAGGTCAATGGAAACCTGATAACCAACAAAAGGCCAGATGAAATTAGTCAGATACTGGTGAGGGGGGGGGGAAGCTGCTTTTCCACACAGCGTTGTACTACTTCTGAGACTGTATGATTACTCACTGATGATTACTGTGGATACTGTGGATTAATGATGCTGCTCTGTTTTATGATCAGTCCCAGTCACAAGGCTCCATCACACTGAAAATTATTCCAGCGGTTGCAGAAGAAGACAGACTGAAGGAAAGCAGGGTAGGAACTTCTTATTTTTGTGCATCATTCTATCTAAATGTACACTTGTGCTACCAAAAACTGTTCAAAGTTGCTGTTTAACTGATTAATGTTTTTAATCATTTTTCAAATAAAACTTGGCTTTGTTGTTAGTCCTTATCAGTGATTTGCCCGATTTTAATCTTTTAATGGATTTATTAAAGCATGTGACATTTTGGAAAATACTCATGTGCTTTTTGTTGAGAGTCGACTCCGAGCTCATATTCGTCCATTCAGTATTCAGTAAGTCCACAGCCAACAGTCTGTCAGCTTGTCTCAGCAAAAAGACCAGAAACAGGACAAAACAGCTAGCCTGTCTCTGTCTGAAGGCAGCACACCTACCAGCACCTGTGAGGGCCAGGTCATCAGAATCTTCATCAGAACTGGTTTGTAAGATGTAGTTTGACTACATCGACATCAGAATTGTTAATAGTTGCTCTGTGACACTTGATAAAGAGAGGAAAGAAATGATATAGTTTGCGTTAATGGTTGGAAATGTGCAGACAGTTTCTCCTGTAAGACAGTCATAGTGTTTCACTTGGGTGTTCACATGAAAAATTGATGACACATGAAAAAACTGGCAGACACAGCCCCCCTCCCAGTCCAGCAATGGAAAGATGTGGTGGGAGGAAGAATACGACCATCTGAGAGGGCTTCAACTTCACTTATTGAAGTTTGTTTAATCCGTACCAAACCAAAGAGGAAATTCAACAAGAGCTTGATCTTGATCAGATCTGTTGACTGGAGGCAGTGACTTCCTGAAGGCTTACTGTTTTCACCTGTTTCCACTCATTATGCTAAGATAAGCCATCTGCCTTCTGCCTCTTGCTTTATATTTAATTTCGATACATGAGAGTGGTATCAGTCTTCTCATCGTACTCTTGGTAACAAAACAAATATTAGCACGTTCCCCAAAATGTCATGTCAAATGTCAATATTCCTCTTAAATTTACCATTTCTGACAGAATATTCCTGCTCCCTAAAGGTCTACCTCCGGGCTTTGTTTGACTACACGCCGTATGAGGACAAGGCCACACCATGCCAAGAGGCAGGACTTCCTTTCAAGAGGGGCAACATTCTTCAGGTTGTCAGTCAGGAGGACGCCACCTGGTGGCAGGCCAAGAGGGTGGGCGACTGTAACCTGCGCGCTGCCCTCATCCCGTCCACACAGTTTCAGGAGAGGTAGTCTACATCAACTCTGCTGCCTGATGAATGAGAGAGATTGGAAAATGTCTGTTTAGGTTGTTGCCTTTTTCAGGTTGTTTTTGTTCTTCTCAGGCGCCTCAGATACAGGATGAAAGTGGGTTCTTTACCTGCCCCAGTCTCCACCAAAGCTCCTACATGTAAGCCTGCCTCACTCCTACAATCACAAATAGTCTCCAATAACCTACAGTACAACCATAAATGTACAAGAAGCTTAGATGCACAGATGCCGCTTGTATTGGCTAAATCTAATCTAACCAAGGAGACGCAGAGAGAGAGAGATTATGGAAATACAACAGGGAACCTGAGGTTAATCTCCAAACAAAACTAAGTAATCCATCGTTTCATTTCTTAATCCATTTTAAAAGTAAAATGAAACAAAGTGGTTTGGAAAAACAGCGGGTGGTGGTGAAGTCTGTTTCTTCTGAATAAAAGCGCAAATCATTTAATTCTCACTAAGCTTAAAAAAGACGAGGACCTGCTGCATGTGCATGCATATGCTGACGTGTTTGTGAAGGTCTTTGAACTGAATGTACTGAGCGTACTAAGCCCCATCTTTTTTTAAAGCTATAACTCCAGGAGCAGAGCAGTGGTGATATCACAGTGCAGCAGTTGTAATGTTCTGTCACTCTCTATAGTGATACTTTGTGTTATTCTTTACATCGCTCACCTCAGATGATCGTGCAGAGAGAGGTACGTGCACAAACCCTGTCAGAAATTTCATCTCTGCATTGAATCTGTGATCGTGGCCAGAATTTCTAAATGAAATTCTATCCGCACCCCACCTACCACTCAAAAAACACAAATTATGCTATACTTTTTTTTCCCTTCACAATCAACCCCCTCGCCTTTTTTTTACCTTTTTTTTTTTTTTTTTAAAGTTGCCTTGTTATACCCTCAAAGTCTTTTATTAAATTATTTTAGTTCCTGCACTTAACCTGCTGTGTTCTGACATTAAAGTACCCTCAACATCAACCTCTCCTCTCTCCTCTTACCCCGTCTCCTTTTCCTGTATGTCGCCCCACAGAAGACTGTGACAGTGAGGGTGCTCTGAATGGAAAGGACATAGGTGAGGAGGCACGGCCGATGAGCTTATGCTGATTGCTGCGACATCACATTTCTGCTCAATGTGTGTGCAAATCCATCCCTCCTTTTACAAACTTCAGAGCTGCTCTTGGGGTGTTTTTATGGTGGAGTGCTTTTTCCCTGCTTTGTTTTTGGTTGAATGGTGAGGACAGGTGTAAGTTTAAAATCTAAAATGTAACATCTAAAGTTGTTTTAAATACATAGAACCATTCACCGAAGAGATTTTTTCCTTGTTCCACCACACCTGACCTGATCTGATGTCTCCACCAGCTCAGTTTGCTCATTCTTATGGCTTAATGTGACTTTGCTTCTGTGGGCTTGATGTGCCTCAAATCTTTACCACAGCCATTTTGACCTGGGCCTTATTTACATCTTATTCCATCATATAGATAGATAGACAGACACACACTAGAGCACACATTTTAAGTGGTTGCATAACTTTTATTAATATTGTCAGCATGAAACCAACAGAAAAATGACTCATGATATGAATGATGATGATACAACATTGATAATTAGGAGTTTTGATTTGATAATGACAGATTCCCATGTGGCCACATGGCTAGAAGGATGGCAGTGTGTGTGTCTAAATCAGTTTATATTCCTGCCTAATTTTACGGCAAGCCATCATAAAGTTGTTCAGACGTTTCCCAGAAGCTGCAGCCTGATGATTTGTTTTCCTTGACTTTTCATCTAGCGTCACCATATTTATGGTTTTGAGTGAAATGTCTCAACAACTACTGGATGGATTACCATTTGGATTTGGTGCACACTTTCAGGACTGCAGGTGATCCCTGCTCAGCTTTTGATACTCTTTATCATGCTAACACACTAAAATAAGATGATGAACATGGTAAGAAAAAAAAAAAAAAAGCCAGTAAAGTGTTTTAGTGACTTAAAGTCCACTAAAAAGCAAGTATCTATATGATGAAACAGTAGTGATTTTGATTTGAACTGATTAGTTTGATGGACAATGATGTGAAAACTAATATGGTTTAAAATAGCTTGATGGGTAAGTGGCAGTGTGTTTGTCGTGGGTGTATCTTCACGTCCTCGCTTTGTATAAGAAAGGAAAAAAAAAAAAAGGACAGCACTTTTTGTGTGTGGACTCTTTAATCCTGCGGGCTTTTTTGTGCAGTATGCCGCAGCCACCGAGCTTCTCACAACCTCATGTTAAAAGTGCTGTGTTTGTGTTTGGCGGAGAGGTGGACGCAGCATGCATGGCTTCCATGCTTCCTGTTGTGCTGATGAGATTTAAGGTGGCTGAATAACTGGTCTAATATGAGCTGTAGTTTCTCCCAAGAGTAAGGCAGCCCCTGCCTTCTGTGGCCATGCTTTCTCATGGGATTTTTACTCAGGTACTCTTACAGATTTCTAACGGTGTTGTTCATCGTGTCTGTGTTGTGTCATGTGTGGCAGAGGATTTGAATTTTAAATGGGGGGGAAATTAGAAATTGATTTTTTGTTTGTTTGTTTGTTTGTTTGATTGTAACTTTTTGACATTACTCAGCGTCACAGTTTCAAAGTGGCAGTGTGCTTTGCCCAGCATTCATTTGTCTTCCGTGTCTTTGACCACAGCTGGCCTGCGCAGAAGTTTCCGCCTCAGGAAAGATCGCCACGGTTCATCAGGAGAGCCTCACACTCCAGACACCAATCACACAGAGTTCCTGATTTATGAAGAAGTAACACAGTATCTGCCCCACCCTGGTGAAAGGCCTCGTCTTATAGTGCTGATAGGTAGGTTGGTTTTGGTGACATGCTGTTAATTTAGAAAGGCAATTGTTTACACAAGGCAAGACATTTATGTATTTGACACATCTGTTATAAGCATAAATCTGAGAGTATTTCTTATTAGTAAGTCTGGTTCTGCCAAAACACTGTAGACTAGAACCAGGTGTTTTCTAAGAGATGTACTTCTACATGCAGGTCTTTTTCCTCAGCACACTGTCACCTTGTATAACCTGTCAGTAATTTTTCAGTTTTTATGACGTCACAGGTTCCCTTGGAGCTCGGATCACTGAGCTCAAACAGAAGGTGATCGCTGAAAATCCTCGATGTTATGGTTTGGCTGTGCCTCGTAAGTTTTTTATATGAATATTTCCATTTTTGTTTTAACCTCACACTCATGTAATACAAATTAGCACTCAGGGGTGAAGGTGCTTTGGCTTTCAGCTGAGTACCCCTTAGTAGCTGTAATGTCAGTGATGTAGGATTTAAACAAGATTCATCTATTGTTGCAGACAGCGTCATCCCCTCAGTGGTTTTACGCACCAAAACTAATTAGCTATGATGTGGCAACACGTTCCAGCTTTGCTCCTTTTTTTCTGAGAGGGACAAACGGCTTATGAGTGGGCAGTATTGAAATTATTTTGCACATTACACACAATTTACAGGCTCTCGCTCACATATCCATTAACACTCTAAAATAAGGGAACAAAACACTAAAATAAATAATGTATAATTAATGCATGGATGATTTAATGCATCAATCAGTGCAGGATGTGTCTTGAATTTCTGTTGCTCACAAAAATCGGATCAATCAATCGATCATCAATTACTGGAAGTTAACGCACCATTTCATTAATTTATATGCCATTAGATGAGCTGGAATCCACTTACATGTAAGAAATAATTTCAGACCTGATGTAGCTTCAAAACACGTCTCAATGAGAGCACTTACTGTCTGGGCTGAGCAGATGAATGGGTCTGAAATCATTATGACACGTGCATTAGTCAACGTGTTTTGTAACCTTTAGAATGTAAAGTGTTACCCCCAAAACATGCAACCAATCTTTTTTTTGTCCTCTGCCGTTTTCCTGCTGGCTGCGTTTGAACATGCGGCCTGAAGACACCACTCGAGCGAGGAAGTCTCACGAGAGAGAGGGAGTGGAGTACCACTTCATCTCTAAAGCAGCTTTTGAGGCCGACATCCAGAATGGCAAGTGAGTATTGGCCGCTGAACACAGTGTCATGTAAACCAGTTAAGTGCAGCCAATGGTTTACTCTTTATCTTAGAAGAAATGAATTCACTGGAGCCTTCCAAACTGTGTTGTTGTAAGAAAGCTGTCCAACCAGTGCCTGTTGACTTACAATTCTTTGTCTGAATAATTCACCACGGTGCTGTTTTTCTGCAGATTTATTGAATATGGGGAGTATAAGGAGAATCTGTACGGCACCAGTTTGGAGTCCATTCACAGAATTTTGGATCAAAACAAGGTGTGTCTGGTGGATGCACAGCCAGAGGTCAGTATCTACACTTAAGTGCAGCACCACACACCAAACACATTTGTGATCATAGCTGCATAAGTTTTTAAGTTCCTGTACTTTTTAATTCAAGAAGCATGCACAGAGGTAAAATATGTGATCCCTCCTGTCATTTCTTAGATCTATCTGCCAATATAAAACCACTGATCCTGATCGTCAAAAAAAATATGATTTGTGTATGTCAAGTCACCCACATTTCATCTTATCCCACTTAAGTTATCACAGCTCATTTAACTGTCTTATTAACTCTCTGACAGGTCACACAGAATGCAGAACAGAAGCCACATATTCATAGTTTTAGCATCAGTAATCCAACAGTCACACTTTCAATTTGACAAGTAAAATCTTAGCTCTAATTCAATTAAGTCCGGATTCACTTGACAATGAAAAGCATTTAGTTGACTGTGAAGTGAAATAACTCGAGTTTTATTGGCATTTATGTCCCTGAACTTGTCTTCCCCACTTTTTTTCTTTTCTGGACAATGTTTCCCAACTCTTAACACTCGAATTACCAAGGCCAAGTCATTTTGACTGTTTTGAAATTTTGCATTGTAATAACTTTGTTGAAATGAAACCTGTGTAACTATAGGACACTGACTTTTTCTAACATTGTTATTTTCTTAAAATTACAAAACACAAAAGGGGTTCAGAGTATTTCTACCTTGGCCATGTAACAGTCATATTGACCCATACCTTATATTATGACCTTATAACATTATAGACAGTGTAGAATTTCAGTGTTTGATACTTTTCACTGGCTGATACTGGCTCTGACAGCGATTCAGAGATAATTCCCCCTTCGTAAAAGAAGCCGACTGGACACCTCCAATTCTGCATCTGCTGTCATTCCATCTGCTAATTGTTTATGCTGTTGATTGTTGTTGATGTTTATTATTACCTATCCTAACGTTAAATCTAATTTATTCTTATATTTTATATTGATTATTGAAAGTTATATTCAGATAATGTATGAATGGTCAAAATGACCGCTATGGTAATTCTAGTAGTTATAGAATTCTGGTAGTTGGAGTGTTAAGACTTTTACAAAGCACATTAGGGTGATCAGATGATATTGATATAATATTGATAACATATTATAACATTGTACCAAAAGTCCCAAAACAAGACTTATCTGTTGTAGAATCTGAAAGTAATAAAAACATTTTGTGAAGCAAATACATGCTGTTTCTGAGTGTTTCTTTCTTTCTTTTTATTTATTAATTTTTTTATCCCCATATTCAGGCACTGAAGACTCTGCGTACTGCTGAGTTCAAACCTTACGTCATCTTTGTAAGGCCTCGCATCTACGACGGTCAACGGAAACCACTTGGCTCCTCTTCCTCACTCAGCTTAGGGATCACTGTGAGTTACATTAAACGCTGCTCACGGGAAAGTTGAATACCGCTTCATCATACAGTCTAAATGCTGCCTCTCCTAGCTGATGCTGATTGACATATTGCAGACAACTTTTAAGAACTCTACCTTATTACTGTAAATTTAAATTTTTCTAACTCTTGTGACAACTAGGAGGAGGACATACAGGAGATGAAACAGTCAGCTGAGCGGATGGACGAGTGCTATGGCCAATGGGTGGACTACGTGCTGGTGAAGGAGGACCCAGTCAGTGCCTTAGCTGAGCTCCAGGTCGTACTGGAGAGGGTGCAGGTGGAGCCTCAGTGGGTGCCCGTGTCCTGGGTGAGGAGCTAACTGGCTTATCTGAGCCTGACCGGTTCAAGCTGGATCAGTGGACCACACAGTAGACTGAAAAAACTACTGGGAAGCCCCCCGGAGGGTCGGAGTGTTGGAGCGATCCAGCATTTACTGCCATACTAACCATTCCACAATTACAGGTTCATGACAGTGTCGAGATTCAAGTCAGTATCATAAAAGAACATCTGCAATGACCGAAAGCTGCTTTTTCATCAGTCTGAGCATCAAGCAAGCCTTTCTGTATTAGTTTCTTCAGTGTAAAATGACGTACTGTATATCTAACCTGTATAATGGCGGTGTAACGGCTCTGACGCGCAGCTAGTACATGCATGTAGGACAAAGATCCTAAAGTGAGCCGTAGTGCAAGATCAAATATGTGAGATGTCTACTATAAAAGCAGCTACATGTGAAGTGCCATATCGAGCAATTACAAAAGATGTAATTGTAAAACGAAAGGAAAAAAATCAAGCTCAAGCTGGAGACTGTACTCATGTTAACATTACCTGATCTGAAAGTCTGAATTAAATAAGACAAACATGTTGAGGAAATCAAACTCATGAGCCATCCGCTGTTATTTGGGCAAACCATTTATTTTAGAATGACTTCTGTAACAATTATAAACCAAACCATAAACAAAAAAAGGAAAATATACATATGTGTTTTGCATCGTGTGCGAGAATACACATGGCCATTTACTTCCACAGCTTCTTGATCGACATGTTCTTCTCGCTGTCTTTCTGCATCACCTGGTGAAGAGAAGGGGAGACAGTAAAAATGAGGGGGATTAGCTTCATTAAACTTAGTACAGAACGATGTGAGCTAAATATTTTTGAGACAGTGTATGTAGCTCTACACAGACACCCACTGGTATAAAAAAATTTTTGGAAATATGAGCCAGCACATGTGAGTGGTCACACCAACCTTTGCCACAGCCATCTCAAAGTCCTCCTGGGTGACATGAACTCTCCTCTCTCTCAGAGCGTACATCCCCGCCTCTGTGCAAACACCCTGAAAATACACACAAGAAAATTAAATACAAGCCCGACTGCGTAACACCTTAATTTATCCACCCAACTGATACTATTCAGCAGGCCAATTCTCACCTTAACTTCAGCACCAGAGGCTCCAGGCATCAGCTCTGCGATCTTCCTCAAATTAATGCCACGTGTCAGGTTCATCTTCCTGGAGTGGATCTTCAGGATGTCCAGACGGGCCTGTTGGTGCAGAGTTAAGACACGCTCAAGTATAATCACCCCTGACAGCATGTATTAATGTGTAAATATATTCTGTGCATGTGACTACCTCTTCATTTGGAGGGGGAAACTCGATCTTCCTGTCAATCCTGCCCGGCCTGAGCAGAGCTGAATCCAAGATGTCAATACGGTTGGTGGCCATAATGACCTAAGAGAAAGTGGATTTTAGTTATGAAATCAAAACAAATGGATATAATTCTTAGAGTACTTAATTATATAAATTTAGGCTATAAAGAAAAACCTGCTAACTTTTACTAAATGCATTTAGAAGAAGAAGAAGAAGAGGTCCAAGGTTGAGAGACAATTTCATTGTAATTATAACAGATTTATAACAGTAATGAGGCTATAAGCAGATCTTCAAGTGTTTTTTTAAACTTACTCCTTAAAATATTACTTAATACTTAATATATTGTTCAAAATGCACGTCTTTATATCTGCTAATAACTACATTATATTTGAAGTCATTGTTTGAATAAAGATGGAGGTTTAAATTGTACCAAAAAAAATTACTGCAACTGAGGCTGCCCTATGTACACTATAAAACAGTTCTAGTAGCTATATAATGAAAAACATACCAGGGTATTCTTATCTTAGTAAATAAAAAGTAAATATGTGAAAAATTCTAACCTTGATGTTCTTGGTGGCCTCAAAGCCATCCAGCTGATTGAGCAGCTCCAGCATCGTCCTCTGCACCTCGCTGTCACCACCTGATCCACCCTCCAGACGAGATGACCCGATGGAGTCGATCTCATCCATGAAGATGATGGAGGGAGCATGTTCTCGTGCCATGACGAACAGCTCCCGCACCATGCGAGCACCTGGGGCAAGAGAGGAAGGAATCAACGTTATACACCACAATATATTTAAAAAAATAAATCGAAAGAGGAAATGGATTTGATTGCAGTATTGAGGACAAAAAGAAAGCAAGCTCACCTTCT